>OX336389.2:1320821564-1321341564 GCA_946902985.2 Meconema thalassinum | reverse complement strand
AAGATCATCAGCTGTATGATTTTCAGATGGAGGCCATGTGAAGCATTCACACATTATAATCCGTAGTTTACACTCGTTTGGTGCAAGACCCACAGTTTGATGTAGAGAAATTACGTTGTCTAAGTGATGAATTTATCATAATGAACATTAATCACAGTCGCCGACATGAACGTATTTAATATAAAAACACTCAACTTGTTTCAGCAACATCAACGAAAATTAGTGTCTCCATACATTCAAGATGATTGCTTGGCGTACTGTCAAATCAATAACTATGGATATCAATGCGCTATTAACACGAAACGTTTAAGAGACATGTATCCTCTAAGAGACCTAGCTAGTTTTTAAACCTAGACTATTATACTGAACATAGTACTTCACTCTCATCTCGAATACAGTATATACAATTTTAAATCGATAATTTACTAAGTAAGAGGAAAGTATTGTATAAGAGAGCTCACTGGCTGCATAGTGTTCCCTTCTGTCTGTACATTATGAATTATGAGCTAAACCTTTTTATTCTTCTTGGATGAGGTGTGTAATGACCAAATACTATAGGCCCACCCTCAGTTTTAATATTGCCTGTTTGTTCCCCGTTATATGATGGCGTGAATACTACTCTTATTAAATTAGATGTCACATACTCAGTAGACTATTAATACGCTTCTAAAGGATAAGGGAGTCCGTGCACTTAAAATCTGTTTTGTGTTTATCGTGTATCGCTACATTAAACTGGAAATGCATGGTAAAATGTCGTTGTACAGTCAATTATCACAAATTTATTCCAAATAAAGTTATGTGAAAAATTGGGACAGGCCAGAACTGTAGACACAATCTTGGACAATGCATGTGAGATTTTCAAAGTGAAATGCCATGTCCTGTGGTTCGGATTCCACGTAAGAAGGAGGTCCCGTAGCTTATGATCTCCCGATTAACGGTCACGTAAAACTACAATCTTCGTTACAATCTTGGACACGGCTGTTATAAGGCAAGAGACTCATCCTATTTACTTATATGTTCCTTAATGCGGCATATCATTTCCTAATTAGGGTGTTAACTAATTGTATATGTATTTTAACAATTACCGGGTCCACACTTTGCAACTGGATAGGCAGAGATTTGGTTGATTATTGATGTAAGTGGCCAAATTTCTATCCTCATACTGTATAAACAAAATTAGTTTCCTTGGTCATAATGTCATATTGTTTCCAAAAAAAGAAAACACGAAAAATTCCACTTTTACACCCTCCGTAACTCTAGAACCGTTCACTTTAGCAAGATTATGACCAGGACCATTCTTTTTGTAATTTAATATAGATTATTTATGTATATGACACTGTGCGCGCTAAACCCCACAGCTGTGGAATATTTTAGACAAAATGATAAAAACGACTAATTTATCAACTTCTGCACTCCCTCCTCCCCCCCCCCCCCCCCCCCCCCAAACCCGACGCTCAAAATGATGAGACTTTTTACCGAACAAGATGTATAGAACAATTTGGAGCTGAAGGGGAACTTCTACTTTGGATGTTGACGTTTGGGTCTACTTGCACTGTACTATAAGGGATAAACAGGCGTACAGGGAGATAGACGGACAAACACACACAATCTAATCGATCTAATAAACCTACTTTTTCGTAATTATTAGCTTTCGTTCCAATTATCAAATAAGGAAATTAGTCGTTTTAGATCTGCACCGGTGAAATATCCATCCACCCGTGTGTGTTTCTGAAATGACGTAACTGAAATGATTAAAATTTTGTACATAGGTTGCATAGTAGAGAGCACTTCAAACACGGGTATCATACCAAAAAATAAAATGGTGGCCACTTATGTTCAAAGCCTAAATTTAGTAGTGACAAAATTGAAATTCAGAACACCACCAAATTTTGCTGAAACAAAGAATTTTATGAAACAAAGTTACAGGCCCAAAGTAAAAGAGCATCTGCTGTATGATTTTCAGATGGAGGCTATGTATGGGATTCACACATTATAATCCGTGGTTTGGTGCAAGACTCACAGTTTGATGTGAGAAATGGGGGGTAGGCCGGAGCTGTAGACACAATCTTGGACACGGCTGTTATAATGCGAGAGGCTCACCCTATTTACATGTATGTGTCTTAATGCGGCATATCATCTTCTAATTAGGGTGTTTACTAATTTTAACAATCACCGGGTCCACACTTTACAACTGGATAGGCAGAGAATGGGATGATTATTGATATAAGTGGCCAAATTTCTAGCCTCATAGAAGTAATATTGATTTTGTACATTGTGATATGTCCACGGGGTCTGGCCATCAGCATCGAGCATAACGCTTAGGGACCGCGGCAGGGTTAGCAGTCGGGTGGCTGGAGCGCCGTCCTTGCTCTTTGTGTTAATTGTTGTCACTTCTTAATCAGCACTTAATTATACTTAAGCATAAATATTAGGATGTCTAATAAAAAATGTCTGGTGTTCAATAAAATAGGAGGCCATGACTAGAAGGGCGTATATTCATAGCCACCTATAACCAGCCCGTGGCCAGACCGAATTGCAACACCCTATCGCTGGCTTCATACGTCCGACCGAGCGCCGAGGCTGTCTCTTAATATTCTAATTTGATATCGGATTATTGAAAAGAAGTTCACCAATACCCATGGACAGGGGTTGTTACGTATAGGTGACAAATTGATGTTTTGATGTAAGTTATTTAACAATTAATCAAATACAAGAACATGGCAAGAAACAAATATATACATCGTACAAGTGTTAACAGATAACGTTTCTTAATTTGAAGTATTCAATGGGTCTGTCTTCATTTTAGAGTAATTGCTGAGAATAATATTTGATCCAATTGTAACTATCGCCACAGATACACGTATCTTCAACAACGTGACGAAATAACTGTGTCAAGAAAACACTTACTCATGCAATAAATCGCTATCTATTTTTACTGACTAATTAGTATGCCCATATCAATTATTTATGTGTATCTGGTTTACTTACACTGCTAAAATGTCAACGTAGACATGAGAAAAGAAGCTATCGTAGGTCATGAAATTATTAAATATTGACGAGGATTGTCAGCAGTGGCGTACTAGTGTTGGCTTCTGGAGGGAGATGAGCTGAGTGAAAATTACATTGATGGGTAAGGACTCTGATATAATGAAATCAAGTGTATGATCTTGAAATTTCAAAACGTCCTACCTACACTTTTTAAATGTTTTATTTCATTAGCATTGAATACGTTGTATTTTTAGCCTATTTTCATTAATGAAAAAAATAGGCTTATGAGATCACCTTTTGTCCATGTGTGTGTGTCCGTAATAAAATATAAATGGCTGGAGCAAATTCAATGAAACTCGGTGAGGTCATAGCACCATTTTGGACGACCCCGACCGTGCCCTTCAAATTTTATTACGTCTCACCAATCCAACATGGTGGCTGTGCGAAATATTTCACATGCATTCTATATCTCCGAAACTATTACTGATATCACCCTGAAATATTTTACGCTGATAAAGGGCACTACTAGAAGTTTATCTATGTAAGTTTCAAAAACCTGTAAAGTACAAAACGAACATGGCGACCAAGCGAAGTTGAAACATTTTAATAGACGTTTCTCACGGTTTATCCATCCGAATGCAGTAAAACTTGGTACGGTAAATGCTTATACAAATTTTAATCCACAGGCATCTAATTCATTTCAATTTATTTCATAACCACAAGATGGCAGCTGTGCGAAATTTTAAAATCTCTTTTTTATTTCTTGTGTCCTAATCATGCTATTGAACTATGAATACTACACCTACACAATAATCTTCATGTAATAGTACATAACTCTAAGATCTACATATGTAAAAATCCAACATGGCGACCATCCGAAATATTTAGATGGTTCTCAATATCTACGAATCTATTACAGCAACAAAACTGAAATTGTGTATGTTGATAGAGGCAATTGACATAAGTAAATAGGCTGTATAGTTCTTCACGGAACTACTTGTTACTGATCAATGTACAAATGATCGACAATTAACAGTTTTGTTGGTATGAAATTATAACGACCAGTTTTCTTCCCCTAATCATCTGGCCCTATTTCCCCACATTGTATAAGTATTGATAAACTAATGTTTCCTACTAAAGTTTAACAAATTACACTCACACTCGGATACTAACATGAAGGCAATGGACAAGTGGTTTATTTTTGGCAAGGGATAAGTAAAAATACTGTTCACCCACATCATTGCTTCCTCTCTGGCTAACTGAACAGCTGACTATTTTGCTAATTCAGTAAGTAGCGCTGAATATGTCAAACGAGTGAAAAAAATATTTCAAATTTGTAAGCATTAACTTACATCTTACAAGCATTAGTCATCAATCCGAAGATTCGTTTTTATTCAAAATTAAAAACTGCAACAAATTTAATAGTTTTATTATTTGGCTCTGGGGGAGGGACTGATCCCCCTGATCAGCCCCCGTAGTAACGCCACTGATTATCTGACACCACTAGTATCAAAGTTGTTACAGGGTTAAAATACAATAAACAGCACAGAAGAGCAACCAAGTGTAATAAGATTCGAGAACATACTACTACTATTTAATATTATAGAATAACGACGTTGAGTTAGGAGCTGTACGTACGCTTACCAGATGATAGCCATCCTTCTTGGGTCTACTTTAAACGCTATTGTAAAACGTGCCTGTGTTAAAAGAAATGAAAAAATGAAAATCCACAGCCTGCTTTCAGTCGACCGACCGGGTCAGGGAATGGAATGAATGAAGCCCCCATCTAGCGGCGAGGATATGAACTGTGCCGGCTGCCGAGGCCTGTCGCACTCCCCTGGGGCAATGATTAAATGAATGACAGATGAAATGAAATGATAGTGGAGAGTGTTGCTGGAATGCAATTGTGACAGGGAAAACCAGAGTACCCGGAGAAAACCTGTCGGCCTCCGTTTTGTCCAGCACAAATCTCACATGGAGTGACCGGGATTTGAACCACGGACCCAGTGGTGAGAGGCCAGCGTGCTGCCGCCTAAGCCACGGAGGCTTCTGTGTTAAAAGAATATATGCAATTTAGTACGGAGTCGCACGTTCAGCACCATTCATCACCATGCTTACCGCTCGCCTCATATAGACGAGTGTGCGGCGTTGCCGCTCTGCTATGGGCATGGCCTTCCTTATAGGTGGCTATGGTATATTGCGAGAATGTATAATCAAAAGATACCATACATCGCCAGATTAAGAAACTTGGAAAATTAAAATCAGAAACACGTGATCTGTACCTCATAAATTCACCCGTAAACAGTCTCAACGTAGAGTGGATTTCTGTCATCAGATTATCGGTAACCCCATGGACGATGAAATTATCGGGAGAATTGTCGCATGTGATGAAAAATGGGTCTATTACCGCAACGCTGACGCCTAGAACCAGTGGCCCAGACCCCGTCAACCTGCCAAAGTCATCGTTAAATGATCGGTTTGGCCCCAAAGTGATGTTGTGAGTCAGGTGGACTATTGAAGGAGTGATTCACTGGTAGTTGAATCCAAACGGACGAGCAGGCAAGAGGGATCTTTATTCTCAACAACTGGAACGAGTTCATGAAACCTGCCATCATTTAGAGCTACAGTACAATTACGAAACGTAGCAAGTAGGTGGACTCACAAAGAACAAGTAGTTCTGTGAAGAAAAAAATAGCCTATTTTCATATACCCCACAGATGTTTTCCATTAATACTGTCCTGCCTTATCAACAGATTTAGCATGTGATATAATAAATAGCTTTTGGTTCATGACCTATGTCTTCCGAACGGAGTTGTAAGCACATTCAATTTCTATATTGTTATCTACACATTTCGACCATCTTTGCTGATCGTTACACGACACATCCTGTCATCAAAAATAAATTAAATTCGAGCTGACTGCTTGGGCTAAAAGCCAATAATTTGATTGCGATATTTCTTTAAAATTCATGTCCTGGCTAATAATTATAAGCTGATTAATGTCTATCGTTCTCTACCCAACAGTTCTTCTTTATCAGTTAATTCTAAGCACAAATATCTACAGAAACAATACGAAGTAACTCGGGTACTGGCCAACCATGTAAAGCTAACCCCTTTCACCAGTTTCCAGAGAGAGTTAGTTAAGTCCTTAAAGTATCTCGTCTAGTTGCGTGAAATTCAGGATTCTTCAGTAATTTCCTCTGTATTACCTGATGACTTCGATTGGCCCCAACTGCACTCAGAAAAGGCAAAAAGCACCCACGAATAAGTGAAACCCTAAGTAAGTAGCAGTATCCATAAGATACTATTCCGGTAACACAATATTTCACTAAACCAGGGAACACAAGTAATATGTTACATTAGCTTGGTTAAAACTCCTATTCTGTTTATGTATAGTAATCCATAGTTGAACTATTTTTCATGAAATAATTATTATTGTTTTGAATAACCAGTGATATGTTAAAATAGAGCAATTACAAAACAAACTCTTACAGATTCTGAACCAATTTCTGGTGTATTGTGTGTAGATTGTTGAATTGACTTATGGAGAATGGTGCAGCAATATATACAGATACTGTAATACAGCCAAGTTCTCCTTCCGACACTGCACACTACAAATTACATCTTTAAAATCTTTACATATATATTTCTAGTTTTTCAGTCAAGGTTTTGGGCTAAGCCGGAGGGCTATTCTTATTATATCAAGCCTTCATACAGCAACGCACTATGTACTCCAACCAAACGAGCTCCCCATTACTGGTGAAAGAAAGAAATTAGAGCTATTCTCCAATATAGATGATACACGTATTTTAATTCCTCTCTCGCTGACTCTGTCATGAGTAGTCAGTGTTTGAAACCGGAGGGTATGTATGCGTGACGTCACTAGATAACCTCTATCTGTACCTTAGTAACCTATAACTAGCGGAGCACCGCATCGTCAGCACAGCAACTGCACAGGTTACTCTTGTACACAATTACAATAGTATTTTAGAGTGAAGTAGTTAGCCGAATGCTGAGCGGCATAACTCAGCTCCCTAAGAGGACCAACAGCTTCCGGAGGATGAGTCCCTTTAGGTGGGTTAGTGGTCCCCTGGGTGGAGGAAATGCCCCCAAAATCCATAAAGCAGCGTCTGTACGCCAGGTTAGGAGCAGCTGCGGCTGATATACTGGGCAGCAGCAGTTAGGAAAATGTCTGCGGCAGATGATCATTTTATGACAAATGCAAAGACTTCACTGCGTGCGAAAGAAGGCAATGGTAATCTACTTTCGTAAAGTACAATATTACCAAGAAAACTGCATGGAATATGACTGATGGAAATTATGATGGTATAGTGCCGGAAGATGAGACCCTCAGGTTGGTAGGCACTCAATATGCTACTGGGGAAGAGCTTCGAATCTTTCAGAATACTGGTGATGCTGATGATGTGGTAAATGCTGCTGATGCTGCCACTCAAGAAATGAGAATCAGCAGTAGCAAGGAGTGATTCATGGTGGGCACATCGAATGTGATGAGTATGTATCGAGGTAAATTAGAAATTGTAAGAAATGAGATGGCCCGCCTGAATATTGATAACTTAGGAATTACCGAACTACGATGGAAATGTTTTGTCAGTTCAAATCATGAGAACACATAATATATTACTCAGGACATGAGGAACGGAGAGTGCAATTTGTGGCTTTTGTAATAAACCAGCGAACTGCTAGATTGTTCTGGGCTACGACGTGATTAGTGATCGAGTGATGACCATAAGGTTAAAATGGCAACCTTTTAATATGACCATAATACTGGTATATGCCCCAACAACTGATGCTGATGATGATGTTGATGTATTCTCTGCTCAGGTTCAAGCAGCTATATATAAGACTTGCAGACAAGATGTGTTACTTCTGATTGGCGATTGGAATGCAAAAGTTGGGAACGGCAAAGAGGGAAAGGTTGTGGGTCTTCATGGCATAGGTTATCGAAACGAGGCTGGAAAGCGGCTTATCAATTTCTGTGAATCTAATAACCGTTTCATTACCAACACATGTTTCAAGCAACCGAAACGTCGGCTGTACACCTGGACATCGCCTGATGGGAAATATAGGAATCAGATCGATCACATAATTGGGTCTAGAAAGTGGCGAAGTTCCATTATAGCAGCAAAAACTTGGCCTTGTGCAGACTGTGGATGAGATCATGAACTACTGACATGTAAATTACAAGTCAAACTTATAAGGATTATTATGGTGGCCCAACATCTGAGATATGACTTTGCAAACATTCCCACACTATTTAAAACATCAGTTAAGAATCGGTTTGAGATCCTAAATCTCCTTGATCGAGAACCTGAGGAAATTTGGTGAGAAGTTTAAGACATTGTTAAGGATGAATGTAAGAACAAATTGTTGAGGGTTGAGAAAAAGAGAACTTCACATTCGATGACATCAGAAACTATTAAAATAGCGGAGAAAAGGAAGGAAGCCAACATTCAGAAGGATATGGATTTCATGACTCTTTTGAATAGAGATTTTCAGAGAAATGTTCGCAAAGATAAGCATCACTACTATAACACGATCTATACTGATTTGGAATAAGAAAACAAAAAAGGTAACATGAGAAAGGTGTTTCAACTTATTTCCATCTTAAGAAAGAAGTTTCAGCCAAGAATTGGAATGGTCAGGGATGTTAATGTTAATACGATTAATGATGGAGAAGGGACCACACAGAGATTGAAAGATTATACAGAGAACTTTTATAGTCTAAAGATAAGAAGTGACGACTCATTACAAGAGGCACATTTTGATCTACAACCTCCGTGTTAGAAGATGAAGTCAGAATATCATTAGAGTCATTGGCACAAAACAAGGCCTCTGGAACTGATGGAATTCCAGCTGAAATATGTCAAGCAACAGAAGAAACATCTGTTAAAATTTTAACTGTAATATGACAACTACGATGATGATGTTAGTGGCTCCATTGGAATGATATTATTTAAAATGGAGGATATACGGATTGCATCTTTTTCAAGTCTTTCCATATACACTTTAGGTGCATCCGGTCCTCTATACAGCTCGAAATTGTTTAACCCTCCGTCGGGCGCAATGCATTTGAGAGATGCACACGCTTTGTGATCTTCTGCTGTTTCATAGTGAGGGGAGCAGAAAGCTTCACCGTCCATGTGTCTTACCAGCTCCCTCCTCCCCGCTAGTCAGTGTGCTGATAAGCAGGAATGGGTGAAGTTGTATTCCATTGTTGACTGATTGCATCTCTCAGATGTGTTGCGCCCTATTGTGTTACATTCCAATCCGACTGTGGTGCGAAGATTTCATAGAAATTTGTCAAGCTAGGAGTCCCGTTTAGACTTCTCAAACCCAGCAGTTATTGCTGAAGTTCAGCAGTTGTTACTGACGAATGTGCACATGATTAATCTCATTTAATTTTTTTCCGGATTAGGGAATAACCCATCTCACTTGGGTACAATCGTGTTGACCGACTGAAAAGCATCAAACTTTCACTTAGTGTCATAAATACCCTAACTGTTATTACAAATAGTCATATTATGATTGGTTTTCACTTAATGTCTCATAGTTTTAGTAACCTTCAAATTACGGTACTGTGATTAAATGATCAGTGACATGTTTGTGTGTATTTCAATTTAAATTGTATTTAAACAATGCCTATAGTTGTTAAATATAAATAAAATATTCAAAACATCAAACTCAACAAAAATATAACAAAAACAAAAGAAATAACATTTCAAAACAGCTGAATGGTCATCACAAATTTCTGCATCTCACAGATGCATTGCGCCCGTTTGTGTATCGAAACACATTGCGCCTGACAGAGGGTTAACGAGTCATCGTAGCTACATTTAACATAATATGCAAAGCTAAAAGGTTAATGGATGTGAGTGGTGTTGGTAAAAGATTTGGTTGGATTCGATGAACATGTATTAAAAATTTCAACAAAGCTTCAAAGTCAGCATATATAACAAATGGTACTCGAAGCTGCTTATCAAAGTCGTTAAATTTTAAAATGTTTTTTCCAGGAGTAGGTAATACCGTACAAACATGATTACAACCCCATTTTTGATTCAGAGTTAGTTGGACCTCCTTCTTAAAATATAGCAAACAGCTATCACACAACCTCTTCTTATGTTCGTATTTTGATAGTTGACTACCGATAAGTCTACTTAAATATTTTATCCAACAATAGCGAACATTTTCACCTTCGGTTATGTATAGTAAATTAACATGGGCATCCTTTTTATTCCTGAGCATAATATAGGGGACCTACTATACTCTTGTTTTCAACTCCATACACATAAATACTTACATTGTCTAGCTCTTCAAAACGTTGAATGCCTTTTATCTCCATAGGAAATTCCATTTATTCTAAATCTAACACTAAAGAATAGTGAGGATAAGATGGTGTTCTCTCCACATGCCCCACTGCTGGACGAAGAGCTGAGGTTACAGCCCACGCAAAACATGGATGGTCACTATACATAATGTTTAGACAAGCTTTTTTATGTTTAATCCAGGCAAATTAATGTATGATGATGCTCGAAGGGGATTATATTTATTAATGTTGGTTTCTAGATAAAGTACTTCAACCAACGCCCAGCCTGACTTACTTTCCTGGAACTCCTCACTCTTCACAATGATAGCACTTGAAATATCTTGTTACATATCACTGATATTAATTGTTTCACTAACAATTAATTTTTTGTATTAAAGGATTTGATATCAGTAATTTCACTGTCACTCCCAGTTTTTACATACAGCCCAAAAAGTTCAAAATTAATTTCATATGTTATATGCTCCACTAAAACATTATCTACCAAGCCAAACACACTAGGTGAACATTTTTTTAAAATGATTCAATACTTTGAGTTTTTTCTTCACTATGAAGTCTGTAACTAGCAATTCGAATTTTATACGCGCTACCAATTTGTTGAATATTCGCAGATTTTTTTTCATGGCAAGCGTTGTTTTTATGATTAATACTGCGTAAATGTCCATGAATGAATAAGAAGGTTCATCAATATTACATACATCACAATGCGTTATCAAATGTTTGTCATTCTTTATTATGTTTGCTGAATAACTATTTTAACAATCTTTAGAACGTTTACGCTTTTGAACATTTATTTCAGGACAGTCACCTCCTACTTCATTACATTCATTTAAAGGTTCCGTGCTAGTTGATGGTTATACAGTTTTTAATTCCTGTTGTTCACCATGCACTTCAACCATGTGAGATTGATAACGCTTTATTGAAGAAAAAACAAGTGCGCAAACTGAACGCGAGAAAGGTGCTTAACTAACATGTTTTAAATTTACATGTCGCGTAAGGTTGTCCTGTCTGTAAAATATCGTAGCACAATGACTAAACACAAAGATTTTATGATTATTTTTAGTACTTGCATGACGATGAAGGCTGTCAGGTCTTGAAAACTGTTTTTCACAATAACTACACTTGAACATAATGGTCACTTTCCAAATTACCTTTAAAAGAAAGAAATCTTACATGATAAAAACAGACAAAACAAAGTAAAAGAGAAAAAATATTAATCATTGCGTTGCAATGCCAATCAAAGAAAATGTTGGCGTTGTAACTTTGTTTGTTGAAGTGTTTTGGATACAAAAATATATTTTTTCTTTTTTCCGTTAACTGCCTCTAATCTTTTGTAAAATGGATATACTACTTCAGAAAAATCCATGGGAGCGTGCACAACAACTTTCCCAAGTTTCATCGCATTTCGATTAATGGTACATGGACGCATTCGGGACTTCGTTGAAACAATTCGCGTGCCGTCACACATTTGTTAAATCTACTCATGCGATATCTATTTTAATATGGACTAAGTCAAAACCTTCGCAAGAAAGTACACAACAACTGACCAAAGTATCATCACAATCGGATGAATGGTTTATGAACGAATACGTGACTTTCTCTAAAGCAAATGCCAATTCAACACTGCCTATTCCATATGGACCACATATATCGACACTGTTGTTGACTGGTAATACATGATTATTATTATTATTATTATTATTATTATTATTATTTTAATCAATATATTCCAATGAATAACTTAAACATCAATTACTACTTAAAATACAAAAACAATTAATAATAAGTACTTACCTCAAAATAATTTATCAACCACCGCCACTGACTGGGCTAGGTACAGGAATCTGCTAACCTTAAACATAACAGGTGCACCAATATTCTGTAAACAAATAAAGCAATCAATCAATCAATAAATAAATAAATACATTCCAATCAATAACTTAAATATTAATTAGCATTAACAAATCAAAATCCATTAAACATAAGTACGTACCTCGCAAATATTTTAATAGTTTCCCACCAAAAATGCTTTGCAACTCTTGAGCAATAATAAAGCACTGTTCACTCGTAGCGAGTAATTAAGGCAAACAGAAGGGAAATATAATTATGACACCACACTTATATAAGCTCACATCGCTAGTGTCACTAGTTTTCACAGATCTTCATTTCAATTCCTTTCCCACACATCAGCCAGTCCAATGTCCCAATAGGGACACCTGTGTGTGTTATCCGATTACTGCTGACTTTGCACCATCATCATCATCCATTGTCAAGATCAACACCTGAGGTTTCCAATTGCTGAGTCAATTATAGCAACAGTTCTCCACGCTCTTTGCCTTCTTTGCAACGCGACACCAGAAATAACCAGTCGGCTTACTGCTGCATGTAAAATCTCCTGAGTTTAACATCATAAGAACCTGTATTTCTTTTCCAGCTACAAGTTACTTCACTGTTCATAATGTTAAAATATCTCAAACTGCTTTTTTTTTAACCAATTAACAATCCTGTTCTCCCTTCGTCACCTTCCTACTTGGGGAAAGGGTATTCCCTCTTACAGGTAGCAACTATTACATCTCAATCAAAATAAACCTAATAATAGTAGTAATGAAAGAAAATCCACAGCCTGCTTCCAGTCTCCGACCGGGTCAGGAATGGAATGAATGAAGCCCCCATCTAGCGGCGAGGATATGAACTGTGCCGGCTGCCGAGGCCTGACGCACTCCTCTGGGGCAATGATTAAATGAATGACAGATGAAATGAAATGATAGTGGAGAGTGTTGCTGGAATGAAATTGTGACAGGGAAAACCGGAGTACCCGGAGAAAAACCTGTCTGCCTCCGTTTTGTCCAGCACAGATCTCACATTGAGTGACCGGGATTTGAACCACGGACCCAGCGGTGAGAGGCCAGCGAGCTGCCGCCTAAGCCACGGAGGCTTAATAATAGTAGTAATATTAATAATAAAACAATAAATCATCCAATTTAAACAAAGTTTATTCCGTTTGAAATCGCGGCGCGTGTTTTAGCGCTCATGGTCACAAGTGCATCTTGCATCCGGTTGTGACTCCTGCATCACGTAACGTTGTACGATGTAAGAGTTGCCTTTTATTATATCACACATCGCAGAATTACCCCATTCTTCGTAAAAAGAACCAGCATGGGATAGTTGCTTGTGTCCCGTGTATTTAGATCTAGACGCATCCACTCACCGGTTCGGTTCAATCCCAGTTTAGTTCGGTTCTGTTTGGTTCAGTTCCAGTTCGGTTCCAGTTTGGTTCATTTCGGTTCAGGTTTGTTTTTTGCCCTCATGGGAAAGGGGGCTTCATGTCAGGTAACTTGAAACCTTGCACGTCCTTATCCGATCATGGGTTCAGGAAATATCAACAAAGGTATAGTTAGGCCTTTTAACAAAACAAAACAAAAAATGGTAATAAAAAGTATATAAATAATACATTAAATATTTAATAAACATAAAAAGTCATTAAATCAAAATTTTCAAATGTCTAGTTAGACCCTTTGTCAAAACAAAAAACAAAGACAAATAGGGGGCGTCACCCCGAGTCCTACAACACATCACACATCCAAATCCGACCATGGGTTCAGGAAATATAGCAAAAGTGTAGTTAGGCCCTTTAGACAAAAAAATTAAAAACAAATAAATGGTAAATAAAAAATATATAAATAAAACATTAAATATTAAATAAAATTAAAATGTCAGTAAATCAAAATATTCAAAAATGTGTAGTTAGGCCCTTTATCAAAATTTTAAAAAATGGTGGACTGGAATAAAGACATCATCCTGATTAATTTGACACCTGACACGACTTCCTCCAATAATTCGTTCGAAAGATATCGCCATCTTGGGATTCCAGCGGTGGAGCGTTGGCGGTGGGGCCAGAACCTCTACAAAACCACTACTCATACATCGCCAGATTAAGACACTTTGAAAATCAAACGCAAGCACCAGATCTGTACCTCTTTAATTTACCCCTGAACAGGCTCAACGTAGAGTGGATATCTGTCATCAGTTTATCGGTAACCCCATGATGATTGATTTATCGGGAGAATTGTCACATATGATGAATAATGCATCTATTACCACAACGCTTACACCACGAAACAGTGGCTCAGTCTCCGTCAACCTGGCAAAGTCATCGTTAAAGAACGATCGGTTCAGTCCCAAAGGGATATTGGGTGTCTGGCGGAATTTTGAAGGAGTGATTCACTGGGAGTTTGTTCCAACTGGGCGTGCAGCCAATGCGGAACTTAATTCATAACAACTAGCACAAGTTCGTGAAATTTTGAAATGGAGATACGCTGCATCACTTAACCAAAATATAGCTCTCTTGCAGAACGACAATGCGAGACATCATACTGCACGAACAACCATGGCAAACAGTCAGGAATTGGGAGGAGGCAAACTGTTACCACATCCACCATCCTGATCTTGCACCTTCAGATTACCATTCTTTGCGATCCATGGTCCATTTGTCACGTGGAAGAAATTTCGAAAACATTGAAGCTCTGGAAGTGGGTCTCGCCGAATTCTTCTTATCAAACCCCAGAAACTGGTACCGTGGCGGGATAAGAAACCTCGTTGAAAGATGGCTCAAGACGATAGAATCTGATGGTCTCTAATTTGAAGAATAGTTTAATATCATGTCAGAAAACTTTCTAAATATTATCTTCCTTAAAAAAACGACGTTACTTATGAGACATCCCCTATATTTTAATGGTCACTACTCAACACTTAATATGAGAGGCATATTAATGATTCTAACTTTATTCATTTCTAAGTTGGAAACATGGGAGAGTTATGCTGGAAACACTGTCTTATTTCGCAACATCAGGTACAAGCAAGGGAGACAGCTACGTTCCTTCAACAATAGACCGGAGTTGGAGAAGTATTTACGACAGCTTAACTAGAGGATGCCGTACCGTTACCTATGATTTCAACGTACGGAAGCGTGAATCAAATCAAAGAAATGTTATTGTCCGGCAGCCGAAGAACGATACAGATATTGAGAAGACTTGAAACAGAGATATATCGCTGTAATGCCTATGGGAGGTGCTAGCAGAAAAACGCGGCGATCTAAGATTATGACCATGGCAAGTGAGGACGCGAGAAGCCGCGGGAAGGAAGCATCACATCTATCGAGCTGCATATTTGGCAGGAGTGAATTTCTGATTAATTCCATGATCGATTTTACCGCCGAATGTCTTAATATTGCACTGCACTTTACGACGAGTGTTTTAAGATGTTTTGCATGCTGCTGAGCCCATTAGTGCAGAAATTGGATGTTTGAAGGATTCCCACTACTGAAATTATGTCCAATTCATATAAATATTGCTGTTTGAGCTGTTGAGAACATTCCCACTTGTGCATGTTCGAGGGACACTGCGTACGTATATTTTGCGTGTCCATGCGACATTTTGAACTAATAATTTCCACGTCTGAGGACGGAGACTGTCATTTGACTGTCTGATGACACAGTTTGAACTTTGAAAATATGTTATACTTTGAAACTATTCTGTAATATTCATGTTAATCTCAACTCCAATATTTCGCACTATGCGTTATTAATCAATTGTTACGGTCAAATTAGACCAAAACGATTGTTTTCTGCATTAAATCATGTAGTTTCACATGTATTAGGAATGTGTGGGGGAGGTGCCCTGAACAACGCTTAATAATATCACGTCTATTTCTGGTGCAGAGGGAGATAAGTACTTAATTTCTCCCGCACAAAAATGATGAAACATGTGACGAGGTTTAGATGACTCATGGATCCTGAGAATACGCTGAGCACAAGGTTATCGTGCGATGGAGGTTCATAAACAATGTGTTGAAATAATTGAATAGGTACTGTGCCGAAGATTCTTACTCAAATCAACAATCTTTCACCCAAATAAGGAAGACAGGTAATACTTCACATAGATTTGGTGATAATTTTTGCTCTAGATTCTGTTTATCTAGAAATCTATTTTACTGTATTCCTCAAGTAAGAATGTCTATTGTATTTCATATTATATTTGTACAGACGGGCCTTTAGAAAGGAGACTCACCGAAATTCTGAATGCATGTATTTTAGGTTAAGTGTTATTATTGTGTTGTCCTAAGGAAATTGGTGCAGCAACTTGTACAGCTAATGCATCCACATTCTTCTGTCCTTTATGCATACTTAACATGTCATGATTTAGGTAATCGGTCAACGTATTGTTCTAAAACACAGGACAATTCCCGTTATTTCCAGCCTACTTGCTGCAACGAATTTAATACTTCGACAAAACGAGTGCCTCGTTGCTAGTGTATGGAACTCAATGAGACTAGGATATTGACCTTAGCATAGATGAAGAGAAACAGCATCAGTCTTCTTTGAGAGTGTATGATGTTTTGCTCAATAGAAGGAAATAATGATTTTTTGTTCTGCCCAAGATAACAAAAACCACATGTCACGCCAAAGAATTGAGATTATGACATTATGAGGGTGCGGACGGACGAACAAAAATTGTGTAATAATTACGTTAATAGACAATAAGAAAATTCTAGATAAAAGGAAACTGACCGTAGGCATAGTGAAAACAGAACATTAGAAAAAGTAGCTACTATACGTCCCAGGAAAGGTATTCCCAGAAATAGTAAAAATTTCGGCAAACAAAGAACAATTAGATGACAAGCGACGCGAAGGTGAAACACACACCGTAATAATGTCGAAATACTATGCCGGACCACAGAGAGAAGGTTCACATAAATGTAGTTAGGAAGAACCAGAAACACACCGCACGAACATAATTACGAAATAGGGTGAGTGCTACAAAATATGGTAAATGGGAGAGTTTCAGACTTGCGCATAAAATAACGCACCCTCACACGTAAAATACAATACAGTATTGAAGGAAAGGAATAGTGGTACAAGATCAAGTTCGCCTTGCTTTGATGAAGAAAAAGTAACAGAACCATCCTATCGACTCCCGACTTGGGCTGCCAGCCATAGCTATATGGTACAGACCACAAGCTATAATACGGGAACGAGTTAGATTAAGTAACAGTTAGTGAGTCAGGCGAAAACCCGGAAATTGTGAAAAGAAAGAACGGGCGAAAGCACTCATCCATAGGCACCCAAAAAAAAACTTTAAGGTCTAACGTAAAGCGAGATGGTCACATAGTACCCACACATATAAGTTCACTCAAGAACGGGGGAATGGGCCGGTGGAGTTAAGATAAAATGGACTCAGAAAACAAGATAAAGGTTAATATTTCACTAACTCACCTTAATGTAATGTGATTCCGTGGGATAACGTAGCACAAATAAACACGCACAAAGATAACTAAAACATATTTATAAACGAAACATCATAACGAAAGATAGCACAATCTCGTACCGAGAAGCGAAGTGCCCCTCTATGTAAGGGTGGGACTTATATGGTAAACGTAATGCCTACATTACTGCTGGGAAAGATTTGGGGTGAGGTACGCTAATTTAGCCGCCAGGTAGCGTGAGTGGCAAAGAGCTACAATAGAATACAGCATTTTCGACCATAAGCAGAACCACGGAATCCGCCAATAGAATAAGCAAGCAGGAAATTCAAAATACGAAATGCCTGATCGTAAAAATGATAATACATTGTAAATATATCAGATGTAATATTTGACTTAACTTATCATAAATAAGTCAGAAGAATGGTCCCGTAATTTGACCCGGCTAATTGAGGAAAGCTACTATGGAATCGCCCAATGTTGCTATTGGCTGTATAAATTACTCCATTTACCCTAAATGTAAGTGCATCTACATGAAAAGGGCCCATTCGTCGGGTCTCAATGTAGCATTATGATACACCTGTATCTATGTAGTTAAGCGTTTTTGATTTTATTATTAACATAACACAAAATCATCATAGGAATAATGAACTAATATCCAGATTATAAGGTTCGCTGAAAAATTCCTTAATTTCGTATTTTGGAGGTTTTATATGTTTTTTCTGATTAATATACCGTTTTAAAGATCCCATATAGATTGGAATTTTTCGTTAACAAGAAGAAGGGGACTTGTAACTTTTCATGTACACGCACATACATTATTGTAAGTGTACTCCAGAACGACTTGATTGATGGACGTTGCTGACAACTTGTCCAATTTAATACGGACCATTTTAGTTCCGTGCTGGTTTGGACGGGTGGTTAGCGGCTTGCCAATTGCTACCAGTTTATTTTCACTTCACCTTGTCTGTGTTATCTATGCTCATATTCATTTGGGGATAACATTGAAAGGCTCAAAGATAACGACACCGCGTTTTCCTTTTTGTCCCTGGACTTGTAACTGGGATTCCAATTTCACCTATGACACGAATGTGCGTTTTGATTGGTAGACCGCGTGTAAGTGGATGTGGTGGCACAAGGATACAGAGTGCTGAAGAATTGCATATGAATCATTACGTATCATTCATTACCCAACTTGACATTTTGTACTTGAACTAAAATTGCGATGTTTCATCTGACACTTGTCCTCTGCTTGTTGACACATTGATACCTACTGTAGTTAGCAACTGACCCGCAAGCAACTATCATACAATCAGGAAAGTAGCACAATTTAGTTTAATGGTTTGTGTTGATGTTATTATGTTGTCTGGTATATGTCTTTAGCATCAACTCAACTGTTGATGACGGAGAAGGTCCACTATTGGTTTGCAAGCGTGCTACTATGTTGATGGGGTATGTTTACTAACGCTGTATAGTATTTTCTTGAACCTTGAAACGTTTAACGGCCTTTATGCCTTTATGCTAAGCTACAGGAGCTACAGGAGCTGTTGACTCTTCCAGTCCTTTTGGTTAGTTTAATCCTGATTAGGTAGAGGTAGTCTCTGGGGCGCAAATATGTTGGTTATCATTTAACTGTTAATTAGACAACATTGAAAATGGCTTCAAAATTGTCTAAGCTGCTCACTGCTTGAAAATAAAACTCCTGTGTACCTGTGCAATGCCAAATAATAGCTCTGCCACTAGACCATACAAAGGGATGCCTTGACCCCTGCTATGTTGTTCACGCAGTTCTACGTCAAGTTAGCTTTGAAGCCATTTCTCAGTGTTGTCTTGTAGACAATTAATATGGTAGCTTTCAGTCGGTCAACACTAAACAATTCCAATTACTGGAATATGGGAAATGTTACGTGTAGTAAATTATGGTGCATATGATTAAGATATATATATTGAACCCGCTGAGCTAAGGTTCATGTGATATTTTTCACGGCAGCACATTTATGATGGGATGTGGTACCTTTGAACACACCCAGAAAGCTACGAGAAGCCGAGAGCTTATACAATTCTCTTTGAAGTAGCGGAGAATCGCACTTTTGACTTTGGTGAAGTCTGCTAATTATTTATCTGAGATCTTATTAATCAATTTTATCTTTCCACGAGACTCAGAATATTCCATTTCGTCATTCTGTATTATTGAAACATTTTGCAGAATGTTTTTTCACTTTAAGGTAAGGTAATATCATTGCAGGTACGCAAATAGGAATGTAAGTAGTCGCTCAACGACTTAGTTTGACGACCTACTTCCACGAGGAACGCAGTTCCTTGCACTACGTCTGGAGAATCCGCCCTGTGTAGGCATGTTATTATATCCGTCGCATTAGACGTGGCAAACAGTCTGCTTTTAAGCGTGGAAATCATTATCAGGTGCCATCGAGCACAAGTATTCTACGAATCGCTGTTATTGATGTGCAGTGATAGACACATATTGTACAGTGAATTAATTGGCAAGTATTGTGAAATCCACGACATTTCTGTAGCACCACATTTTTTCACCCATATGTTTGTGGAGGGCCGAGAGCCTGGTGCAAAATATATAGGTAAATGTGGAATTACTACTTTAAACACGTGTGATTATAAAAGTGCATTATACAGTAATTGCTACGGTGAATTTATTCGTAATAAAACGACGCCCATTTCACGGATGCCACGTGATAGAGAAAGTAGCGTCTGTACACGTGTGGAACCGCAGAACAGTGCATAGCCATTTATCACTTACATCTGCAAAGTGTAGATGCTGTGTTACCAATTATATCTAAAGCCTGTGATATCTACGTCGAATACTATAATTTTCAAGTGAAAATAATGAACTACTACAAGACTTATACTACCGCCCACGTGGTCAACTTATTCAACACCATGTTCGAGACCGAGACCATGGGCTAATACCATTATGGTATGAGGGAGATGTCTCGGATGGGACCAGCATGATGATGGAACTTCTAGAACATCGAATGAGAAGGAAGGAACCGAGGATGCCTTTCCTAGGCATGTCCAGTCCATTCACGAGGTCAACTACAGGGACAGACCGAACCCTGGTATTTGGGAGAGCCCAGATGGAAGTTCTGATGAGTACGATGCCAACCCTGAAAGCCAGAGGCGCTTTTGTTCAACCCTGGTCGTTGGACAGAGAGCTGAGTGTGAGCTCCTTCGTATCGTGAGTTTTGTACACCCTTCCTTGTTCTAGTTTCTGGTGGTATAGTTAGATTAGTGTAGTTTGTGAACCAACCGAACTTAGTGACAGCCATTTCATAGGTAGGGAATGTAATTTAGTCTAATTAGATGTCATTTATTTGCAGTGATAGTGAGTCACCCTTGGGTTCGACATTTTGGTCAACCCTGGTGCAGCATGATGGACGTCGTAGAACGTCAATTTCTATCTATTGCTAAACGTGACTGTAGTCATTTCGAGGCTACTTTGTTTAACCCTATCTGGGGTGATTTTTCAAGTCTTTGCAGACTCTAGTTATGGCAATCTGATGCCATAGTTATATTTCTTTAACTGCACTTTTTGCAACCAGTCAATGTTACGCCCCTGACTTCGTTAGAGTAGTCGTATCATTTGGGTAATCGACTGTAATTACCAGTTTTGTAACTGCATTATATTTCATTTGAAATGAGCTCTGATAGCCATCCAGGTCATGTGTAGACCTTATAAGTAAAAGGGAAGTTTTGTCGTTGCCTAACATCGAACCCAGTTCCCAACGCATCATTAAGCAGATCCAGCGTATTATTATTTTGTTAGTGTCATGTGTTATGACACGTGTTTGTTTGATGTTTGATACAAGTCAGAAATAATGTATTTTATCTTCGAGAGCAGAGAGCTCCAGCAATTAGTGACATTGCTACCTTTTAAACGTCTTTGATGTGAAAGACAGATTTATATAATTATATTCAGATTTATAGCGTGCTTTTTATGCACATATTCTTCGAGGTTTATAACCTATGGTAAAGGTATTATGAAGAGGCCAGTTTTACTGTTATTTACTTGCTTAAATTGCCGGCCTAGCTAGTGTGTTGTGTCATTCAGCGCAGGAATCTTGTAGCCTGCGGCGACACGAACAGCTTTTGTGAATTCTACCCAGCGCTCGACTGAGAGCGCATGCTTCTGTGTGAGACGGACTGATGTTAACATAGGACAGAATGCTTTTAGCATTCCCTTTCCCTTTCATTGCAATTATAGCACATGGAACCCAGTGTCCATTCTTGTATCTGATCATATGTTCTGTAGATTGTCATTTGTTAGTTAAACGCTGTTGCGTGTACCACTGTTTTAAACGAGTACAGTTATGCCAGGTTTTCTATAGTACGTTGTAGGCTAGCCCCGCTAGGGAGGTTTTTCATGTATGATGGTATTGTGTGTACCATGTCCAGGATTGTCCTGTTGACCAGATATTTAGGGAGGATAACTGCTTCTGTCCAGGCCCATCCCAGAGTTATTGAACGCGAGCTGTGCGCCGCTGGTAATTTGTGTTATTGTGTGTCCGAGTTGTTATTGCTCGTTGATTGTATTCCGACTTTTGAGTCGAGGCTTTTGGCAGAGATGATCTCAGGGGAGACACTCCGTACCCAGGCTTGTCAGCATTATTCGCCATAAACCAATGATAACCTAAATCGACATCTTAATAATAAAACGCTTAATTTTGTTAAAACAGAAGCTATCTAACGAATTCTTTCTACTTAACCTTGTTCATTTGCATTTGGAACCTGCTGACATAGCCGTGTTTATGAAGGTATTTCCTGGAGGAAATGACTTGAGGACAGCTGACACTTTTTGTTGAGACTGAAGCTTGCTCGAACTTTGAGTTCGTAGCTGGTGGTGCGCAGGCCATACGATGTTAGACGTAGTCTTTACTACGCAGTCGTCACCGTAACTACACACATTAGATGACTATGGCTTACAAAGAGTAAACCAAGATGCAGGCAGGCATTTGAATAAAACTGTGGTCTCTTATTTATTTATTAGAAGATGTAAAACTGTACGAATCCTCTATGTTACCCTATTGTGTGCTGATTAGCACTTAGTTCATAAAAATGACTTAGATGTTTTTTTATGGCTGTTCACTTAGATTTGAATGTAATTGTTTGTTATTACGGACGTCACTGCCGTAAATTTTGTTATTAATTGATAGGACTTAGCTAGATGAATTAACGTTAAATGTAAATGTGGAGATGGTATCATCCTAACTTACATTTGTTTTGCTACCCTGTTAAATGTAAATTCTGATATTAGCTTGATCTTGTAACTTGACCTAGGGATTTGCGTCGTACCATTTTCCTAGTGTTGCTGTTGTTGCTTTATTATTGTGAGACAGATCTATCGCGAGGGTTTACTGTAACTTCTCAGGTAGGGACCTGCTCTTTATCTTTGATTATTTTTTTAGCTTGCGGATTAGCCAATAGAAACCTCCGAACTAGGCTAGGGGTTTGTAAAATTTATAATAAATTTTCACGGTGTTTTACATAAGTCTGGATGTTTCTTTTCTCAGTCTAGTTTTTAAGGTGAACCTTTCCTTAGGCAGTCTATGACCTTCGTCACCATGTACCACGATCCCCGTGGACTACAGTTTCTCGTGCCGCTTTGGCCTATTTGGAAGTTCACCTGATCCTCTCGGCAGTTAGGTCCGACGGATGAGATATTAGGGAAGTCATTGCGGTTGTTGGCTATCCTGGCAGCTTCTCTGACGGGCTCATAAACTTATAATTTTTAATGGCGCCCAACTCACGTGCCGACGTTAAGGTGGTGACCGTCAGTTTCATGTTATTTAAGAGGATCTTAATGTTGATTAATGGTAAATTGACCGGACTGGGACGAACCTAGAAAGTCGTACTGCAGATCAATTAACCGCATGGCATTCATGTTTAATACAAGTCCATGGGGTGAGGCTTTTGTGTTAGATAAATGATGGATAGGATTTTCTTTGATGGTGCCTCATCCTGAGTAAATGTAATACTTCGCTTTGCTGGCCGTTGTCTTTGTAAATGTAGAAGCACTTAGTTTGCATACTCCAGCTGTACTCTAGATGTTTATTTAAATGAAACAAGCTTTATACCACCAAGTAACTAATCATAGCTGTAAGTTCCATTAGAGATTGATCCCTCTCTTTCTCAAATAATTTTCTTGTCTTGGATGAGGAAACAATTCGTCGTGTGTTTGGGGAGATTATGGCAGGTGTCAATGCCAATCTCCAGCAGATTACTGCTGACTTAAGTAATGTAAGGGGTGACTTAGGTGAGAATACCCAAGCTGTTAATAATGTGAGGCAGGACTTAGAAGTTAACACCCAGTCAATCAACAATGTGAGTGGTCATGTGGACCAAGTTAGACAGGACTTAGAAGTTAACACCCAGTCAATTAACACTGTAAGTGGTCATGTGGACCAAGTTAGACAGGAACTTAATAATGTGAGTGGTCATGTGGACCAAGTTAGACTGGATCTTGAGATCAACACACAGTCAATCAATAATTTTAGGGCAGATCTAACGCAGGTCAGGGCCGACATGGATACTTATAGAGTAGAGGCTAGGAATGATCTTACGGCAGGTTTAGCAGCTGTTAGGGTTGATGTTATAAGACACCAACAGGAGGCTAACCAGCGTATAGATAGTTCAACCGATCAGATGAAAAGAGCTAGGGAGGACGTGCAGACCCGAGTATAGGAGCACACCACTCAAATCCAGACAACGATTAACAGAGTCCAGATTGATATGAGGGCCGACTTGGAGCACACTCGAGAAGAATTCGGAACTCGTTTGACTCACGTCGAGGGATTCATGGATAATGTCAAGAAGGACATGGCCACTATGAATATAGGACTCATACTGATGAGAGGTGCAGCGAATGCAGTCAACAACAACGTCAAGACGATCGTCGATGGTATGATCGAGGTCAAGAACGAGTTGAACACCAACAGAAATAATATTACGGAATTGACAGAGACAGTAACAGGGCTACGTGAAACGATTGATGTTCATCGAGAGGAGAATAAGATCGATGTCATGATGTTGAGGGGTGACCTCAATGAACATAAGACCACTATGGAAGCAAAGGTAGCCGAGGTCAAAGATGACGTTGGTAGGATCCAGAACAACGTGTCAAAAGTCGAGGAAGAAATCGATTCCCTACAGAAACGATTCGAGGAGGTCGCGATAACCGAGAGGTTAGACCTCAGCTATAACTTGAGGACGGCTATTCCCGAAGTCGACACTAACCTCAAAGGCAATGTTGAAAGGATTGAATTACAGCTCAACGATCTGGGAAATAAGGTTGCAGCTAGGACCATCCCAGGACTCGAGGTTATAGAGAAACGTCTCGACCGACTGGAGACGCATCCACGAGAGACACACTTACCCTCCCAGATGGGAGACTCTCAGGCGACACCAGGATCGCAATCCGCAGGGATTATGCCTGCACATTTTCGGCCTAGCGCACCCATAGAACCGCAACCATCTCAATTCATCGGTTCAGCGCAGAGTCAGGCGTTAAACTTTGACGCACATCCTTTTCAACCCGCACCCAACCGACAGAGTCAAGAGACGAGTACGCCAACGCATAACTATATGCCGAATTCGTTCAGACCCGCGCACACGCAGGGGAACGTGACTATTATCCGTTCGAGAGAGGAGCAACCAGCTCGATTCTCAGGTACTGGAAGTGGCATCACTCCAGTCGAATTTTTGGCTAATGTGGAAAGCTACTTGAGAGACACAATGGTGACTCCGGAGAGAGAACTCCGAGTAATTGAGCGTTTGCTCGAGGGGCAAGCCAGCACTTGATTTAGAGCCTTCCGTTACTCATTTGTAGGCTGCCAAGATTTTAGAGAAGCCTTGTTGAGGACTTACTGGTCAAGCGACATCCAGCAGAGTATCAGAGCTGAGATGTACACTCGCCGATACAGCTCAAACACTCCGACGCGCTATGCGAACTACTTCGCAACCCAGCTTGCGAAACTCCGTTGCTTACAACCCCCACTGTCAGAGCAAGACCTGGTAAACACCATCGTCTGGCAATACCCTGCAGACGTGCAACGTGTATTGATCGCTGCATGAGCATCCACTTTTCAGCAATGCGACCAAATCCTGCGACGATTGGATGCTAACACCGAACAGTTTCCGACACACCGTCAGCAGAAGGCTGACAGGCGAGAAGAACGACATGTCAACTTGACAACTGTGGACAAAGTGTGCCAGACGCCACAGCTGACACAGACTCAAGAGAGCTCTGGGCAACGCGATGACTATAACCGTGGTCGGAGAGAATGGAACAACACTCCATATGCTAGAGACCAGAGAGGTGACCGTCGTAGTCACTGGAGCCGGCGCTTCGATCGAGGGACGAACGAAGACCGTCGTCACGAAAACGACCGCCGAGGGAATAATGGCCGGAACCCACAACACGGAAGTATCCGTAGGGATTACCGCTATAGCAGGGGTTATAGCATATGGAGTGTTGTTCCATTCTCTCCGACCACGGTTATAGTCATCGCGTTGCCCAGAGCTCTCTTGAGTCTGTGTCTGCTGTGGCGTCTGGCACACTTTGTCCACAGTTGTCAAGTTGACAGAGATCGACACCCTAGATACCAGACCGATCGAGACTGGAGAGGAAGAGCACGGGAGAGTCGTGAATATCTTCAGCAACTCCGAGAACTTCAAGAGATACAAGAAGAGGGAGATCAGAACCCTACTTCGAGGGAAACACGTAATACGGCGGAAGAAACGGAGCGAAACCAGCCCGATACTTCCCGCCAGGAAAGAAAAAAAACGCCGAAAAACCAGTAGATTCTTACCCGATTGAGCACAGAGTAACTGCCACCATCTTACTCTGGGAGCCAATTCAGGAAGATCTGTTAGACGAACGACGAACGACGAACCACAACTACGAATTGACGCGTTTACCGAAGATTGTAGCTACCTTGAATGGATGTAACGTAGTCATTCTCATCGATACTGGGGCGATGATAAGTGTCATTTCCGCCGATTGCCATGCCAGACTGAAAGCAAACTCTGAGGTGACAGAGCTGCCAATTTCTGCAGTAAGAGTCAGAGGTGTCATACCTGACCGTGTTGTAACGTGCAAAATCCAGATTCTATGCACTTTGAAAATTTCGAGCCACGTGTACTTGCACGAATTTCTTGTGATGAAAGGCTTGCACCATGATGCCATATTGGGTGCAGACTTCATTCGAAAGTATGATGGAATCATTGATATGGGACGTAATACGGTCGAGTTTAAGCCGAACGAACCCATTCAAATGGACTTAGTAGAGGAAGAACCGGAATTTGTATCCGAAGTCAACGTTGTTGAGAATTTAAATGGCAAGGGAATTGAGGAGACACAAGATGCCGACGAAGAGGCAGAACCATTATCAGCACCCATGCGAGAGAAACTAGATGCAATATTAAGCGAATACGAGGATATATTCGACACCACACCTGGTGAGATATTGGACTACGAGTACGATCTTGTACTACTGGATGATTCCCCATTCCAGAAGAAGATTTATCCTATCGCAGAGAAACACCGCGAGGAAGCTGCTAAGAAGATCCATGAGATGGAAGCAGCAGGTACAATCAAGAAGTCACCGACTCCTTTCTTGAATCCTATAACACCTGTGGTTAAGGTGGATGGAAGCTTGAGACTTTGTCTCGATGCAAGGGCCTTAAACGAACGCTTAGCTCCAGAGCATGACAGACCGCCCAAGATTAGGGACATCCTCAGAAAGTTTAAGGGAAAGAAGATATTTTCGTCATTGGACTTGGTACAACCCTACTACCATATAAGATTATCTGAGCATACTCAGAAGTATACAGGGTTTCTGTTCGATCAGACCACCTATGTCTTTCGAAAACTACCCTTTGGAGTGAAAAATGCCGGAGCTGCATTAATTAGAGCACTTGATGCGAAGCTGACTCCTGAAGTGAAACAGAAGGTGATATGTTACGTGGATGACATCATCATAGCTTCGGAAACAGAGGAAGAACATTTAACAACCTTACGCCTTGTTTTTGAGAATCTTCGACAGGCTAATTTCAAAGTGAAGTTCGACAAGTGTCGATTCTTCCAGAGAGAAGTCAAATTTGTGGGACACATAATTAATGGAGATGGATACAGGCCGAATCCGGCAAAGATCAGAACCGTTGCCGCATTTCCAACGCCAAACCGTGTGAAACACATGAGACAATTCTTAGGAATTCTCCAATTCTTTGCTGCTCATTGTGAGAGGTATTCAGTGACTGTCGCACCACTGCAAGGTTTACTGAAGAAGAATTGCAGATGGGCTTGGAATGAGGAGTGCGAGAGAGCTTTCAGAAAAGCTAAACAGATGCTGGTTGATTCAATTCAGTTAGAATATCCAGACTACTCCCGGAATTTTATTCTAAAAACTGATGCATCTGCGATTAGAATAGGTGCCATCCTATTGCAGGAGGACGATGAGAAGAAACGTCATTACATCGCTTTCTTAAGCCGACGTTTGAGAGCACATGAATCTCATTATTTCACCACTGAGATTGAAGCACTTGCGATTGTCTACGCACTTGAGTACTGGCAGAAACTTTTGTTAGGCCAGAGGATTATTGTGAGGACCGATCACCATGCGCTGACCTTCATTTTACGAACAAGACTGGCAAGCGACAGGATCACACGTTGGACGCTGTTTCTCCAACAGTTTGACTTGGAAATTGTTTACCGACCAGGCAGAGAGAATGTGTTGGCCGATATTCTCAGCCGGAATCCTGAAGCCACTGTGAATGCCATTGACATTGAGGGAGAATGCGAGGAACACCTTCGCCGACTTCGTCATCTACCTGAAGGACAACGACGTGAGGAGGAACTCAGGCATATTATCCGCTTCCTGGAACGACGAATGGATCCACAGGATGCTCACTATGCGAGGATTGCTGCTGTTGCAGATGATTATTTGATCTATCATCGTGTCTTGTACAAGTTTGTGGACGAGGACCACACTCAACTACGTGCAGTTATTCCTAGGAGATATCAAGAATCTGTTATTCTTATGGTTCATCTATCCATTGGACATGGTGGGACTGACAAGACCATTGCAACCATCAAGGAGTCTTTTACTTGGAAAAGGCTAGGAACCACCGTTAGACAGTGTTTACGTGCTTGCGACGCATGCCAGCGGAACAAGTACACGTCACACTTGTTGAAGGAACCACCTAGACCAATACTCCCAACTCAACCTAGAGAGTTATACGCACAGGACCTTTATGGCCCAATACCTAAGGCCCGTCGTGGGAATCGCTTCATTGTTGTAACCATTGATGTGTTCACGAAATATACGATGCTTCATCCGATTCAGAAAGCCACCGCACACCAGATTATTCAAAGAATTAGACGACAAGTGATACCGGAGGCAGGAAAGCCACAATTCCTATTGACTGATCATGGATCACAGTACACCTCCGCAGAATTTGCCAATGCTATGAACGAGTTGGAGATAGGTCATGTTTTATCATCTATTCGCCACCCAGAGAGCAACCCAGCGAATGCGTAATGTCTACTATCGCAAAATTCTGTCGATTATATTGTCAGGAAGAACACTGGCGATGGACCGTAGTCCTAGTTATCATGGCGAAATATATTAACTCAAGAGTCCATGAGAGCACTGGTCAAATATCGATGGTTTTGCATTTGACACAGATGCCGATGAGAATATGGAATCGTGTGATTGTAAATCCACCTTGTTTACAACCATCACTCGCCAGCAGACTTTTAACTGCAAGGGACACCTTGGACAGACAAGCTGCCAAACGCTTGAGAAGAACTAGACGCCAGAGATTCAGAGAACCACTAGTCGCTGGAGACCTTGTCCTTATAAGGGGACCCGGAATCTCAAGTCCTATAGACCGCATATATGGGAAATTTCTGTCTTTATATTATGGCCCCAGTCGTATCCGACAACCTCTTAACAATGGAAGTTATGTGATTGAAGACATTAGGACAGGAGAGCGCATTGGAACCTTCAAAGCAGATAATCTAAAAAAAATATCACTTATGAATGAACTTTGAGTCAAATAAAAATGTCGTCCCAAAATTTATTTGAAACGATGGAGAGGCAGATGAACCCGCTGAGCTAAGGTTCATGTGATATTTTTCACGACAGCACATTTATGATGGGATGTGGTACCTTTGAACACACCCAGAAAGCTACGAGAAGCCGAGAGCTTATACAATTCTCTTTGAAGTAGCGGAGAATCGCACTTTTGACTTTGGTGAAGTCTGCTAATTATTTATCTGAGATCTTATTAATCAATTTTATCTTTCCACGAGACTCAGAATATTCCATTTCGTCATTCTGTATTATTGAAACATTTTGGAGAATGTTTTTTCACTTTAATTAGATCAACAAAGGAAATTGTTTTAGTTGGTCTAAGTAAAATATGTTTTTCCATACTTGGACGTCTCCTCATCATGATGATGTATTTCATTACATGACATTCGATGTTTTCCCTCTAATGCAAGACTATAAGCTCAGAATCCCCAGCTTGAACAGCAAGTTTCAATCAACAGCATTGTAAACAACAGGCTATAAATCGCAAGTGAAGTGATTTCCACATGCACAAACATTAGAACAGTGCTATATAAGTGTATTCTCAAGAACCTAGCAATACCAATGGTGTTAATTTTTACTGATGTGCACTCACATTACTTCTCATGAGTAATATGTTTTTTTTCGCCTCATTTCTTCCATTCACTCATCATTTTATGTATTTTTTATTATGATATCTTTAATTATGCTGGATTTTGCAACTTAATTTATGGATGAAGAAGGGACTAGTACTAGAGGCCCCGAAACATGTACCATATAATAGCAAGTTTATAACTTGTTGTAAATAAATGTATTGACTAGGCGGAACAGTTTCTCCTTTGTTATATAGTGAATCTGTCAATACGGAAAATGAACTTCTTTCAGAGCACAATTCTTTAAGGTAAGGTAATATCATTGCATATACGGAAATAGGAATGTAAGTAGTCGCTCAACGACTTAGTTTGACGACCTACTTCCACGAGGAACGCAGTTCCTTGCACTATGTCTGGAGAATCCGCCCTGTGTAGGCATGTTATTATATCCGTCGCATTAGACGTGGCAAACAGTCTGCTTTTCAGCGTGGAAATCATTATCAGGTGCCATCGAGCACAAGTATTCTACGAATCGCTGTTATTGATGTGCAGTGATAGACACATATTGTACAGTGAATTAATTGGCAAGTATTGTGAAATCCACGACATTTCTGTAGCACCACATTTTTTCACCCATATGTTTGTGGAGGGCCGAGAGCCTGGTGCAAAATATATAGGTAAATGTGGAATTACTACTTTAAACACGTGTGATTATAAAAGTACATTATACAGTAATTGCTACGGTGAATTTATTCGTAATAAAACGACGCCCATTTCACGGATGCCACGTGATAGAGAAAGTAGCGTCTGTACACGTGTGGAACCGCAGAACAGTGCATAGCCATTTATCACTTACATCTGCAAAGTGTAGATGCTGTGTTACCAATTATATCTAAAGCCTGTGATATCTACGTCGAATACTATAATTTTCAAGTGAAAATAATGAACTACTACAAGACTTATACTACCGCCCACGTGGTCAACTTATTCAACACCATGTTCGAGACCGAGACCATGGGCTAATACCATTATGGTATGAGGGAGATGTCTCGGATGGGACCAGCATGATGATGGAACTTCTAGAACATCGAATGAGAAGGAAGGAACCGAGGATGCCTTTCCTAGGCATGTCCAGTCCATTCACGAGGTCAACTACAGGGACAGACCGAACCCTGGTATTTGGGAGAGCCCAGATGGAAGTTCTGATGAGGACGATGCCAACCCTGAAAGCCAGAGGCGCCTTTGTTCAACCCCTGTCGTTGGACAGAGAGCTGAGTGTGAGCTCCTTCGTATCGTGAATTTTGTACACCCTTCCTTGTTCTAGTTTCTGGTGGTGTAGTTAGATTAGTGTAGTTTGTGTACCAACCGAACTTAGTGACAGCCATTTCATAGGTAGGGAATGTAATTTAGTCTAATTAGATGTCATTTATATGCAGTGATAGTGAGTCACCCTTGGGTTCGACATTTTGGTCAACCCTGGTGCAGATTGATGGACGTCGTAGAACGTCAATTTCTATCTATTGCTAAACGTGACTGTAGTCATTTTGAGGCTACTCTGTTTAACCCTATCTGGGGTGATTTTTCAAGTCTTTGCAGACTCTAGTTATGGCAATCTAATGCCAAAGTTATATTTCTTTAACTGCACTTTTTGCAACCAGTCAATGTTACGCCCCTGACTTCGTTAGAGTAGTCGTATCATTTGGGTAATCGACTGTAATTACCAGTTTTGTAACTGCATTATATTTCATTTGAGATGAGCTCTGATAGCCATCCAGGTCATGTGTAGACCTTATAAGTAAAAGGGACGTTTTGTCGTTGCCTAGCATCGAACCCAGTTCCCAATGCATCATTAAGCAGATCCAGCAGAGAGTGGTATTTGCGTATTATTATTTTGTTAGTGTCATGTGTTATGACACGTGTTTGTTTGATGTTTGATACAAGTCAGAAATAATGTATTTTATCTTCGAGAGCAGAGAGCTCCAGCAATTAGTGACGTTGCTACCTTTTAAACGTCTTTGATGTGAAAGACAGATTTATATAATTATATTCAGATTTATAGCGTGCTTTTTATGCACATATTCTTCGAGGTTTATAACCTATGGTAAAGGTATTATGAAGAGGTCAGTTTTACTGTTATTTACTTGCTTAAATCGCCGGCCTAGCTAGTGTGTTGTGTCATTCAGCCCAGGAATCATGTAGCCTGCGGCGACACGAACAGGTTTTGTGAATTCTACCCAGCGCTCGACTGAGAGTGCATGCTTCTGTGTGAGACGGACTGATGTTAACATAGGACAGAATGCTTTTAGCATTCACTTTCCCTTTCATTGCAATTATAGCTCATGGAACCCAGTGTCCATTCTTGTATCTGATCATATGTTCTGTAGATTGTCATTTGTTAGTTAAACGCTGTTGCGTGTACCACTGTTTTGAACGAGTACAGTTATGTCAGGTTTTCTATAGTACGTTGTAGGCTAGCCCCGCTAGGGAGGTTTTTCATGTATGATGGTATTGTGTGTACCATGTCCGGGATTGTCCTGTTGACCAGATATTTAGGGAGGGTAACTGCTTGTGTCCAGGCCCATCCCAGAGTTATTGAACGCGAGCTGTGCGCCGCTGGTAACTTGTGTTATTGTGTGTCCGAGTTGTTATTGCTCGTTGATTGTATTCCGACTTTTGAGTCGAGGCTTTTGGCAGAGATGATCTCAGGGGAGACACTCCGTGCCCAGGCTTGTCAGTATTATTCGCCATAAACCAACGATAACCTAAACCGACATCTTAATAATAAAACGCATAATTTTGATAGAACAAAAGCTAACTAACGAATTCTTTCGACTTAACCTTGTTCATTTGCATTTGGAACCTGCTGACATAGCCGTGTTTATGAAGGTATTTCCTGGAGGAAATGACTTGAGGACAGCTGACACTTTTTGTTGAGACTGAAGCTTGCTCGAACTTTGAGTTCGTAGCTGGTGGTGCGCAGGCCATACGATGTTAGACGTAGTCTTTACTACGCAGTCGTCACCGTAACTACACACATTAGATGACTATGGCTTACAAAGAGTAAACCAAGATGCAGGCAGGCATTTGAATAAAACTGTGGTCTCTTATTTATTTATTTATTTATTTGATGATGTAAATGTGTACGAATCCTCTATGTTACCCTATTGTGTGCTGATTAGCACTTAGTTCATAAGAATGACATAGATGTTTTTATGGCTGTTCACTTAGATTTGAATGTAATTGTTTGTTATTACGGACGTCACTGCCGTAAGTTTTGTTATTAATTGATAGGACTTAGCTAGATGAATTAACGTTAAATTTAAATGTGGAGATGGTATCATCCTAACTTAGATTTGTTTTGCTACCCTGTTAAATGTAAATTCTGATATTAGCTTGATCTTGTAACTTGACCTAGGGATTTCCGTCGTACCATTTTCCAAGTGTTGCTGTTATTGCTTTATTATTGTGAGACTGATTTTCTCGAGGGTTTACTGTAACTTCTCTGGTAGGGACCTGCTCTTTATCTTTGATTATTTTTTTAGCTTGCGGATTAGCCGATAGAAACCCTCCGAACTAGGCTAGGGGTTTGTAAAATTTATAATAAATTTTCACGGTGTTTTACATAAGTCTGGATGTTTCTTTTCTCAGTCTAGTTTTAAAGGTGAACCTTTCCTTAGGCAGTCTATGACCTTCGTCACCATGTACCACGATCCCCGTGGACTACAGTTTCTCGTGCCGCTTTGACCTATTTGGAAGTTCACCTGATCCTCTCGGCAGTTAGGTCCGACGGATGAGATATTAGGGAAGTCATTGTGTTGTTGGCTATCCTGGCAGCTCCTCTAACGGGCTCAATATATTGCTGCGGACTATTGGATAAGAAGAAGAAGACTAAGAAGAAGAATAAGTAGGCTGATGGATGACAAGTTTCGTTCGCCAAGCGAGTGAGCTCTACAAAGTACTACCTAAACTACAGTGACACCCACAGACAGTCTCAGCCCTCCAAAAACAGAATAGAAGAAAGCCCGTAAGAAAACTTAGCAAGTGTGGTAATTATTACTGATTAATTGCTGACGTATTTTACATGAAAAAACACCTATAAAATAATGTGATGCAATTCAGAACGCATTGGATCTGAGGACATGTATTGTTCAGTGAAACATTCTACGATCAACACCATGTTAAACTAAACACTGAAACGTGGGGATAGACGACCATCTGGGCATAGGGAACAAAAAAGCTGAAACGAGCCACCAGAAGGATGAACCAGGTGAATGCGAGGATGTGCCATTTGACACCATATCAGCTTTGGATACGCCGAAATTGGGCATAAATAATAATAATCATCATCGTCATAACCACTATGATGATGCGAGTCGGTACCTATTACAGAATTTTTTCATACAGTCCTCAATAACATTACCTAACTACGTCCGGAAAAGGTTCAACTTTTTAACTTTTGCACTTTCTTCAGATACAGTCCTTTTTCTACTTGTTATGACAATTCGTGTGTATGAATAATCTAGGCGACCTAGATTTTGAGGTGGACAAAAATGCTTCAGAAACTATTCTCCAGTATAGATGGTACAAGTATTTTAATTCCTCCCTCGCTGCGTCTGTCATGAGTAGTCAGCGTTTGAAACCGGAGCGTAAGTATGCGTGACGTCACTAGATACCCTCTATCTGTACCTTAGTAGCATATATCGCATTGATCGCTGTAATAGATTCGTAGATATTGAGAACCGTCAAAATATTTCAGATGGTTGCCATGTTAGAAAACTATATGGACCCTAGAGGTATGCACTATTACATGAGGATTATTTTGTCCGTGTTTTATTCAAACTTCAATCGCATGATTACGACTCAAGAAATAAAAACGAGATTTTCAAATTTTGCTCAGCTGCCATTTTATGGTTATGAAAATAAATTAAATGAATTAGATGCCAATGGATAAAGTTTCATATAAGCATATACCATAGTAAGTTTCACTGTACTCGGATGGTTAAATCGTGAGAAACGTCCATTTGAATATTTAAATTTCGCGTCGTTGGATTTGTAATCACCAGGTTATTGAACGTCCCTTTGGTGAACTTATGCTTATAACCTATATACTGAACCCTTTACCCTCTGATGGATAAATGATTCGATGTTTTATTTCTTCAATTAATAAATATTTCCACCAGCGTCATGAAAATAGCCAGACGGAGATAAGGAAATTTCAAGCATTTGCTGGAGACAATGGGGGCATACCTGCAGCAGTTTGACAAAAGGCTAAATACTTAGGATTGTGAAAAGATAGACCCTAGCAATGATTCAGAAGGACAGGTGGTGGCCACCTCAAAATAGAAAGGACGCGCCGTGAGACACGCTTATGGCATGTTCATTGTAATATTCGCGCCTAGAAAAAATATGATGCAGTAACGTGAGTGGCTGATGAAAATACTAGACACTCCTACGAGGCCAAGGTCTGATAAAAACCGCCAAGTTACAGAAAATGTGGAACCAATGGGAGATGAATGCTTACCAGCGCGGCAAGTCTAGCTTGGGCACGCGATGGCTAGCATTAACGCGGGAGATCGGCTAGACAACATCTCTACGATCGATTCTAGGATTAATGGGCATATTCTTAACCTGCGCAAATTTACGAGTTCAGTGATATTTATTTCATTCCTGTACAACTATTATTTTGAGAAATTTTTATATAATTTCCCCCTCTATCAATACCTAGGGCCGGTTCATTTATAAGTGGCGTGAAGAGCCAAGACATTGCTATTACTTTTGTTCGTCTGAGGACGGAAGTTATCATATTTGGTGTGTCGAAGACACAAGTTTATCATTACTTTTGTGTGTCGAGGACACGGGTTACTTTACATTTTGCGCGTCTAAGGACGTTGGCACTTATACTTTTGCGTGTCATGAGGACACAGAAATTATTAATAAATGTGTTAAATTCAGTGATAGATAGTCACAGTACTATATTTTGTAGGGGCAGTAACATCGACAATTCGCCAACAGACTGTTCCGGGGAAAGTAGTACCTGAAACGGCGAATTCAGTAGTCAGATATCGAGTGTATAATAATCTAACTTTTTGAATCAGCACGAGAGATGACATCGCCTATCCTGGAAGAAGTTTGGAACTATCATCACTCCGTCCAGATGGCTGAGATGAGCTAAGAAGCACTCAGTTGGGAGATGGCATCTTATTATCTGATAAATTAACTTATGGTATATGGGACATATTTTTGTAAATAATTTGCTTGTGTGATTAACGTAGTATATTTAGTTTTGGTCTGACACACCTTTTGCATGGAAACAGCTCGCATAAATGTTATTAGTAGAAGGTTCTTGTTTTTGTTTTGTTTTAACTAACGTAGCTATGTGGACGACCGTGTTTGCATATGTTACGCAATGCGGTTAAAAACGTCTCTCGGAGATATGTTGTGTTTCAGAAGTAGGACTGAAGTAATATAATTATACAGTAGATTGGAGGGTAATTAAATTTTTTTAAGGTTTATTATTGATCAGAATCAGTGAGATTATTGCCTTTGGAGCAATGTGATTTTTGACGAAGAGCAGTCAGCTCTATCGTAGGTTTTAATATATTTTTTTTAATAGTTTGTGATCATCTATTCAGCCGACCTGTGTGAAAAACGTAATGTCATTCCCAGAAGTGTGAGTGTGTGTATTTTGTGGTCATTACAAGCGGGAATTTCAGCGTAGACTGATTTCTGTCAGCTTGGTGCCATGTCCATATTGTTACCTTGCGAGGGCAATTGTGGCTATTTTGATTAATGCCTGACCATATGTTGAGGTGGTTGAGATTTGTTGCTGTTGATTCTTTGAGATAACGGCACAGCTGGTCAGTTATTTTTACACACTGGAGTTGGGACAATGACAAGTATTGAGGAAGGGGGAGCTGTTTCACAAGACGGACTGAAGGTTGCAAGCGAGGTCATTAGTGGGGAGTGCTTGTTGACTCCGTAATTACTTGAAATACAAAATTAAGAACTGATCAATGGTAAAAATTGTTTAAATAAATAGGAGTTGCCTACGAATCACGATAATCTCCGAAGCGTTAGCTTAACGTGCATTTTTGTGCATATAAAGTAATCTCAGCCGGTCAGGCTTTTGTTGTTGTTGGTTTAGTCCATGTTTATATTCCATATCAGTGACCCGTGAAGTCACGTGCGATGCTGTCTTTTCCTTGTTTGTGTATTGAGCAATTGGCCGGAGTTGGCAGCTCATTTTGTCAAGTGCGTCATCGCGCTAATGGAGGGTCTCGAGGGAGATTTCTGTAAATAGTAGATTTTTAGTGTGTGTGTCAGCATTACATTTTTAAGGGTTTTTATTAGTGTCATGTTCCATATCCGTAAACGTTGATTTACGAGATGATTGTTCGTAATCATCGTGGCTGTTAACCCGCTGTAAACGAACAGTCATCCAAAGTACTCATTCCTCGTAGGTAGTCATTACGCGTACATAAAATCCAAATGCAAGTTAGTGGAACTAGGATCCACATTTTAATAAGGGGGAGATCCGTCTGACTCCTCAGCATTGATAGATATTCCTGTCATGGGAAAATTCAGGGAGGATTTTTTTATTATTGTTGTTTATATTATTTTTATGCACTATTAGTCATTAAATCATGTTATTATTTTACGTCTTGTCACCTTCCTTTCTTAATTATGTTTTAATCCTATGACCCTTACCTCAGTAGAGCATGTTATTTGGCGAACGTAAACATCACACTAGGAACTGAGCGCGACCCCTTGATCAAGATTCTTGCATATAAACACTGCTATTCTGAAGGGTTCAATACTCACACAAAATTTCATTTTGATTGCTGTCATAGATTAATAGATATTGAGAAACGTATACAAATTTTGGATGGTCGTCATGTTGGATTTCAATATATGTAGTGTACCCATTTCATATGGAAATGCTCAATCACGTGCTGGCTAGCTGCTGCGGTTCGGGGCATGTTATGTCCAACCCACAACGTGATTTCACATTTGATATGATAGCACTTTTCTAAGGATCTACAAGACTAAATTGAAAACATACATGTTATAAAAGACCTGAGTTTATTTTATAAAAACCCCAGGTATATTACAAACAATTGACAAACATTTATATTTTGGACAAATCCAAATATCAAAATTTCAAATACATAATAAATTCATATAATCTCACACTATCACGTTACCTTGCTTTGGTATCATTTATAACTGATTGTGAGTATTCATCTATATTTTTCTTCCGCAACAATTTATTTACTTAGACATCGAGCATGCCTATCATTTTATACCATTTTTCTCTAAGGCTTTTCGGACACTTAACTGTATTATTAACATCCCTTCTGGGCTTTATTCATTCTTCATTTACTTTAAATCTCTTTATAACCATCCATTTAAATTCTGTTAGTTCTATTATTTAGCCTTTGTTTCCACAACAATTCAACACTTAAAACACATACATGCTACAACCTCGAGTTCACGTCCCCTTCAAAAATCATTTCCATGCAGTAGGGTGGTTTATAAGTGAAGTACCACATGATATCATTTTACACTTATTCAGTTACTTTACAAACTCAAATTTTAGTCAACCCGTTTGTTTTTCATATGTCTCTTTAATGTAGGAATCGAACATTAAGTGATCAACTTATTTTGACTAATTGTGGTCAAGTTTTATCAGATTTTTTCAAATTTAATGTGGGGATGATTTTCAAAAACCCACCAATTCAATTATTTATTTCACAATATCATAGCACCTCTTATTTAAGAATTTGCATGTTCCGCCATAACGCATTTAATATCTATTCAACACCCTAACCTTTGTATACAAAGCTCTATTGTATTCTCCCCTCGTGTTTAGGAACGGTCGGCCGGCAGCTCGACCTCCCTCGTTTAACGTGATTTATTACCTTCTTCTCGCTCCCTTAATTGACTTTAAAACTTTCAAATGTTTAATTTCCTTTTAAAACAACAAAAGCGTATGAGGATCCAAGCTACCACATTACTTCATTGACAGTATCCCTTATTTGCTCATATTCATTTCACTTTCCTTGTGACCCGTGCCATAATTGGAGATCATAACTCATTACCATTTCATTTCATACACTTAATTTGGTCGGACATAATATAACGCTGTTTGGCAAAGTACAGGCCATGCAATTCTAGGCTCAGGGACGTTCTTGGCCCATCCAGTTGTAATCACATATCGTAGAAGCTCTCGTACTTTCCATATTACCATATACATATTTAGCAATTGACCTGCGGGACTTAGATTGCAACACAATGCCCTTGACTTGAATCCCTGTTCGATCAAGCGGGTCGAACCCTCGCGCAAACAATACCGACAATTCTCACTATAATGCCCTTGACTCGAATCCCTGTTCGATCAAGCGGGTCGAACCCTCGCGCAACAATATCGATGACTTTCCGACAATTATACCTTTTATCTACCAACTTATGCACGTCACAGGATATATTCATTTCACTTGCTAGCATTATTTTATTTATTCTTTATAGGCCTATTTCGGCAACAAATCTTAATATAACTTGGATCGTCATCGCATCTTCAACGACTTTGCTCGCGTTAGCATTTACTTTACCGTAGCTTAATAGCTTATAACTTCATACATCATTTTTCTGGTGTTCGATTTCCACCTATTATCCGTAGCATTGTTGAATAGCATTATTTATCATCATATTAAGGTATCCCAACGATCCTTCCATTATTTAATTATTTCACGTACTTTAATTATTTCAATTACTTAATCGTTCAACTCGAGTTTATTATTATCACTTTTATTTTATATTCACTACTTCATTATTAATTTGCGGAATGCAATTATTTATTTTAACATTATCATTTCGGAGTATAAAACTCGACATTTTTTATTTGGAGTGTAAAACTCAATATTTATTATTATTATTATTATTATTATTATTATTATTATTATCCTAACGGTGCTTGTTTCATTTACGTTACTTTCATTTATTTGGCATACCTTTTACTTACCATTGACGTTATTACATTCGATTCCTCCTTTCAGATCATAATTTCATCGTTATTTAACCATTTTTCGGGTTTTCAATATTATTATTATTATCACTTTTGCACTTTTATCATTATTTTACATTTTTGCAAACCGTCTTGGCAGTTGCCATCTGACATCTTAATATTAATCGATTATTCATTGTGCATACATTTCATACATAAATTCATTGAATAGCATATGATACATTCACTTTTATCTTATAAACATGGATGACTCACCCCGTTTCAACTCATGACGTGACTTCTGGATGATTTCACCCAAACATATTTCTTCACCACATCATCTTCATATTATAATGGACCCTTTTCAACATTTGGTCTTCATATCGACACACGACAACATATTTATACATATTTCTTAATTCACTTTTAACACTTATTAAACACAACTAATATTCACTTATTCACTATATATACACTCGCACATGGACCAATTCTCAGCGTATCAATGGTGGAAAACAGCCTATATCGTCTCCCCCTGTACAGCTTTGAACGTGTGATTCTCCTATCTTCCTCCCCTTCGGTAAGTCTCTCTTCCTATTTTTCCCGAGATCGTAATTGTCTCTCTCTCGAACCTCCTTCTAGATAGATTTTTCTCTGCTTATTAATGTTCTATCTGTCCTTCTGCTATCGGGCTGTGCTTTTTCTTTACCATTGCCTGTCGCAATCTATGGTTCTTTTCCTACCATAATCTTTCCTGAAGATCGTATAAAAATGTTCTGACTATCGAACCTGCGTCCTCCGACGTTTCTTAGATAAATGTTCTGAGGTTTCCCTCCAATCTACTGTCTCTTCCTGCGCGATATGGTGTCTCTCTCTATATTCTCTGTACGGAGTCACTAACTCCTACAGTGTCCTTATATTTCCACACTTTGTCCTTAAATGTTCTTAAGATGTTTTCGCATCCTCTGCTTTTACTATGCCTGAACGCGGCTTGATTTCAAACCAATACTACTTTGCTGACTTCATTGGATTCAGTTACTGTCTATCGCACATTCTATTTAATTTGTCCCTTGTACGACTCGAACTGCAATGTCTTTGAGTGTAGTTCTTATGATTTCTCGCGGACTTGCGTACTTCGTTCCCGAGGCTACATCTAACTTGTTCGTACTTATAAGATTTTAGATAACATGCCTATACAAAAGTTGTTAGCAAACTGGCTAACGTGCGTCGCGCACTCGAACTGTAGTCTCTGAAGACTCTCGTGTAATCTGCCTATAGCAGGATCTCTCTCGACTGACGAACTTTCATTATAGCGTGACTGTACTTTGTATCTGGTAGACTGATTGACTCTGGCGCGACGTGCACTACTGCACGGCCTCTCGTAGACTGATGAGACTTCGTACTTCTCTGATTTTAAGCCTATTTATTCATTTCTGGCTGGAAATTAGTTCCTTTCAAATTTGGGAGCCGAATTTCTAAATCCGTGGCCTAATTTTCTCCATAATTTACTTTAAAGTGTATTTGGTAATTACATTTCGTTTGCCTACTGGCGGAATGAAAATCTTTCACTAGTTTATTTTTAAATAATTTAATTAGTTAATATCCCCTTTGCGGGACCTGCCTCTCATCCTCTTTTCGTCCGCGGGTAGCCATCCGCTGGAATTTCGATGACGTTTCCCTTAGCTTGCAGTATCTCAAGTATCTTATACAGGCCTGCCAACACTCTGATTTTTGTCGTCCCTACTTCTCTTCCATCTCCAGATTTAATACTTCTGGTGGATTTATTTTGTTATGTTTAATACGGTAAAGCCCCGTTCTCTTTGCTTGAGAAAACTGCTGACTTACACATTCCTGGGCTAAGCCTTTCAAGAGCCTCTCGAGAAATAGTTCCCATTCTAACTGTCCTCTTGAAAAGTAATAATTTTGGTGAAGTTGCTTATACATCGGAATTTCGAGTAGTATTTATTGCCTCTTGACTGTGGCTCTCCCTAACGTTTTAATAGTTCTTTTAATGGCCCTTTCCTTTTAACTTGTCAACCTAATGGAGTTTATGTGCCTGAACTGACCATCTGCACTCCCTTGCAATGTCTCTGTGGTCGCTCTCCCTTGGACTCACTCCCGTACTTCTTGTACTCTTTATAAAGTTTTAGAATATCGTTCTATAAATGGTCAGGGGTTCAATCTTGTGCCAATCCCACATGGGGAAAGTAGGCCCTACAGTTATGTACTATTAGAAGGGAATTACTGTGTATGTTCATTATTCAAACATGGATTTCGATGGCATGATTAGAACACAAGATATATTAACTTAATTTAAAAATTGAGCCCAGCCGGCATCTTGATGTTTCATAAACAATTGAACTAAATTAGATCTCAGTGCATTGTAATTTTTATAGTCATTTGCTGTACCATGTTTCACTGGTTTTGGATGGTTAAGTCGCGAGAAAAGTCTATTTAAATGTCTAAAATTCGATTGACCGCCATGTTGGATTTGTAGTTTACAAAATTTTAAAGTCACATAAGTGAACGTCTATCACCAAACGAAATTTCTGGATGATATGAGTAATAGTTTCGCATATATAGAATAAAGGTGAATCGGGCCACCCGTTTTGAAGTTATTTGGGGGACACAAACACTGAACTTACACACACACATAGACACACACACGCACAAAAGGTGATCTCATAGGCCTATATTTTCATAAAATAAAATAGGCTAAATATGCCTTCTAGGTTTAAGTAATTGAGACGCAAGATTAAAGGGCACATCGATGAGCCTGATTTTGAAGATTGTTCTCTCCTAAAAAACGAAGTTTAATGTCGATAGGAGGAATTGTTGACGATAACTGCCACCAAAAACTGTATTTAAAAGCAAACCATATTAGCATATCATAAGAATCTTCTTCAGTCGCTCAACTGAGATACGAGAAATAAAAAGAAATGTTTGAAAATTTCAAACTGATGCCATCTTGAATTTCGGAAAACAATTGCACATTCTTGGAACTATCTATAATATGCCCTGAATGAAGATACGATGCCCTAAATTTCACTCCTCCCGGGTGATTAGATTGCCAGAAAAGTCATTTGAAATAATTGAAAACCACAAGGCCATCATCTTGTTTCTGTGTTTCCGTGGATTTTGAATGTTACAAATATGTGCTTACCTAAGAGTTCTCTGTTACGATACAAAATAGCTTAAATAGTTTCATAAGTATTGTGAACCGGTGAAAAACATCGCATTGCCGCCCTGTTTGAATGTTTTATATATAAGCTATAAAATATATGGCAGCAGATAATTATTAGGATGGTGTTCATTACACCAACCTATATTTCTCTCCCTTGTACAGGACACGAGAAATGAAAACGTCAATTAAAATATTTTCGACAGCCGCCAAGTCACGATTATCATTAAAATTGAAGTAAATTAAACACCCGTATAATAAGCCTTGTATGAAGATGTACCGGGCCAAGTTCTCACAGCAGGGGAAAGATTGTCAGGCGTATAATCCATTTAAATATTTTACTTTCGCGTCGCCGCCATGCTGGATTTGTGCTTATCGGGTTATTAAAGTCTCATGGGGGAACATATGAGGATGTCTCATAAATAATGTCGTTTATTGAGTTTGTGTTTTATACGATATAATTGGATTTCTTTGGTTCGCCAATGCTAATTACTGGAGGCCATGGCTAGAATTGCCTAATTTCGCCAGATTTCGACACTTGGAAAATCAAACACAAGCACCAAGTCACATGTCACACCAAAAACGTGAGCTTAGGGCATTTCAGTGGGTGCGTACGGACGAATAAAAATAGCGTAATTTTTACGTAATGGACATTAAGAAAATTCTAGATAAAATAAAACTGACCGTAGGCATAGTGAAAGCAGAACATTAGAAGAATTAATACCCGAAGAAAGGTATTCCCAGAAATAGTAAAAATTGCGGCAAACAAAGGACAATTTTAGATGACAAGCAACGCGAATATCAAACACACACCGTAATCATGTCGAAATACTATGCCGGACCACACAGAGAAGGTTTACATAAATGTCGTTAGGACGAACCGGAAACACACCACACGAACAGAATAGGGAAATAGGGTGAGTGCTACAAAATATGGTAAATTGGAAGTGTTTCAGACTTGCGCAATAAAATAACGCAACCTCACACGTAAAATACAGAGTTAGTCTTGAAGGTACGGAATAGTGGTACAAGACAAAGTTCGCCTTGCTCGGATAAGAAAAAAGTGACACAGAACCATGCTTTTACTCCCGACGTGGGTGCAAGTAGGCTGCTAGCCGTAGCAATACGGTACAGACCACAAGCTATAATACGGGGACGAGGAAGATTAAGTGACTGTTAGTGAGTCATGCGAGAAATCGTAAATTATGAAATGAAAGAAGGGGCGAAAGCAGTCATCCACAGGTTCCCAAGGTGTCAAGAGAAACAACTTAAGATCCAGGGTAAAGTGAGATGGCCACATAGTAACCACACATATAAGTACGCTCAAGAAAAGGGGGATGGTTGGGAGGAGTTAAGATAGATTGGACTCAGAAAACAAGATAATGGTCAATATTTCGCCAACTGACCCTAAAGTAATGCGATTACGTGGGATAACGTAGCACAAATAAACATGCACAAAGTTAACTAAAACGTATATATAAACAAAAATTCAAACATGGTGTGTGTTCATATCGCAACTCTAGATAGCACAAAATTCTTCAGAGAAGAGAAGTGCCCGTCTAAGCAAGGGAGGACCTTATTTGGTAAACGTAAGTCCTACATGACTGCTGAGATGTCATTGGGGGCGAGGTCCGCTAATTTAGCCACCAGGTAGCGTGAGTGGCAAAGAGGAAACATGGAATACAGCGATTTCGACCAATAAGCAGTACCTCGGAATCCATCAATATAATAAGCAAGCAGGAAAATATTAATAGCCTGATCGTAAAAATGTAATACATTATAAATATATCAGATGTAATGAATTATCATAAATAAGTCAGAAGAATAGTCCCGTATTTTGCCGCGGATAATTAAGGAAAGCTACTTTTCAAACGTCCAGTGTTGCTATTGGCTGTATATGTTAACCCATTTACCCTGAATGTATGCGTATCTACATGAAAACGGCCCATTAGTCGGAGTTCGGTTTAGCAGTATTATAGACCAGTATCTGTATGTAGTTAAGCGTTTTTGATTTTAATATTAACATAATATAAAATCATCATAGGAATAATGAACTCATTTTGCAAGTTTGAGGCTTTATATTTCCCTTCCGATTCATAATCGCTTTAAAGATCTCATTTAAATTGGAATCCTTTGTGAACTAGAATAAGCTGGACTTGTAAAATTTCATGTATACGCACATACATTATTATAAGTGTACTCCAGAACGACTTGATTGATGGGCGTCGCAGGCTTCTCATCCAAGCAAGCACCGGCCATTTTAGTTCTGTGCTAGTTTGGACGGGTGGTTAGCGGCTTGCCAAGTGCTACCAGTTTATTTTCACTTCACCTTGTCGGTGTTATCCATGTTCATATTCCCGTGGGGATAACATCGAAAGGCTCAAAGCCAACGACACCGTGATTTCCTTTCAGTCCCAGGAATTGTAACTGGGATTCCAATTCACCTATGGCACGAATGTGTGTTTTGACTGGTAGACCGCAAGTATGTGGATGTGGCGACAAAAGGATAGAGAGTGCAGAAGAATTGCATATGAATCATTACGTATCATTCATTACCCATGTTGACTTTATGTACTTGAACTTGCTTCATCTGACACTTGGCCTCTGCTTGTTGACACATTGATACCTACTATAATTAGCAACCGGCCCGTAAGCTACAATCACACGGTCAGGAAAGTAGCCCAATTTAGTTTGTTGGTTGGTGTTGATGTTCTTATGTTATCTAATATCTGTCTTTAGCACCAAGATCGCATGATCCTGGAAACTCAACTGTTGATGACGGTGAATGTCCACTATCAGTTTGTAACATTTATTATAAGAGTGCCTTTCGTTGTGGTGACAACTGTAATGGTTCAATTTAAACAAACATGATAATAAGAATAAATACACTGTGGTGTGACCTTACCTTTGTAGTGTAATAGGATATAATGTTGAGCGCCAGATCCCTATTTAAGACAGAGAATCGAAATTTATTAAATATATCCTCGGCAGTCAGCAGTAGAGTCGAGACCACCTACCCGGGCCGTAATGTAACAGAGTTGACTAACCATTCAGTATTTAATTAAGGAGTAACTGAATTTGCCTATAGTAAGTGCTAACTACAAGAAAAGTTATAGTCATGAAGTTAAAGAAATAATTTATTGAATCAAAAGCACAATATTAATAGTGACACAAAGAATTTAAATTACCAACTGCGGTTTAATTATTTAAAAGAAAATGAACATTGAAAATGAATTGAATATTAATTGAAGTTAAATGATAATAGAGACGATAGTTCTATTTAATTGCCTGCTCACCCAGTCAAAGATTCGTCATATTTAGTAATGACCGATGATCTAGATGTTACGTCGCGTATGTTAAAAATGTTGTGATATCTCATTAGATATGAAATACCCTCATTAAGTACGTAGCCATCTGTAGAAAGACTCTTGAGCAGGGATATAACCCATTATGTACTAATATAGATATCGGCAGGACATCGTTCGGTGTCGACTCTGTATGCTCAGTCCATTAGAACCCAGAAAGCAAGGTTACTACTTCTTCCTTTCATTGAAAGCTGTTGATCGATGAATGTATTGTCGAGCGCTCAGGTACTAATACCTTCCTGATCACGTGGTCTTCGGCTGTCCCCTACCCTAGTAAGCTTCCCTCTCTTCAGTTTTCATTCTCTTACGAGGGCTAATTGCATCATTACTTGCAATATTTAGCATCGTACTTTGGCTGCAGTAGTGACGTATCTTGTTGCACCAGACATATTATGTTCTATTCCTTCCAGAAGGAACTAGATGGTCCACACGTGATTCTTACTCATTGGGGGTTTTTAAAATCTTGTGACAATGGCTACCTGCCGTTGTGAAATAACTACTGCGTCATTCTGGGGTTTATACTATTGCACCAAGTTGCAATTTATGTGACATGCAATCCTTCGTCTCTTTACAAGTAAATGTTAATAAAAATCTGTCTGACTATAATAATAAAAACCGCTTACAAGTATCTGATATAAAAATCATCTCATCGATGTACTAATTAATAATAATAATATGATAATAAATGAATAACCCTTTAAATATAACAGCTATGGGATCGAATCGTTACAATCGCCCCTAAGATAAATAACTTAAATGACATTTAACATTATTTCTCTTACCACATCCAAAATAAAAAACTATAAATATAAATATTAATTTTATAACCCCCAAAAAGACAACATACAAATAATATCCTTCAACAATACACAAAAATATACAAGAAATATTCTTTTCCCAAAATACATATAGAGACAAAATATGCTCTTCCAAGTGTTCATAATTACATACATTCTTTTTTATATATGTATTAGTGAGCTGTAAAAATATACATATAATGCCCTTCACATTTAATTTTGACATATATGTCAGCGCTGCACTCGTTTATAATTGTGGTGACTGTATGCTTGACATACAATTTTGGCTTCTTATCTAGTGAACGTAGTTTTCATCAGTCTGGTGTAGAATTACATTGTTGTATTTCCAGCTGATTCACACATTATAACTATCACAGCACACGATAATAGGATGCAAACAACACAATATCCCTTACGTCTCGATAAAAAAAATATACTAATGGTGTAAATATTTCTAATATTTGAAGAACAAAAATAAAATTTAGCAAGATACCTAAGGCAATTTCAAATTTAAGTGCATATGTCATACATGTAAATATTTCCCCAAATTGATAATGACATCGAAATTCCTCAAAGCAGTTATTAAACCGTTCACTTAAATACCCAATTTACTGCTCACTTGCCTACGTGGCTTCTTACCTTCTTAGGTCACGGCCGCCTCATTTAAAATTAATACCTTCTAAGTCTCCACGACTTCTTAACTTCTCATGAAACCATAGTTCCTCTTCACTACTACTCGAAAACAATAACTTGACTTTCCAAAATCACCAATAAGCATAAAATCTGACTTCTTGTTCACTTTATAAAATTTAACTTAGCATCAAAATATCTTTACTGCATCGTCATTCTTACCTACCATAACAAAATGATTAAGACTTGGAAAAAATACTACTCATTACCTGAATTACGTATATCACTAAACTATTTCACAAAAACACATGACAAACTCCTCGGAATAAAATATTTCGTTCCACAAAATATTAATGCTCTTATACTTTAACTTAGTCTATACATGATTTGACTTCTCGCTGAATACCTAAAAAAAAACATAGTTTTCTCTCAAAACTCTTAATTAAGTACCGTGTCCTACAGACATCACTTCCTACTTGCTTCGATCGCCTGGACTATAGCTCATTTCTATTAAACCAGAATCTCTCAAAACTCATCGTGACATTACTCGTCACCATTTCTTTACTTCTTCCACCTTCCAATACGTGGTATAATCCCACATCTTCGTACTGTTACAGGTCACCTCTTACTGACCAATAACACCCTTAATTTCAGCTAAAAATCTTACATGCTTCGACTAACTCCTTGGAATAATAACATAACACTTTGCTTTCCTAACTATTCTTCCTAAAATAATGACAGTGTTCCAGTTGATAGTCAATAACACCGACACTCCTAATTGGCAAATATTCTCCCATAATCACTTCATAAAGCAAGTCCTGAGTTATAACACAGTTCAGATACTCTCTGCTCTACCAAGTAAAATGCATAAATTACACCTGCCTTGAATTGAAACTTCATTTTACCCCTTAGGTATACTTACCTTACTTTACTAACTTAATCCTTCCTTCAAAAAGATAATTACACACTTCTCTTTACTAACTCCGTATGACATAAATAAAACATAATTTCTCGTCTACTAAACAAATGATTTATCTTTAAAATCCTCAAAACTTCGAATTATAACAAATTCCTTTCAATACTAGTAAATATTATGCCAACCATCTAATTATTATTATTATCTTTACTTTTACTTGTGTAGGACAACGATCTACCACATAATTAATTCGTTATTATTCATCAGTAACTTTTTTTACTAAAAGGTGGTTTAGCTCAATATCAAGCCTTGTAATATTAAAAAAAAAACGCGTGTAACTGTAACTAAAACTTGGACCATCTTACCTCTATAATCCTTTATTTACTTTGTGTGCAAACAACCATATATACTTTAAAAGCCTCCCAACATTAACTTCACGTAGTCCCGTAGACACCATAAAAAACTCATTGCTCAACGGAATATACCTCGTTGGCATACTTCATCCTCCATAAACTTCCTCCAACTTACTTCATTTGGCATCTTACCAAAACTTCCTCCATTATAACTCCATTTGGCATCTTACTAAAAACTTTAAAAAACATTGCTCAGCGGCATTATACCTTCGTTGGCCTACGTCTTCAAACTCACGACCATTTACGTGAAAATACACACATACGCACACATATATCTGTCACTAAGTACCAGATGTCCTAATTAGTTACTACTTCCTCATTTCAACCCGGTGTTGGTTAATTCATACAACGCATTACCATTAACTATTCTAAACCCCTTCTAAATTTCTCAAAATATATCCACTGATAACCTCGCTGTCCTCAAAATGAAACTTCTTTATTAAATCAATACTTAATTCTTCAACTCATTAATTTTATTACCACTGTATCATCTTATCTTCACTCACTTTTGAATTAAATCTTTATTATCATTATACTTCTTCTCAGTATTATTATTATTATTATTATTAATTACATAACTATGGTTGCCATAATAATTATTACTTTCTTTCGTTTACTTACCTTTGTAATAATCTTCCTAACTTTTTTAAATTTAATTCTCACTTCTTCCAACTTACCTGCAGTTTAAGGACCCACATCAACTCACCTGAATTGCTAAATAGCATGACAACCTCTATCATCCATTCGAATGACTTTAGACAACCTAAATCAATAAGCGTAGGGACTACGCGCCCCTTACCATCCTAACTTCACGACTGAATTAAAATTACTCACAGCAGGTTTCTTATCTACCTCTGTTAAATCATATTAAACTTCTTTATTAATATTTAAGTCATACGGAACAGTAACTGTCGTTAATATAAATTTACATAACTACCTTCTCTGGCATTTCACAGTTCTTACCACATTCATCTTCAATTCTATCCTTCTCTAGAAATCCACTTTCCTCTTTTCTTATAACATTAATTTCTACTTTCTTTGTACTATATTCATCCATAGTAACACAGTACTTCGGCTTTCCCCCTCTCACTTCCCCAAGTCTGGCTAATTCAGTACGCCACTGCACATCATATGCATTCTTTCTCTCTTTCATTCTGATTTCTTTTTCCTCTAACAACTTAATTCTCTTCTCTCTCATTTTACTTCTAAAATATCTACCTACATGTTTTCTCTTCACTTCGCTAATACTATCTCTTAATTTTCTCTTTAGCCGTTGCCTATTGCTTCTGCTCTTATTTATCTCCCTCCTCCTCTTCATCTGTTTACTAATCATGTCCTCCTGACTATGATTTAACGCACGCTTCTCTGCCTCTAATAATTTCACATTAATTTCCGCTACACCATCATTAAATTATTCCCTAGTCAACATATCCTCTTCACCTAAGATTTTCGTCATCTTAATTTCTTGAGTGCCTAGTACTTTCTTTATCTTACCTACTTCTATCCCTATCTTTTCTCTCATCTTCACCACTTCTTTTTCACTACGTTCTATAGTCTCTTCTATAGCTGTCCTGCTTTCATCCATCATCTCCGCTGATTGCTGTTCCTTACCTAAGCTACTTTCATCTATGTCTAGCATCTCTACCAACTCTACTATGTTTTCTCCTACTATATCCGCTAACTGCTGTTCATCATCTATAATTTCTTCTAGAGCTATCCTGCTTTCATCTAAAATCTCCTCCAACTCTACTATGCTTTCTCCTACTATCTCCTTTGACTCCAATCTACTTTCAATTACAGTCTCCTTACAGGCTGTTTTCACTGATTCTACTTCAGTATCCCCTGAAGTCTCTACCACCTCTAATCTACTTTCACCTAAAATCTCCTCTACCTCCAATCTGATTTCACCTAACATTTCCCCTGACTCCAATCTACTTTCCATTACAGTCTCCTTACAGGCTGTCTTCACTGATTCTACTTCAGTATCCCCTAAAGTCTCTACCACCTCTAATCTACTTTCACCTAAAATCTCCTCTACCTCCAATCTGCTTTCACCTAACATTTCCTCTGATTCAGATCTGTTTTCAACTACAATTTCTTCTGACTCCAATCTGCTTTCAATTACAGTCTCCTTTCTCATCCATTTCTGATGTTCTCTATCTAAGTTCTCAATCCACTCCCGATGTTCTTTTTCTTCTTTCTCTCTCCTTTCCTGACGTTCTCTATCAAATGTATCCTTGAATTCCAAATAACTTCTTTTATTCTCTTCCAAATTATTCTGCAACATCCTACTGATCATCGCCTGTAATGACTCTTCAGGAATATCGATAGACTTTTCTTTCTTATCCCCCGTCTCGAAGTACACCGTATAAACATTGTCCTTACCAAAATTTCACTTCACTTCACTGTCCCCCAAAAGCACTGACAATTTGCACTGAAATCATACACTCCTCTCCTAAATACCGAACGGTTTTCGTTCCCCACGTTGGGCGCCAAATGTAACATTTATTATAAGAGTGCCTTTCGTTGTGTTGACAACTGTAATGGTTCATTTTAAACAAACATGATAAATAAGAATAAATACACTGTGGTGTGACCTTACCTTTGTAGTGTAATAGGATATAATGTTGAGCGCCAGATCCCTATTTAAGACAGAGAATCGAAATTTATTAAATATATCCTCGGCAGTCAGCAGTAGAGTCGAGACCACCTACCCGGGCCGTAGTCTAACAGAGTTGACTAACCATTCAGTATTTAATTAAGGAGTAACTGAATTTGCCTATAGTATGTGCTAACTACAAGAAAAGTGATAGTCATGAAGTTAAAGAAATAATTTATTGAATCAAAAGCACAATATTAATAGTGACACAAAGAATTTAAATTACCAAATGCGGTTTAATTATTTAAAAGAAAATGAACATTGAAAATGAATTGAATATTAATTGAAGTTAAATGATAATAGAGACGATAGTTTTATTTAATTGCTTGCTCACCCAGTCGAAGATTCGTCATATTAAGTAATGACCGAAGATCTAGATGTTACGTCGCGTATGTTAAAAAATGTTGTGATATCTCATTAGATATGAAATACCCTCATTAAGTACGTAGCCATCTGTAGAAAGACTCTTGAGCAGGGATATAACCCATTATGTACTAATATAGATATTGGCAGGACATCGTTCAGTGTCGACTCTGTATGCTCAGTCCATTAGGACCCAGAAAGCAAGGTTACTACTTCTTCCTTTCATTGAAAGCTGTTGATCGATGAATGTCTTGTCGAGCGCTCAGGTACTAATACCTTCCTGATCACGTGGTCTTCGGCTGTCCCCTACCCTAGTAAGCTTCCCTCTCTTCAGTTTTCATTCTCTTACGAGGGCTAATTGCATCATTACTTGCAATATTTAGCATCGTACTTTGGCTGCAGTAGTGACGTATCTTGTTGCACCAGACATATTATGTTCTATTCCTTCCAGAAGGAACTAGATGGTCCACACGTGATTCTTACTCATTGTGGGTTTTTAAAATCTTGTGACAATGGCTACCTGCCGTTGTGAAATAACTACTGCGTCATTCTGGGGTTTATACTATTGCACCAAGTTGCAATTTATGTGACATGCAATCCTTCGTCTCTTTACAAGTAAATGTTAATAAAAATCTGTCTGACTATAATAATAAAAACCGCTTACAAGTATCTGATATAAAAATCATCTCATCGATGTACTAATTAATAATAATAATAACATGATAATAAATGAATAACCCTTTAAATATAACAGCTATGGGATCGAATCGTTACAAGTTTGCAAGCGTGCTACTATGTTGATAGAGGTATGTTTACTAACGCTGTATCACCTTGTAACGTTTAAGGATGTTGGGATCTTATGCTATTATGTTTTGTAAAAATGGCTTAGCTACAGGATCTGTTGACTCTTCTGGTCAGTTTAATCCAGATGTATATGTAGCCACTGGGGCGCAAAAATGTTTGTTATCACTTTACTGTCAATTAGAGAACATTGAAAATGGCTTCAAAATTGTCTAAACTGCTCACTGTTTGAAAAAACTCCGGTGTACCTGTGTAATGCTAAATAATAGCTGTGACACTAGAGCAAACAGAGGGATGCCTTGACCCCTGCAATGTTCTTCACGCAGTTCTCCGTCAAGTTAGCTTTGAAACCATTTCTCAGTGTTGTCTTGTGGACAATTAATATCGTAGCTTTCAGTCGGTCAACACTAAATAATTCCAATTACTGGAATATGTGAATAGTAACGTGTAGTAAATTATGGTGCATATGATAGTACGCCTTTTTCACCAAATTCATGTTAACAATGCTAATATAAGGTGGATTAATGGTATTCAACTTTTAAAGAATACGGCCAGCCTCCTTCGTGAAAGTATGGAGTCGCAGTTCTTTTGATTTAGTCATAGGAAGTCACATGAAAAGATTATATATTTGTATTACCTTGTAGTTTTTCATTATCATCTCTATGTATAAAAATGAATATAACGTGATATTTTGTGTGTGTGTATGTCTCCCATGCATTTATGTACCATTCATCCGTCTCATGCCCAGCAATACGATTAAAGGTCATTCGTAATTTTGCATTTGACCGGTGTATTATTCAATATCGAATAATCGTTATTAGATTCAGATTATTAGCTTTCAGAACATGGCATACTTATGTTAGGAACGTTGAGCATGAGTACATTGTCATGAGTTGAAAGCATAGTGATCTGATTTGCTTAATTCCTTATTAACGTAATTACGAGAGTAAATGCATGGATACTGTCGATGCACTTAACGATAATTTGGGCTTATGCAAATGTTAATGGCTACGTAATTCGTATTTAATTCTGATTAATTCAGAGTCATTTACAGGCCAACTATACAAAGCGGAATGAACAGACCAACTATTTCTTCTTACTGCGTAGATGGTGCAATAGCATTTTAAAATTGATTGCTGATGACGAAACCGTAAGCCGACCCAATGGATCTGGTTATTAATCGCAGTTAAGGTCCTATATTTAGCACTCCTAATGACACTGCACAAATACTGTTAACAAATGGGACCGTTGATAAAAGATTAGCATGTTGGCCTATTAGTTATGCTCTTTGTTACCTATATCCTGTGTTAGTTATGGCCTGCGTTTTCTTGTTGGACTTACAGTACTAGCAGGTATTTGCTACTTTTTGTGTTTGTTTGGAGGACATGCCGATAGCTAGGTTACCCTCCAGACTAGCAGGTGATGGTTATAACCTATCCTTTATTTGTATGGTGGACTACCTAGCAGTCTAACAGGTTTTTCGTATGTACTATCTTAGATATGTTCTCTAGTAATTTGGAGGATATACAGCAGCTTGTATATTCCACTGGATAACAGGTTTTAGGTTTATCCTATCTTAGTTATGGCCGACCCTTGCTTTACGGGCGAGCCTGCAGCTATTGTGTCCTCCAGGCTATTAGGTGGTGTTATTTATGCTCTGTGTTTGTTTGTAAAACTAGCCGCCAGCTTGGTTATCCTCGCGACTAGTATGTGTTAGATATATCGTGTGTTAGTTATGTTCTGTGTGTCTTTGGAGGAATAGTTGGCGGCTTGGTTATCCTCCAGGCTTTTAGGTTTTAAGTATATCCTAGTTTTGTTAAATTCTGTGTAAATTTAAGACCTGCTAGCATATATGTCATCCTCCAGGCTAACAGGTGTTAAGGCCGTTTTCACCAACGGAGTTAGTTATTAAGGTAATTACGAGAGCAAATTCATGGATATCGTCGATGCATTTCACGAGGCCATTTTGGTTCGCAATTGCTTAAATACGCTTTACAGCCTTCGCGCATGAGCAACCCCGGTTCCACCCTAGAGAAAATTGTCGCACATATCAAGAAGCGTGTTGCACAGATCGTTGTTTGCGATGCTTCCTTGAGGTTTCCGGAACATATTCTAATTACAAAGGGAAGGAAAAACAGAACACCTTATGGTAAAAGCTTAAATTGACATGGGCAAAGTAGTGTATTAAGGAGAACTGCAGTCGTGTGTATACATTGTTTACCTAATTAAACAAGACACGCTGTCCCCGTTGTCTTCGTAGCGTAAGTGGTTGCGTTGCAGACTCCGAGTTCATTATGCTGAGCTGGAGGGAGTTCGAATCACACTCTTGGTATCTTTTTTTAAATTTCCGTATTCTTCTTTCTTGGTATTAGTAACATGTATGATCTTTTATAATTACATTGTCATAAACATATGTTATATTCATATGAATGATAGTTCGTGTGAAAATTGGATAACATCCAATTCCTTCGCCATTGCAAGATGCACGAGGTTGAATTCAGCTGTTTCCCTCCACTTTAATGATGCTTTAGAAAGTTGAGTGGTCAGATTTGGCCATTTAACGCAATATTGTTACATGTAAGTTTACGAACGTTTCTGTTTGATGAAATGCTCGTACAAAGCTAAATAACCTTTAATAATGAATTAAGAGATAATCGATGTTGGTGAAAACGGCCCTTAGTTAAGTCCCCTAATTGTTTGGAGTTCTAGCTGGCAGCTAGGCAACCATCTGGAGTTAACGTTCAATGTAAGTCACGTGTTTGTTTGCAGAATAGGTTAATAGAAAAGCCATTCTCTTAGTAGGCAGGAGCCAGTTTATCAGTCAGTTAACGTATGTGTTAGATTGACTTAGGGCCGTTTTCACCAACATCAATTATCTCTTAATTCATCATTAAAGGTTATTTAACTTTGCACGAGCATTTCACCAAACAGAAACGCTCGTTAACTTACCACTAACAAGGAATTACGTTAAATGGCCAAATCTGGCCACTCAACTCTCTAAAGCATCTTTAAAGTGGCGGGAAACAGCTGAACTGTGCGTTGCGCACTCCACAATGGCGGTTTGTTTCCCGGTTTCACGCGTATTTTCATCCATATGAATATGAAATATGTTTATGACAATGAAATTATAAAAGATCACACACACTACTAAGTTTTAATACCAAGAAAGACGAACACGGAAATTAAAAAAAAAAAAATATCCGAAGGGAGTTTCAAACTGCTTCCAGAGCTGCATAACAAATCGGAAGTTTACACCTCTACCGCATACGCTACGAAGACAACAGGGTAAGCGTGTCCTATTAAGCTATCTATTCGCACAACTGCCAGTTCTCCTAAATACGTTGTTCATATTATTTTAAGCTTTTGTCACGAATAAGGTCTTCTGTAATTCCCTTCCTTTATAATTATGTTCCAGAAAGTATCAAGGAAGCATCGCAAACAATAATCAGTGATAGACGCTTCTTGTTCTGTCCGCCATGCTCTCCAAGATGAAACCTAGTCCACGCAAACGCGAGAGCCGTAAACCTTATTTAAGTAATTGCGAACCCAAATGGCTTCATGGTATGCATCGAAAATAATCACGCATTAAATCTCGTATTTAAGTTAAATGGGAATTAACTAACTAATCGTTAGTGAAGAGTTGGTAAAAACGGCCCTCAGGGGCTTTGCGACATCGTGGTCATGTATCCCTTTGTACATGGGAGTGAAGAGTTTGTCTGATAACCTGAGTTAGTGTGTTGGCTGTATAAGTATATGTTTTTGTAATTGATATGTGGATTGTGAAGGAGGCGGCCGAGGACGTAAGTTAGGAACCATCCCGGCATTTGCCTGGCATAGATCTGGGAATCCACGATCAACAAACACCCACAGGATGGCTGTGATGGGAATCAATCACACCTTTTTTTAGTTCTGCCTCACTAGGCTGAGTGTACCCCGATCCAGCTCTCAGACCAGAATAAAAATCTTGGGATATCCAGGAAAGGAACCCGACCTCCGGGGCGATAGCTAAGCATGCTAGCGGCTACACCACGAGGTCATCTGCAGGTTGGAAGAGTAGGTTGCGAGGACTGCAGTGCACCGAATGTGCCCGTGTTTCTATCATGGACACAATTGGTTCACGGAGTTCTTGCTTACCGACAAACTACGAGAGGTCGACTACAAAACCCCTGCCGTCCTACAGCTTCAATGTTTTACACGAGGTATAAGGAAATGTCTCTGTATCACTAAATTATGGACCACTTCCTGTTTACTGCAATTAATTTAGTATTCATGCACATGCAAGTAAGCATCATTATTTTCTACAGCCGCTGTTCCTGTTTCATTTTATGGCCGTGAAACATTTAGGATATCATCCCCGCATGCCTGTGTATGATTACTAATACGTGATAGAATGGTGACAAGTGTATATGTAATTATCTAGGTTAAGGACTGTTAAACTCTCCCGAGACATGCAATAAATTACGATCCACGTAATTGTCTAGAATTAGTTTGCACATTCCCTGGAAGAAATTGATGTTTGTGATTATCAGTTTAAATGGTATGTTTGGTCGCAATATTAAATTAATAAGTGGATGGATTTGTACTTATAATAATACGAAGCTCATGCACAGTACTTCTAACTTGCTAAATTTCGAAATTTTGAGTTTATTTAGTAGTGAATAAGCAATTTTAATATCTGATAGATTCAAGATGGCGGCTCTGTGTAATATTGCGAGTGATATCCTAGTGTTTTGTTGATTGAAGTTTATTTTATTAGACTTCTATCTAAAGATTTTGTGGTTCTCCTTCCTACACTGCGCACTTGAAATTATATCATTAAAATCGTTACATACAGTATATATTTCTAGTTTTTCAGTCACGGTTTTGGGCTAAGTCAGAGGACTATTCTTACTATCTCAAGCCTTTATGCAGCAACGAACTATGTACTCCAACCAAATGAGCACCCCATTTCTGGTGAATTAAAGCAATTAGGGCTATTCTCCAGTTTAGATTGGTGTGTACTCTCTGAACGAACATCTGTGTACACGAAAAGAATCCAGCCGTCGGCTCTAGGGTTAACACCGGTATGCAAGCAGTTATACGTTGTACTCAGTATCATATTAACATATGATAAATAACATAAACATACGAATCAAAACCTAGACATTAAGGAAATACGCTGAATAAATCTATCATTTCTTAAGCCCGGTGCTTCACTTTGACCTTCAGATTCAGTCAGCCTTTAGTTTTGCTTCAAACGAATTCATGACAAACAGACTAATAGATTTGCCTGTCACCAACTTATACAGGTATTTCAGTAAACGTAGTAGCTGGGAACTGGCACTATTTCCTTAGCCCGCATATACTGTATATCATTATGTGTGTACTGTGAAAGTGACTTAATTGAACGGCGTTGCTGGCTAACCTTCGAAACTAGGACGCATCATTTGAGTTTCACGCTGGTTTGAAGGAAAAATTAACGACTGCCAATGAGCGCCCACAATGCTGTCGCTCCAGTTACAGTAGGCCTATGTCTGTGGTACCTCTCTTCGTATTCCTGGAGGGATAACATCGGAAGACTCAAAGCTAGCGACTATGCTCTTCCTTTTCAGCACTGTGTGCGTTGTCTGATTGCACAGTATAAGGGGAATGTGTGGCATAAATTTACAGTGTGGTGAGGACTTACTACTGGAACATATGAATGACTAGCAGTAGTGCCCGGCTTCGCCCGGTCGATTTATTTGTTTCATGGATGATTATGAATACAACTACATAAGTGGCACATGATATTATACTAACAGAAAAAATATATATAACTTTTTGTGGTGGTTGTGGCGGTGGTGGTTGTAGTGGGGGTGATAAGTAGTACAGTATAATGGACGTAACATTCAGGTCAGTTTCCCGTAATGATAATAATAACAATGAATAGTGAAACGACTATTTACTAACTACAGTTCTGACACGCGTAATTTACAAATGAATTTTATAAAAAATATTAGAAAGAGGAGTAAGTGAAATAAAATATACTGCCTAAGGCCTATATCTCATTGGCTGTTAGAAATGTAGAGATCAATAGTGTCGTCTTTTGTCGCATAGGAAAATAATCAGAAAGTCTTTGGAACACTTAGGCTGTCCCGAGCTCCTGAGGTAGCAATAGTATCATTTATCGCCACATAGCGCTCAACGATAAGGTTTGGAATAAATGAAGGTAAATTTGAAAGCACCAACGCTTATTGCAGCTGATAACCTCAATGCACTGCACCAACACCATTGCACTTATACAGAGGCATAATATTTTCCTGATGATAACTGTTCTAAGGGGCGTAAGAAATCTTTTTGCACTAAATACTCCCCGTGACTGCAATTTATAAACAGTGCAAGATGTAACTGTTTTCGCGATTCTGCGCCAGTCAACAATATACTTATTAAAATACTCTTACAGTTACACTACTACGGACATGAATGGTTTTAGGGCCTTAATACGTGGCTTTCAAGTTCATATTTTTTTTATAAATGGAGGGAATGGAGAGCTTTGTCCAAAATATCAAGTAGACAGTGTTACCAGCCGGGTTTCAAAGTGTATTTAAAATGTGGTTCAGATCGGTGAAACGGTGTAGATTTGTGATAAAGGGCCTTAATGCAGGGAATGGAGTGGTCTGTCCAAAATTTCAAGCAGACAGTGTTGCCCGCAGGGTTCCAAAGGGTAAATATATGAAATGTGGTTCAGATCAGTGAACGGTGTAGATTTGTGACAAAGGGCCTAAATGTAGGGAGTGGAGTGGTCTGTCATAAATCTCATGTAAACAATGTTACTCGCAGAGTTACAAAAGTTAAGTATACAAATTTAATTCAGATCAATGAAACGGTGTAGATTTGTGCCAAAGGGCCTAAATGCTGGGAGTGGAGTGGTCTGTCATAAATTTCATGTAAACAGTGTTACTCGTAGGGTTCCAAAGGGCAAATATACAAATTTTGGTTTAGATCGGTGAAACGGTGTACGTATCACTAAACATAACGGGAGCGCATGCGGATAGAGCTGTTCGGGAGTGCTTGTTCTTACGACTTACTGAACAAAAATCAATATTTAAGGTTACCTGAGAGGTGTAGCCTAATGCTACATAGCCTAGACTATTCCTCTTGAAGTTCCAGAGATTAGCGCGTTTAAACACACAAACAAACTCTTCAGCTTTATTATATTAGAATTGATTTATTCGCATTGATGACATTTACTAATAGAACTGAAAGCCATTCTACTCTATTTTAAAGAGCTATTTGGCTAAAAAATTAATTACTCTCAATTGTTTGAGTATTTATTTTTATGGTACACGTATCTTCTCTCGTTGACTCTGTCAAGAGTAGTCAGCGTTTGAAACCGGAGCGTAAGTATGCATGACGTCACTAGATAGGCCTACCCTGTATCTGTACCTTAGTAACCTATAACTAGCTGAGCACCTGCACACGTTACTCTTGTACACCATTACAATTATATTTTAAAGTGAGGTAGTTCAGTGGAGAACATTCATGTTCAAACAAATTCCTGTGAGGTGCTGTGTTTATGAATGTAATCAAATGCTTCGGACATGTACCTCAATGTTGTCTGTCCACCAATTTCACGATCATAAATAAGTAGTTCCGTCAAGAACTGTGTGGCCTATTTTCATATATCCTTCTGATGTTAATTGCCTCTATCAATATACAAAATTTCAGTTTGATTGCTGTAATAGATTCGTAGATATTGAGAACCGTATAAATATTTCAGATGGTCGCCATGTAGGATATTTATACATAGGTCTTAGAGTTATGTACCATTTTGGATTTCAACATATATAGGCCATACAGTTATGTACTAGTACATGCGAATTATCGTGTACATTCATTATTCAAACGTTCATTTCATCGCATGATTAGAACACAAGAAATAACAGCTTAACTTTAATATTTCGCAATGCCGCCATCTTGATGTATTGCAAACAATTGAACTACATTAGATGCCAGTGCATAGTAATTTTTATAGTTATTTTCTGTACCAAGTTTCACTGCGTTCTGTTGGTTAAATCGCCAAAATATCTATTTAAATGTTTCAAATTCGCTTGACCGCCATGTTCGATTTGTAGTTGACTAACTTTTAAGGTCACACAAGATAATGACGATTAGTGCCCATCATTACCGTACGCAATTTCAGAGTGATATGAGTAATAGTTTCGGAGATATAGAATGCCGGTGAAATATTTCGCACAACGTGAGACGTAAAAAAAATGACGGGCATGATCGGCGTCTGCCAAAATAGTTATAGGACCTTACCGAGTTTCAATGAAATCGCTACAGCCGTTTAGAAGTGATTTGGGGGACACAAACACACGAACTTACACACACACATACATGGACCAACGGTGATCTCATAAACCCATTTTTCATCAATTAAAATAGGCTAAAAATGCCTACAAGATACTAGTAATTGGAACGCAAGATTAAAGGACACCCTTATGAAATTACAAAATGCAGTGTCACATGTTCGAGACATGAGACTGATTTTGAAGATTGTTCTCAATAGAACTATTTATAACTATCTATAATATGCTCTGAAAGAAGATTCCATGCCCTAAATTGCATTCCTCCCGTGTGATTAGATTGCCAGAAAAGTCATTTAAAATGTTTGAAAACCACATGGCCATCATCTTGTTTCTGTGTTTCCGTAGATTTTGAATGTTACAAATATGTGCTTACCTAAAAGGTCTCTATTACGATACGAAATTGCAATTTGATTACTTGTATAGTTTCAGAGGTATTGTGAACGGTGAAATACATAGCAAAGCCACCCTGATTGAATGTTTTATTTATAGGCTATAGAATATATGGTAGCAAATAAATATTAGAATTGTGGTTCAATACACCAATCTATATTTCGGTCGCTTGTACAGGACATAAGAAGTGAAAACGTCAATTACAATATTTTGCACAGCCGCCATGTCACGAATATCATAAAAATTGAAGTAAATTAATAACCCGTATAATAAGCCTTGTATGAAGATGTACCGTGCCAAGTTCTCACAGCAGGGGAAAGGTTGTTATGCGTATAATCCATTTAAATGTTTTTATTTCGCGTCGCCACCATGTTCGATTTGTGCTTATCGGGGTATTAAAAGTCCCAATGGTGAACTTACGAGGATGTCTCATAACTAATATCGTTTTATGAGTTTGTGTTTTATACTATATAATTGGTTTTCTTTGGTTCGCCAATGCTATTTACAGGATGCCATGGCTAGAATTGGGTATATTGGGAGAATGTATAATAAAAAGATATCATTCCTCGCCAGATTATGCAACTTAGAAAATCAAACACAATTACCAGATCTGTACCTCTTGAATTTACCCCTGAACAGGCTCAATGTAGAGTGGGAATCTGTCATCAGTGTATCGTTAACCCCACGAATGATTGATTTATCGGGAGAATTGTCACATGTGATGAATAATGCGTCTATTACCACAACGCTGACGCCTCGAAACAGTGGCTCAGTCCCCGACAACCTGCCAAATTCATCTTTAAATAAGTATCGGTTCGGCCCCAAAGTGATGATGTGTGTCTAGCAAAATTTTGAAGGCTTGATTCAGGGGAGTTTGTTCCAACTGGGCGTGCACTCATTGCGGGATTTAATTTTTAACAACGGAAACAATTTCATGAAATTTTGAGATGGAGATACGCAGCGTTAGTTAACCAAAATAGAGCTCTCTTGCAGCACGACAATGCGAGACCTCATACTGCGCGAACAACCATGGCAAAAAGTCAGGAATTGGGAGAAGTCAAACTGCTACCACATCCAGCCTACTGTCCTGATCTTGCACCTTCAGATTACCATCCTTTTCGATCCATGGTCCATTTGTCAAGTGGAAGAAATTTGAAAACTATGGAGCTGTGGAAGTGAGTCTTGCCGAATTCGTCTTATCAAAACCCAGAAACTGGTACCGTGCCGTGATAAGAAACCTCGCTAAAAGATGGCTCAAGACCATAGAATCTGATGGTCTCTATCTTGAAGAATAGTTTACTGTCTTGTCAAAGAATATTCTGAATAAAATATTCTTAAAAAAACGACGTTACTTATGAGACATCCCCTATATTTTAATGTTCTCTACCAAGTCAACGTATAAATTTCAGTTTGATTCCTGTGATATATTCGTAGATATTGATAATAATGTTATTGGTTTAACTTCCCTTTTAACTACTGTGGCTTTTAGAGACGCCGGGTGCCGGAATTTTTCCCCGAACGGGATCATTAACGTGCCTATAAATCTACTGACAAGGATCCCACGCCTTTGCGCATCCTTAAATGCCAGGTGAATGCGCCAGGATTTGATCCTGCAACGTTGGAAACAACAGGCGAGAACTTTACCGCTGAGCCACGCAGCCCGTCTCATTGATATTGAGAACTGGTGAATATTAACGTCATGTTGGATTGCTTTATATTGTGACCGTAGTCACATTTTGAGAAAGTGAAATTTATTGGAAAATGTGTGGAAACTTTAAGATCGACTAAGGCAGTCCGAGAATCGACCAGGAGAAGACATGAACGCACCCTGATGGCCAGGAAACGTGAATTTATGAGGCCGTGAACATGTCAATTTGTAATAATTCAAGGAGTAATAAAATTTAGATTGGATGATTTATATTACTAATTAAGAAGATGGATAAACATTTAAATTCGGTTCCAGAAAGGAGCACTTCATATTAAACTTTGTAATGACTCATTTGTATTCAGGTTGCCAGATGCAGTATTTTCTTCTCTTCGCGTCTTTGCCACAAGATAGACGTGTAAGCGTGTTCGATGTGGAAATCACAGGGTCGAAGGTATCGACGTTTAAGCTTAATAGAATCACTCATCAGCTATGAATGAAGTGATAGTACTGCATCAAAATAGTCCAGTCAAATTAGGATGTTTTGCTGCCTTAAATCATGTAGCTCAAACTGTTTCAGGAATGTGAAGGGGGAGGACCCCTGGACAACACCAAATAAAGTACCATAACATTAACGTAAATCGCAAAGAAGTGGCCACTAGCTGAAGATTTGCAAATCAAGTCTACAATGCAGAGAGAATACATTAATCTACGGAGAGATACTTGTGTACACGGACATTCTATATTAAGGAAAACATGTTGGAAGTTTTCAATGGTCATAATTTACGTACCTGTGTTGAACATTTCTTCGGTGCCACATCCATGGCTGCAATCATCGTAGTATGATGATCCTCTGTACAACTGACCCACATTTGGTATTAAACATCTAAAGTGACTTATGAAATAGAATGTAGATCGAGGCAAATGACCTCGCCGTTCCGCTTCATAAAACAACAATATTCATCATAATCATAATCATCATTTTCACAACATAGGATGTCTTGTGTCACCCCTCTTCTTCTTCTTCTTCTTCCTCATCATTCGTTTCACCCTCTTTGGGGTACGTTGAATCAATCTTTTATCTGTACGCTGTTCTTTCCGTAGAGCCCAGTACTTCTTTTCAGTCTTTCCGATCTTCTTTTCCTATCTTCTTCCGAGATAATTGGTTTGGATTTTATTGTAGCTCTGTCTTGGAACCTTGTATTTTCGTCTTTAGTAATTACGTAATGACGTTTCTGTCATTTTCAATTCTACTAGGTCTTTATCAATTTCTTTAAACCAGTTGGGTTTTGTTTTACTATTACGGAAAAAGTCACAGATTTGTTTCGTTAATCTATTAGAATCCATTCTCAGAAGATGACCGTAAAAATGTTTCCTCTTTTTCGCATGGTATCTGAGAGTTTTTCAATTTTCTGGTAGAGAGTTTCATTGCTAATGTATATTGTGGCCGTTTGACGAGGATTTCGGGGAGCCATCAGCCTTAAATGACCCTCCCGAAATCCTCCTCCAACGAGAAGACATATAGGACGGGGCGGAATGCATTCATGGATTGCGGATACACAAGGAAACTTAACTCGGGGGTGTCGGGTTTTATGAGAGATCAAAACTACCAGTCCAGAGGAACACAAACACAAAGAAATACAATGAAGAGTCCAGGCTTACATTTAAATCACACTTATTTTAATCAAAAAGTGGCAGACCCCTAACCCACTTCGGAGAGGTGAAAAACGGCTAGTCCGTGCTAATTAATTCTAATAGGAATTTACTCATCTCCGTACAAAACATCCTAAAAATTAAACCTCTCGATGTCCTACTAACAAATTATAAAGTCAAAAATGCAAGGCTAAAAGAATGACACGTAATTCATCCCTACACAATTACTTTGCAGATTGCAATAATAATAATAATAATACAGACAGGAATTTACAGCAAAGAAGGATATTTACTTGCTTACAATGCAAAGATTTCTTTACATTTACAGCAGAATAAGTTTAAAGACTATGCTATGATGGTGTCATCTCTAATATTTAACTTTACAGTAATTTAAGGTAATTCCAGGTTGACGTTAAGTTAACAACGATATAAACGAAAGGCGATTATTCCAAAATTTATTCCAAAACTAGAGCTAAGCACATTCTGTTCCTATCATTAAAGCGAAAAACTAATCTAGTTTTCAACACAAATATGTAAAAAATTACCCTTCAAAATTGCGCAATTGGGGCCATTGACCTGCCTACACGCACCCCCACTGTTTGTGAAGTATGGTCATGGGTGTATGGGAGAGTGAAAGTTATGTTGGCAACTGCATGAAGCAGATCATGACTAACGTTGCGTTGTCGTGTGAAATACCATGTATAAACATGTAGTTAACCGACCGTCGTCTCGCAAATGGGAATACCTAGAATTGTATTTCAGAAGTCGAAGCAAAGTAATACGTAGTCATTGGTCAACAAGGTTTCATTACGTTTAGGGGTTTAATCATGTTAAGGAAAATACAGCCTATTAATTCATTTAGGTTTGTGTGTACAGAGAAAATCCTGACACTTGATAATTAGAGTAAGGTTTTATTTATATCATTTTTGTCCTACCGGTTTTTCTGTATTTGTTTAGTGACAATCTTTAATTCGTAATGTGTGAAGATTTGGTGTAAATAAGCATCCAACATCACCTTCATTGATTGGAAGAAAACACTCTTTCCAAATATTCATCAGCACTCCATTAGTGCTCTCAATAAATAACACATGACCCATGATTCACTGTCGGTCAGCAGATAACACAAAAAACGTGCTTGTCGCTAGCTTAGGTAGTACACAATCGTTCCTCACAACTGGGATAACACCCACCCATTGTGATAAAACCTCAACAATATTACAATGGTATTAACTACTCTTATACAATTTCCAGCCTGTGGACAATGACTATTGTGCTGTGCAATCAGTGTGGTTGGACTGCGATTATTACATAATCAGTGAATTGTGCAGTCAAAACATGTGTTACAATAACTTCTGGGGCTCCCTAATCATTATGAAATGATCCCTTCACATCGAACGTACGACTGCCTGCTAGACTCATCTTGACCTACATAGCATTCCTTCTCAGTCGTCTGAATGTCAACTTATATAATAATGAAACAAAAGAACAATCCCATGTGTCCAGACAGCGTCAGAAACAAGTTTTGTAGTGACAGTTGGCTGCGAGATTGTTCACTGCCTTCTAAATCTATTCACACACACAGCGCTTCTCGCTCGCAATAACTGGATTAAATAATAACATGCCGGGCTTTGGCCTTGAAGATATATGCTCACTGGCTAACAGTATCCAGTGGAATGCAGTTCTGACAGTGTTACACATAATCGTACTACGTAACTGGGCTAGATTTACTACATTGGTCTTTAACCATGAAAAATGTATTTACAAAATATTGGCAAATGATACGGACTAGTATAACCATTATGAACTGTAGAAAATAAAGGTATGTGCCCTACTCAAAGAATGTGCTGTAGTAAGGCCTCTTATAATTAATCCTCCCGCGTCATGACCGTACATAAGAATATTGCGACCGTACGGCCGGAATCACGTGACCATTTGACCATTTCGAGTGTTTCCAGTGTATTCGCTTTGCCGGGTGCTATTGGCAAATGCGATGGCATGGTTGGTGTAGCCATTCCTTCATCCTTCATTTAGTGAGTATCAACCGTCGCTATGGCCCGCCATCAGAATAGGAACCATAGCCTCCACGTGGTGTTGGGTTATTGGCGTAAGTTCCATTTCAATCGTAAATTTGGCGTCCTCACTGAATTTAAATTAATCGTGCTTTGCTTTCCAAATACACTGAGTCTACACTGGTAGAGGTTTATAGCAAAAATGGCCATGTATTCATCCGCTCACAGACTCAATAATTATCACTTATGTGATAATGGGCACACTAAAAACTGTGGTATTTCTTATACACATTATCAGTCGATATCTGAATAATCCGTTCACACAAAAATACTTCAGTGTACAGTTCACTTTTATAACATTCAAGAAACACTTATTGTACAATTTTACACGAAGGATGGTTATTAATCCACAAAATTTCACTGTTCACGTGCGGCCATATGCTTCGCACAAAGTCCTGGGTTCAAGAGTTCCACCCGATTTAGAAATATTACACTTTTGAGCCAAATACACACTCCAAGCGATGTTAGCAGCTTTACTGCGTTGAATTATGCGTTCCACACGCTGCGATGATGGTTTCTGTTCCAATATGTGTAGATTTCAACAGCGACAAAAATTCACGCCCGGTCAGGACCTTGCCTGAAAGAAGAGTGTCCTCGGCGACATGCCGGAAGCGTCGACTGCACTACTCAGTCAAGGGTGCAACTATTAAATGTTCATCGCATACTCTGCTTGGTTATACCATTATTTACAGTCATCAACAAAAATCATGGAATTCTTCAGTGCCTTCAATTATGATTCCTCATGAGTCATCGAGGTCATATCTCAGACGTGATAGCAGGCTCAATATAATCTTGTTATCCTAAAATTTTGGTCCTATAATTTTTCTTAAAATTTTCCTTTCCTTCTGCTCAAGTTTTTCCATTGGGCCCTTAAAATTTATTGTTAGTGTTTCTGCTGCATACAATGCTTCTGGCTTAATCACTGTTTTGTATTGTTTAATTTTGGACCCCCATGAAAGGGATTATTATTGTATGTATCTTTTGTTAATTGGAAGGCTAGTTCAAGCTTATTTTTCCTGGATTCCATTGCTTTACGTTCCCCAGCATTCCAAATAATCCGTTCTCCGAGATATTTGAATTCTTGTACTATTCCAATTTTTGTTCTATAACTTTGAAGTATTAACGAGGATGTTTGTTGTTCGTCATGATCGTGTTTTTTCGAAAGAGATGTGAAGACCTATTTTAGCTGCTTGTTTCTCTAGTTCAAGGATTTGCTCCCTTGCTTCCTCCAATGTTTCAGCCAACAAGGCCAAATCATCTGCAAAAGCTATACAATGGATTTTAAGATTCTCCTTTTTGCAACCTAGTCTTATTTCACTCTTTATAATCGTGTTCCATTCTCTGACTACTTTCTCAAGCACACAGTTGAACAACAACGGTGAGAGCCCATCACCTTGTCGTACTCCCGTTCTTATTTCGATGGGGTCGGATATTTCAGCCATGAATTTAAGTTTCGAAAACGTATTTGTGATAGTCGCTTTTATGATATTTGTTGTTTTCTTATCCAAACCCAATTCTTCCAGTACTAATAAAATAGATTCTCTATCAATTGAACCGTTTTTATCAGGTTCAGTATTTTTTTCTCATGTTATTATAATTATTTCCTTCATGTCGCATTATTGTGATATACGTTTCTTCGTCACTCTTACTGCGCTCCAAAATTGTAGTTATGTGTAATCCACTTCGTAAGGTGGTGAAACTTTTCACCCCTACCAACTCAATTTTATTCCATTGGCCCAGGCATAACTTGTTGCCAAGCTTTGCTTCTCCCATTGGCCCCCCTTCATGTTCTGGAGAGGGGGTGTTCTGCGACTTATTTTTACGAGCGCTTTACTACGCTCTATTGAGAGGAAGCTTTGTTCTTCCATTTCTGACCGTCATGTGAAACGGTCACAGCCGTGTGTATCAGGCTTTTGCCCGTGCCCAAAGCAACTAAGCGTAAGTGCGATTCGATCACTTGATTTATCTGGCATGCTATCATTTTGAATTTCTGTTTCACCATATTTAATTCTGTGTTTCCTTTTGATTTCCTTACATTCTTTTTCCCCCTTTCTTATGATGATGTGAATTCGATCCATGAACCCAAGTCCTTTCGCCTTTGTTTACGTTAGCTTAGCGAAGTCTTTGTGTTTTGTTGTCTTCCTGCCCTTTCATGTGAGCGATTTTATTTTTACTTAAATCTCTCAGGTCTGAAATATATGCTATTTTTCTGCGAGGCTTTCTAGCGCTCTGTATTACGTCACAAATTGATGTGCACTCTATCGAGGCATCATTCATTTGATTGTCGTATCAGAGTTTGTTTTTTGGGTCAAGGTATCATTGGAGTAACGGAGCCATGTCTCATTTCGCCTCCAAGTTGATCCTCACCTTCCATTCGCCATACCTCAATTCCTTTGTTTCTTCGTATGTCGTTATATTTCGACATTACTACCTCTATGTAAGCCTATATTTTCCTGCAAAGCATATTTCTTAGCTGATTGATTTTTCCTTTCATTTCCTGTCCCGGTAATGTCAAGTAATTTAATGGAATGTTCATTTCCTTTATACAAACTTAGGCTTTCACAGCCGGCGTTAGAATCTAAGAAGTGATTATCCGGGCTGTTAGGCCGTGATCCAGTAGGGCTGTAGTTTCCCGACGTTTCAGCGAAGTTACTTAGTATTTGTTAAGAGCATGACCTACCCTTTCTAAAACCTGCCTGGTATTCTCCAAGTTGAGGGTCCAATTGTGGCTCTGCCCTGTTTAAAAGGACTTTAGAAAGAATCTTGTATGTTACATCCAGCAACGATATTCCTCTATAATTGTTTGGGTCCGTTTTCAAGCCTTTCATGTGATCAGGGTGGATGAGGGCTCTTTTCCACTCTACAGGGATCGTTTTTTCTTTCCATATTTGATCAAAAACACAATGAAGGGATGTAATTGCATTTTTGTCAGCTTTTTTCCACAGTTCGGCCACTATTTGGTTTTCTCCAGACGCTTTGTAGTTTCTTAATTCTGAAATGATCTTTTGTAATTCTTCCCTTTTCGGTGGTTCTGAGTATGGCCTTTGAAAGTTATTTGGGATGAATTCAATTTTTTCGAGGATGGGTTCACAATTCAATTCAAAAGTTCCTCGATGTATTCTGCTAGTATCTTACAATTTTCCATGTTATTATGAGCGATAGCCCCATTTACATCTCGGGAGTGAAGGATTGGTGGTCTGTACCTTGACAAACTTTGCTTGAAAGTTCTGTAGAAGCTCCTCGTGTTGTTTCTGGTAAATTCTTCATCAATTTGGAAGAGATATTTGTTATAATGCGCTTTCTTAACCCTTTTTATGTTTTTATTAACCAATTTCCTAACCCTAAGAAAATCTAATCTGCTTTCTTCTGTATTCTGCGATTGTCATTTTTGCCATGCCTATTTTTTGTTTTAATATGTGCATCAGATTCCATAGACCACTAGGCATGCTTTCTAATTTTTATTTGAGGTGCTACCTTTTCAGCTTCAGTAAGTAAGTTTACCCTGATATTCTCCCAACTTTGTGTCTGAATTGTTTCGTTTGCTTTTGTGAAGTCATCAGAACTTGGTACTTTTCCGTGCTGTACTTCCGACCTTAAATTGTCTCCACGGTGCATTTCCTATTTGGGATGACTTTAAACTTAATTTTAGAAATGTAGTGGTCCGAATCCAAGTTTGCATCCCGGAGTACCCGAACATTCAGGATTTCTTTGTGGAAGGTCTTCTTGATTGCCACATGATCAAGTTGAAATTCCCCTAAGTTGGGATTTGGGGATAACAATGTTTTTGTTTTCGTGGTAGTTTTTTGAAAGCTGTAGATTTAAGAAGTAAATTACGTGCACGGCAAAGTTCTATTAGCCTGATGCCATTTCTGTTTGTTCTGTTGTGGGCAGGATAATCTCCCACGATTTTCTTATAGATTTTTTCTTTACCAATCTGTGCGTTAAAATCTCCAAGAAGGATGATGTGTTTATCTGGAATTTTCTGCATAAGGTCATCTAATTGATTCCAAAAGGTCTCCACTTTTTCTTTGTTTTTCCTATTATCTTCATTTATAGGGGCATGCGCATTTATAATTGTGTAGATTTTGTTTGTGCTTTTGAATGAAAGACTGGAGAGTCTTTCAGATCGGGATTCAAAGTCAACTATGGAATCTATTTTTTTTTTTGTCGATTATAAAGGCTGTTTCAAGGTGTGGTACATTTTTCATCACTCTCGTTCCTACTTTCCCCTTGAATATCCTAAAACCTTCGGAATCGAAGGTATCTGTATCTATGTCTGTTGTTTCCTGAATGGCTGTTATGAGTATATTGTGGCTCCTTAGTGTATCCGTTAGAAGTTTGAGTTCACCAGCGTTTAACAAAGCGTTTACATTCAAAGTTGCTAAGCACGTTGGCTTTCTATGTTGAAATTTGGATGAGATTCCAAGGCACTCAGACTTGTCTTTAATCTTGTGTAACGATGCAGATTCCCCAGAATCCGAATATCTGCTGACGTACTGGCGTACGGTGGATCGTCCACCTGGAGTAAATTGTTTGACATTACACACTTCCATGATTGATGATTTTTTTTAGGGGTGGCCCGAAAGCCACAAGAAAATACTGTGAGTTTGCATTCACAAATTCTCATAGTGTGTTTCTTTTGTTTTTGTATTTCTCATAGTGTTCTTCTTTTGTTTTTGTGTACCGTACAAGTCAAATGTACTTTTTTGAATATAACTGTCTGTTTCCGGTTATGACCAATGGATGTCGGTGTTTGTTTCTTCTCCCATCAATTTGGAGTTTAGAACTGTATTTAGTAAACCCTTTTTACTAATTATTTTATGACAGGTTATGAGCCCAGTTAAACGCTTATTGCTGTTAATGTGTGGACTTTGTTATGGGAGAATGTCGGTCGTTAAAGGGTGTTGATATGTGCGGCGCACATGTGGACGGCAGTTAAGTGTGCATTCAAGATAGTTTTTGGTGAATTTTGTGGACGTTTTTCTATTGTGAGGACTATTTGTACGTTTTATTTTAAGTATACATACTAACATGGATTCAGCTAGGGGAAGCAGCGAGCGAGTAGTTGCAATAGTGAGGTTACAGGACGACAATTGGGAAGCGTGGAGCACCCGAACAAAGGCATTGCTTCAAACAAGGCGTCTGTGGGACGCGGTTCAAGGTTTCCCACGAAAGACCGATACAGGAGAGGTAGGAGATACACCCGTTGAAGAGTACTCCGAGGCCCAACTGGGCAAAGATCAAGACGCGAAAAACTTGCTCATAGGTTTGGTCACCGACCCTTTCCTAGGTGATATCAAAGAAGCGGAGATAGCTAAGGAAGCATGGCAGAATCTTCTGACTTCATGTTGCGATACCGGAGTCCTTCAAATTGTGACGATGTTAGAAGAATTGTGTCTTTTTAAGAAAACTAGTGACATTAGCATGCGTACATTTGTTGATAAAGTGCTTACTTGGTGTGCACGGTTGGACGATGTAGGTATAACATTTACGGATAAGGCCAAAGCTGCTTTTATTCTCAGAGGACTGGAAAAGCGGGAGTACGAAAATTTGATACGTTCATTGGAAAGCAATGAAGAAAACTTAAGTGTGAAGGTAGTGAGAGCCAAACTATTGTTGGAGGAGAGAAAGAACAAGTTGGACAAACTAAAGATGGAGCGAGAACAGGAGACTTATGCGAGGCTGAAGAAGGAAGAATCTGAGGGTGAAAGCGTGAAGGCAATGGTGGCAGCCATGCGCTTAAATTCCAAGGAGGTCGTCAACAGCAGCAAAAGTGTCAACAAGCCAACAGGTAGTGGTGGATTCATGTGCTACAAGTGCCAAGAACAGGGGCATATTGCGAAGTTCTGTGATTTAGTTCATGAAGCAAGAAAGAAAGGTTCAGTTTTGTGTTTTAATTGTGCCAAGATAGGTCATACTTCCCGGAATTGTAGTAATGGACGCAAGGAAAATGTTAAGGTTAAGAATCGTGAGGTTATTGCCACGGTAAAGGACGATGAGGCGGCAAACGAATGTGTTCAGGTTAATGCTAGTAGTGTTAAGGTAAAGGCTTATGTGGCAACTGAAAGCAAGGATGATGCATCTGATTGTGTATGCAGGTGGTATGTAGATTCAGGAGCCACTGAGCACCTGACACCTTATAAGGATATTCTGTATGATTACACCCCAAAGGTTTCTGGTAGTGTAGACACAGCTGATGGATCCGTAGTTAGTGTATGTGGTATGGGAAGTGTGCTTATGAAGCTATCTGACAAGTGTGGAGGTTCTTTTCTGAAACTGAAAAGAGTGTTGTATGTCCCAGGTCTTCAAGACAATTTAATATCTGTAGGTCAATTTGACAGGAAAGGTGCAGTCGTAACCATTAAAGATAGCAAAGTTGTATTGTCAGATCATGAGGGTATATTCCTTACGGGTGAGGCTGTTGGAAATATGTATGAGGTAAATTGTGATTATTTTATGGTAGAACAAGGGAAAGAATTTGCTTGTAATGACGAGGTGGAGGTTGTGTATGCTAAGAGCAACAAAGCTGTAACTAGCGGAATATGGCATCAGCGTTTTGGCCATGCTCTGAACATTCCAGATCGTGATTTTATACCCAAAGAAAAGAATCTTGATTGTGATACTTGTAAACAAGGTAAAATGAAAAGACTTAAATTTAATGAAAGAGATCATGTATCTCAGAAGCCATTAGATGTTGTGTTCTCTGATGTATGTCAGCTAGAGCTCCCATCGATTGGAGGTAGCAAATATATTATTACATTTACTGATGATTGTACCAGATTCTCATATATAAGGTTCCTTAAGCATAAGAGTGATGCATTTAATGAGTCTCTCAAGGTTAAGGCCCTAATGGAGACAGCACAAGGGACCAAGTTGAAATCTTTCCATTCAGACAACGGTGGAGAGTATTTAAGTACAGAGTTTTGTAACTATCTTGAAAAGGAAGGTATTGTTCGTAGGTTAACAATGGCTTACTCTCCCCAACAGAATGGCGTTGCTGAACGCCTCAACCAGCAACTTCTCACCACTAGTAGGTGCATGCTCATTCAGTCAGGCATGCCAGTTCAATTTTGGGGGGAAGCCATCAGCACAGCCTGCTATATAAAGAATAGGTGTGTGTCATCAACTGTAAAGAACATCCCATTTGAACTGTGGACGAGTAGAAAGTTGTCAGACCAGGAATTGCTTATGTTAAAATCATTTGGTTGTAAAGTTTGGATCCATAAACGTAATGTGGAAAAGTTAGTGCCAAGGGCAAATGTTGGTGCAATGCTAGGGTACCCCGATGACTCGAGGGGCTACCGTGTATGGGACATCGAAAAGAAATGTGTCATTAAATCCAGGAATGTAGAATTTGTTGAAGATGTATTTCCGTTTTCTGTAAAAGCCCAGGAAAAACCTGTAACTCAGATAGATTGTGAACCTAGAACAGTTGGAGAAGTGTTTGTCGAGCAGAAAGATTGTGGAGGTGACGTGTTTGAACACGAAGTAGCCGAATCAGGAAATGAAAATTCTGTAACAAGTGATAGTGATGCCTCTTTGTCAGATTCTGATGTCGTAATAGACTCTCCATTACAGCCTGAACACACAGTATTACGCAGGTCGAGTAGAGAGAGAAAACGTCCCAGTAAGTGTGTGTGTTGTAATGAAGTTAAGGTCAAATGTCGCATTGTCATGTTGAGGTCAGAATATAACGATCCGGTGTCTTTTCAAGAAGCCACCTCACGAGATGACAAAGATAAATGGTTTGAGGCAATGAACCAAGAGATTGCCCTCTTGGAAAAACATAATGTGTGGACACTTGCAGAAGATTCAGGTGGCAAGACTGTCATAGGCACCAAATGGGTATATAAAACTAAACGAAACCAAGAAGGTGAAGTACTTAGGTATAGAGCACGTTTAGTAGCTCAAGGTTTCAGTCAGATAAAGGGTACTGATTTCCTTGAATCCTACAGTCCTGTGGTAAAAAGGAAAATTATTAGGACCCTTATAGCCATAGGAGTAGAGCGTGAATGGGATAATTGTCATTTGGACATTGTATCGGCATACCTTAATAGCAAAATTAAGGAAACTGTATTTGTAAGTCAACCAGAAGGTTTTCGCAGTGTAGAATACCGAGAACATGTGCTAAAACTCAACAAGAGTATTTGCGGTTTATGTCAGGCTGGTAAAGATTGGCACAATTGTATCACTGCACAACTTGTCAAGCTTGGCTTAAATCAAAGCAAATGTGATCCATGTCTGTATTTTAACCCAGATCATGACCTGTATGTTGCCCTTTGCTACCATACAAGGAATGATATGCAAATGTTTGTTGTTAGTGTAAGGCTAGTTATGTATTTTTTTTGTTTTAATTTTTTTTTTTTGCAATTTGTGAATGGGGGGAAGTGTGAGTTTGCATTCACAAATTCTCATAGTGTGTTTCTTTTGTTTTTGTATTTCTCATAGTGTTCTTCTTTTGTTTTTGTATACCGTACAAGTCAAATGTACTTTTTTGAATATAACTGTCTGTTTCCGGTTATGACCAATGGATGTCGGTGTTTGTTTCTTCTCCCATCAATTTGGAGTTTAGAACTGTATTTAGTAAACCCTTTTTACTAATTATTTTATGACAAATACAACCAAGATAGTGAGTCTTGGAGGCAGTTCTTCTGCTCCCCTCGCCGTTGGGAATCTGAAATTCCTCTTCCGCCGCCAGGACCGTTGACCAAGTTTCACCTAGTAACCCTAGGCAGGGGCCCTTACAGGGTGCTACCATCCGGAGCCAGATGGACCCAGGTTTTTTAACGATGTGTTACTCCTCCCCCCTACTCCTTTCTCATCACTTGCGAGATGTGGCCCCGGGCTTGGGCTTTTTTTTTTACTTTTGTTGTTGTTGTTGTTGTTGTTGTTGTGTTAAAGAAACTATACATCGAGGCCATTTAGTACCGTAAACACCGTTACCTATCATTGACAAGGATTTGGTGACTCTTGGATCCTGGGAATACGTCGAGCACAAAGGTTATCGTGCGAGGGAGGTTCATAACCTATGTATTGAAATAATTGAATAGGTACTGTCCCAAGGATTCTAATTCAAATCAACAATCTTTCACCCAAATAAGGAAGACATGGATTTGGTAATCATTCTGCTCTATTTACTGTATATTTAGTAATCTTTATTTCACTATTCCTCAAGTGAGAATGTTTATTGTATTTCAGATTATATTTGTAAAGATGGGCCTTTAGAAAGGAAACTCATCGAAATATTGAATGAATGTATTTTAGGTTAAGTGTTATTGTTGTGTTGTCCAATGGTAATTGGTGCAGTAACTTGTACAGCTAATACATCCAAGTTCATCTGTCCGGTATGCATACTTAACATGTTATTATTTAGGTAATCAGTAAACGAGTTGTTCTAAAACACAAGACAATTCCCGTTATTCCCAGCCTTCTTGCTGCAACGAACTAAGTACTTTGACAGAACGAGTTCCTCGTTGCTAATGTACTGAACTCAATGAGATGAGGATACTGAAATTAGCAGAGAAGAACAGAAACAGCATCAGTCTTCTTTGAGAGTATCATATGTAAAGGTCAATAGAAGGAAATAATGATTCTTTGTTCGGCCCAAGGTAACAAAACCACATGTCACGCAAAAGAAGTGAACTTAGGACATTTCAGGGGCTGCGGAAAGACGAACAAAAGTAGCGTAAGAATTACGGTGATCGACATTAAGTAAATTCTAGATAAAAAGGAAACTGACCGTACGCATAGTGAAAACAGAATATTAGAAAAAGTAGCAGGGATAATCTTGAAGGTACGGAATAGTGGTACAAGACCGGGTGAGTTAGCCGAGGTCGTTGCGGCATGACTGTTGGCAGTCGCTCACATCCGGGAGGCGAGGAGGTTTGAATCCCCCCGCCGGCAACCTTGAAGATGGTCTTCTGTGGTTTCCCATCTTCCTTCCAGGCAAATGCCGGGGTTGGTCCCTAACTATAGGCCACAGCCGCTACCTTCCAACTCCTCGACCCTCCCATCCAACATTCCTCCCCAACGGTACTTGTAGCTCACCCATTGGGTGACCGTCTCGAAGCAGCTACAAAACTGGCGAGCCGAACATGTCCTCGGACACTCCCGGCACTAAAAGCCATACACTAAAAAAAAAAAAGTGGTACAAGACAAAGTTCGCCTTGCTTAGAGGAGGAAAAAGTAACAGAACCATGCTCTCGACTCCCGACTCGGGTGCAAGTAGGCTACGAGCCGTAGCAATGCGGTACAGACCACAAGCTATAATTAAAGCCCTGCGCGGATGCGGATATCCGTGGATAAACCCGCGGATATCCGCAAAATTTTTCGCCACGCGGATATAGTTTGTATGGCTGTGCGGATAGCGGATACGCTGCGGATAATGTTTCAAGTAAATTTGCGGATAGTTTTTAGAATAAAATGTGGAACGATAATATTACATATTTGATATGCCTTTCTACAGCTTCATGCTTGAAAGAGGAATACTCTTATAGCCGGCGGCTTCGGTGGCGTAGTCGGTAGCATGCTGAGCTTCTAAGCCCAAGATCGCGGGTTCAAATCCAGCCGAAGTCGTCGGATTTTTAAGAGCGTTAAAAATCCCTCAGTATGCCTTCCTTCGGAGGGGAAGTAAGGCCGGCGGTCCCATGTCATAGATTTATGGCATGCTAAAGAACCTTCCACTAATTACACCTGTGTGAAGCTAAATTGTATTGGTTAAGAATGTAAACAACGCTCTTAGGTTCCTAAGTTCGTTGCCAGGAGCCGACTGCGGTGGCGTCTGGTAGCTAAGTTCTGAACTAGTAGTCGTCGACGGTGGCGTTTGGCGGCAAAAGTAGGAACTACGTGAAAATTGATCGTCTGCAGTGCTTACTTGAATTAAAACAGATACACACACTAATACAGTCATCACAATTAACACCGGTTATCAGACAGATTCTACACACACCCAAAGTACACGGGGCTACATGACCGCGTTGTCGCAGCCCCTAAACTTAAGAACCAACCAATCAACTCTTATAGCCTATTGGGTACGAAATATTCAGGCACGTATGTACATGAGAAGATTATTTTACTCATATGCTTTCAACTTCATTTTATTAAGTAACGTATGTTTGTAGTAGATGGTCTTCACATCTCATCAATTCTCACTGCCAATATTACTGTACGTACGAGATATAATGTCAATAAGCCTGTTAGTTCATCGCGGTGACATCATTAACATTCCTCAAGTCCGCTATTTCGCGGTCTAAGCTATCCTGGAAGATCTGGTTCCATGAGTAGCCTATCTGTAGATTTATTTCCAACTTGGCACTGAAACACGCTGACTGTGATATTGCCACGGAGAGTTATGACATCAACTATGCGGACATGGATGGGTCAAGAAGCAGATGGATGATGACTGACTTGGAATTTCCGGCCAAATATCAATCCCTTTCTCCAAGCGTAAAGAGAGGTCACTTATTATGAGTGAATGTTACCGCGACCGTGAGTGTGAACATCATTTCACCAACATGGATAAACTATCTATTAAAGTAAAACAAGGTGAATATTCAATAGTGCGTGAAACTAAGCTCAAGTCAACGATATGGCAGATATTTGGTTACGTTTTCAAAGGAAACGAAAAGGTGAACGATAAAGTAGGATGTTTTACCTATAAGAAAGTGCATTCATACTCAGGACACAAATCAGGCGCATCAAACTTACTGAGGCACAAGTGCAAAAGTAGCCAAAAAAGTATAGCAAGTTTATTGTCTAAAGCGGAGGTCATGAAACCTGAAGTGTCATCAAACTTGAAGTCCCTTGCAATGAAGCAAATCGTCAGGAACGACTTTTTCCTCAAATGTCTAAATGTGTTGGTTTGTCACTTTATGCTTTATCTAATAAATTAAAAATAATATTGAAATATCAGCGGATTTGGATAAAAGTCATGCGGATGCGATGCGGAAGCGGATAACAGTCATGCGGATGCGGGTCGGATGCGGATAACAGTCGTGCGGATGTGGGTCGGATGCGGATAACAGTCATGCGGATGCGGGTCGGATGCGGATAACAGTCGTGCGGATGTGGGTCGGATGCGGATAACAGTCGTGCGGATGCGGGGCGGATGCGGATAACAGTCGTGCGGATGCGGGGCGGATGCGGATAACAGTCATGCGGATGCGGGTCGGATGCGGATAACAGTCGTGCGGATGCGGGGCGGATGCGGATAACAGTCGTGCGGATGCGGGACGGATGCGGATAACGTTTTGTTTATCCGCGCAGGGCTCTAGCTACAATACGGGGAGGAGGTAGATCAAGTGACAGTTAGTGAGTCATGCGAGAACCCGGAATTTGTGAAATGAAAGAACGGGTGAAAGCACTCATTAACAGGCACCCAAGGTTTCAAGACAAATAACTTAAGATCCAACGTAAAGCGAGATGGCCACATAGTAACCACACATATAAGTACCGTACGCTCAAGAACAGGGGAATGGGCGGGAGGAGTTAAGATAAAATGGACTCAAAAAACAAGATAAAGGTCAATATTTCGCTAACTCACCATAATGTAATGTGATTCAGTGGGATAACGTAGCACAAATTAACACGCACAAAGATAACTAAAACATATTTATAAACGAAACATCTTAACGAAAAATGGCACAAACTCGTACCGAGAAGCGAAGTGCCCCTCTATGTAGGCTTAAAGGAGGACCTTATTTGGTAAACGTGAGGCTTACATGACTGCTGAGATAGAATTGGGGTGAGGTACGCTAATTTAGCCGCCAGGTTGCGTGAGTGGCAAACAGCAACAATAGAATACAGCAATTTTGACCAATATGCAGTACCTCGGAATCCGCCAATAGAATAAGCATGCAGGAAATTCAAAATATTAATCGCCTGATCGTAAAAATGATAAAACATTGCAAATATGTCAGATGTAATAAGTTATCAGAAATAAGTTTGAAGAATAGTCCCGTATTTTGACGCGGCTAATCAAGAACGCTACTTTGCAATCGTCCAGTGTTGCTATTGGCTGTATAAGTTACTCCATTTGCCCTGAATGTATGTGTATCTACATGAAAAGGGCCCATTCTTCGGGTTTCGGTTTAGAATTATTATACACCTGCATCTATGTAGTTAAGCGTTTTTTATTTTAATATAAAATCATCATAGGAATAATGAACTAATATCCAGAAATTAGGTACGCTCAAAAATTCCTTAATTTCGCAAATTGGAGGATTTAGATCTTCCTTCTGATTCATAAACCGTTTTATTTTATTTTATTTCAGTTGATTTACCCTCCAGGTTGGTGTTAACCACGGACTCGGCGAAGGAATTCACCACTACCGCCGCTACGGGCAGTGTCCTAGAGCTTGGAACATCTGGTCAGGGTGGATACAACTGGGGAGGTGTGATCGGCACTTTGCCCAGGCGGCCTCACCAGCAAAGCGAACAGGTGCCTCATGAGGGATGGGAAGGGAGGGGAAGATTGGGATGGAGAGGCAAGTAAGAGGGAAGGAGGCGGCCGTTGCCTTACAGGAGTTACCATCCCGGCATTTGCCCGAAGACGAAGTGAGCAACCACGGAAAACCACTTCGAGGATGGCTGAGGTGGGAATCAGATCCCCTATACTCATTTGGACCACCCGAGGCTGAGTAAACCCCGAAAATTGAACCCATGACTTCCGGGGCGGCAGCTAAACATGCTGACCGCTACGCTATGGAGGCGACACCGTTTTAAAGATCTCATTTAAATTGGAATTTTTCGTGAACTAGAAGAAGCGGGACTTGTAACTTTCATGTACACATACATACATAATTGTATGTGTGCTCCAGAACGACTCTATTGAAGGGCGTTGCTGGCTAGTCGTCCAAGCAAGCACCGGCTATTTTAGTTCCGTGCTGGTTTGGACGGGTGGTTAGCGGCTTGCCAAATGCTACCAGTTTATTTTCACTTCACCTTGTCTGTGTTATCTATGTTCATATTCCTTTGGCGATAACATCGAAATTCTCAAAGCCAAAGACACTGTGCTTTCCTTTCAGTCCCTGGACTTGTAACTGGGATTCCAATTCGCCTATGGCACGACTGTTTTTTTTTTTTTTTTTTTACTGGTAGACCGCAAGTATGTGGATGTGGTGGCACAAGGATACAGAGTGCTCAAGAATTGCATATGAATCATTCATCACCCATCTGGACATTATGTACTTGAACTAAAATGCGATGTGTCATCTGATACTTAGGCTCTGCTTTTTGACACATTGATACCTACTGTAGATAGCAACCGGCCAGAAAGCTACTATCTCACAATCAGGAAAGTAGCACAATTTAGTTTGTCGGTTGGTGTTGATATTATTATGTTATCTGGTATCAGTCTTTAGCATCAAGATTGCATGATCCTGGGAACTCAACTGTTGATGACGGTGAAGGTCCTCTATCGGTTAGCAAGCGTGCTACTATGTTGTTGGGGTATTTTTACTAACGCTGAGTAGTACGTTCTTTAACCTTGAAACGTTTAAGTATGTTGTGCCTTTATGCTATTATATTTTGTAAAAGTGGCAAAGCCACAGGATCTGTTGACTCTTCCAGTCCTTCTGGTTAGTTTAATCAATATATATATGTAGCTACTGTGGCCCAAAAATATTTGTTATGACTTTACTGTCAATTAGACAACATTGAAAATGGCTTCAAAATTGTCTAAACTGCTCACTGTTTGAAAAAAAAACTACGGTCTACCTGTGCAATGCTAAATAATAGCTGTGACACTAGAGCATACAAAGGGATGCCTTGACCCCTGCAATGTTGTTCACGCAGTTCTTCGTCAAGTTAGCTTTGAAGTCATTTCTCAGTGTTGTCTTGTAGACAATTAATATCGTAGCATTCAGTCGGTCAACACTAAATAATTCCAATTACTGGAATATGTGAAAAGTTATGCGCAGTAAATTGTGGTGCATGTGATCAAGATATATATATATATATATATATTGTTACGGTCTATTTAAGAAGAAGGAAAGTAGGAGACTGATGGATGACCTGTTTCACATACAGTCTCTGCCCTCCTAACCAGAATACAAGAAAACCCCTTCAGAAAACTTAGCAAGTGTGGTAATTATTACTGATTTATTGCAGACGTATTTTATATGAAAGAACACGCATACAATAATGTGATGCAATTCCGAACGCATTAGATCTGAGGACATGTATTTTTCAGTGAAACACACTATGATCAACACCATGTCAAACGACCATCTGGGCATTGTTAACAAAACAGCTGACACGAGCCACCGGAAGGAGAAAACAGACGAGGATGTACCATTTGACACCAACGCAGCTGTGGATATGCTGAGATAGGGCATAAATACATATCTTCATCATCATATCCACCATGATGATGCGAGTCTGTAACTATTACTGAATTATTTCAAACAGTCCTCAATAGTATTACCGAACTACGTTCAGAAAAAGTTTCTACTTTTCACTTTGGCGCATTCTTCAGATGCATTCCTCTGTCTACTTGTTATGGCACTCCGGGTGTAGGAATAGTCCAGGCAACCTACATTTTGAGGTGGACAAAAATGCTTTAGAAGCTTTCTACACAGTTCCTTCCTAAGAAATAATCCTGAATAACTCAGTTAATATCTAAAGTATAGGAACATATTTCACAAGATGTTCAGTAAAGACATGTGGCTTACTTTCTCTTAAATATTTGAATAAGGTCATAAGTCTTTGTCCTTATCAGGCGGCATAACTGAATGTTTTTGTGATGTCGAAACTGCCGTTTCCTCGTTGTTGTTTTTGCAGGTTCCAGTTCCTGTTGTTTTCTCGTGGCCTTTGGAATCTACCTCAGTGATATCCAGGTTCGAAAGTACTGTCCTCTGAGTACAACTTCCTGGTGGGTCCCACGTTGTTGTTTCCTCAATAGGATTCCTCAGTCTGTGCTACTTGCGCGACAACAACGTTCACCTCTCTATTGTCAGGTCTGCTATTTCTTGGCTGCCTCTGCTCTCATATGGTCCAGACGTCTTAAAATCTCATCCCACATCTCGAATGAGTCTACACCTGCAGCTAAGAGAATCACTTGATTTTCGCCAGAATATTGCCCTAAAACATCCTGTGTGAGTTCATCCTCGGGCGATGCATTTGAATAGTGCTTTGAGTATCCTTCCGCCCTTATAAACTTACCCTATTGATCTTCTAGACTCAAGCATCTTCTTGTTAGTGCCGGTGAGAACGCTTCCATGTTCTGAAATAATTACCTGAACGCCCAGAACCATGTAAGCGGGGCACTTCAAGATATCTTTCAATTACTCGCATCTCTCTGTCTTTTGTGATTTGGTTCTTACATATGTAGTCTCTCGGATTACTCTGAAATTTTACGGGCGTAATTAACCCGGTTTCGGAAAAAATCCTGGGCATATCGTCGAAACCTCCAAGAGTTAGTTGTAACTTTCTGTGGTCTAACCTTCAATGCTTCTTCTTTGCTCCACTCCTGACAAGTTCCTTGTGTTGGGAGTCTCAATCAGCTGCTCCGTGCAATGAGCGTAACTTCAATCTCTCATTTCTTCCTCAGACCAAGTGACTTTTCGTTGCTCTATCAGCTTGAACTTCTCATCGATTTCACTTATAGTGATTTTCGTCTCACTATGGACTACTCTTCGTATATTGATACTCAACTCTGAAGACCGTGGTACGATGTTCACTACATTGTCTTTCAGATTCTCTTCTAGGATGGTCTATTTCTCTTCAACTCCCTTGCTGATGCTAGTTATGCCTGTATATACATTTTTCTTCAATGTGGTTGCCTTTACCTCGAAGCTTCTGCTCAGGTTAGCCATACCTCCTCTATATCGATCTTGAAACCTATCATTTTGTTTACAACGACCTCGATCTGACTGTCAACATTATTTAAATTGTTCAACATCGAAGCGTTATTTGTGCTGATATCTAATCGCAATGCTTTGGTGGTATGAGTAATCCGATCCTTGAATATGTGCTACATTGGTTAGGTTCTTTCCAGTCAGACAAATCCTGACATAAACCACTCAAATTATCATCACGATTACTCAATAAAATCTCAACCTGGATTTGCATTTAACCAGCGGTCATACTAATATATACCGAAAGTTCTCCCCTCAATTGGCTAGAAATAGCTTTGTCTTCTACTCTGACTCTATTCAGATTATTTTCTTTCAAGCTACTGGCAATTATCTGAATATCAGACTTAAGATTAGCAACGCTCTTAAAGCTCCTGACATTTATTTGTATTTCACCCTTAAGACTATCGACATCGCTCTTTGAGATAATTAACAACCATTTGAATATTGTTAATGAGACTTTCCAAGTTGACTTGGGTATCACTTGTCAATACACTGATCTCCTACTTCAGTGCCTTTAAATCAGTGGTCATGTTGGTCATGCCTGTTCTGTTTGCTTATCGGAAATTACCTGAATATCGGAATTAGGATTAGCAACATTCTTAAAGCTCCTAACATTGATTTGCATTTCACCCTTAAGACTATCGACATCGCTCTTTGAGATAATTACCATCCATTTGAATATTGTTAATGAGACTTTCCAAGTTGACTTGGGCATCACTCGTCAATACCCTGATCTGCTCCTTCAGTGCCTTTAAATCAGTGGTCATGTTGGTCATGCCTGTTCTGCTTGCTTAGAGAAGCGCAATCGCTTCTTGTTGTCAATTACGATCCCTAAATTATCATTGCATTTAATTCTCCTCAAAACAATTATGTTTCTATAACACAATCCTTCCTCAACAATAATCACAGTGTATTTACAACTTCCCCCGTTATAATCTCAATCTCTTCTGTCCACAAAAGTAAACATAATACCCTATTATCGTAATTCATAAACATGGTGATGACCGGGCATTTATCGACTGATTTTAGGTCATTATTATTAGGTCAACTTTTGTATAACAACTCGCCTCTTAAATATAAATATAATACTCCTATGTGTTCTATTAATGGGATAAGCTTCCTTTCTAATACAATTACAATAAAGATTTCTCAAAATTTCCACTAATTACCTGATGTCGAATAATAATGTCAGACTACGGCTACCATAATATCACTATGGATATTGCAAATAATAACAACAATAGAGCACAATTGCTTCTATAACGTCACAATAGCGTCACTTGCACACATTCCTCAAAAATGCAGATTCAAAAAAAAAAAAAAAAAAAAAAAAAAAAGTCAAACCCCTGGCACTATCCAGCCCATGACGGGCTAAGGCCGACCAAGCGACCGCTGCCCAGCCATTTGGCCTGCAGATATTGGGGTGACGCGTGATCAGCGCGTCGGGTCCCCTCGGCCGTTAATCTTGGTATTCGTGATCGGGGCGCTGTCTCACTGTCAGACAGCTACTCAATTGTCTTCACGAGGCTGAGTGCACCCCGTTCCAACCCTCACGTCAGTTTTAAAATCCCTGACGGAGCCGGGGATCGAACCCGGGGCCTCCGGGTGAGAGGCAGGCGCGCTACCCCTACACCACAGCTATATCCACAACTTATTTTCCTACAATAACTGTTATGACATTCCATTACCTCTCATAGATCCAACACGATGCGACTGAGCACTTGCGACAATTTCCGCCAAGGTTGGATCTACATCGTCAACAATTACTTAATCTCCCATATACTTCAATTAATGTGCTCGTAGCCTTCCTATAACAATTTGAAATAGATAGGTGTTCTCTCTGCAATCTTCTCAATCTGACATTTAAGCATAATTCTTCCCATTGACTATGCGGTTCAGTTTCTTTCTCTACGCTCTAACAGCAAATACTCGCCCTCTCAATTACATTATTCCTCCTAAGAACTCGGATAGCTGTGTATGTCTCCTTCACATTTCCAATATTTTATACTTAATTATTGTAAGATTCAAATATTGCTAACTGACTTGTATTTTCTCATATCATCGTCGTCTGTCAATTCCACTTAAATAAATATAATGTTTGTAAATCTCACATTAATTTGTAATATTATTGTTATAAACAATTCAACTTCATTTCAACAATAGATTTATCTATTCAAATACCATTTATAATAAATGTATTATTATTAAATATTTCAACTGCCTCAAACAGCTGCTTATGAGCCAACAAACCGTCTCGATCCCTACGCCTCTTCGACTGTTGTTCGAAATAATTATTCAAGTATCGATGTTAATACTGCTCAAAAAATCCTGAATTCGAATAAAATATCCATCGTGTGAATACTAATTTATCAGAATTCTAACAATTCAAGAAATAAAATTACTGCAATCTATAATGACAAAAATCTATGCTGCGTGATTAACGTTCTGTGCGAGAGCATTATCATTGTATGACAAAATCATTACATGCTAGAAATAAAATAAAGGCCAAAAGATCACTGAATCAACCTACAAATGATATAAGAGGTTGGTTGCCGGAATAACTTCGTTAAGTTCTGGGATGTTCGTCCCACGTTGTCTGGTTACGTGGAAAGTGGTGGGTCGATCCTCGACTGGAGCTAAGTCCCTCCTTAGAACTCCCCTCTCTCTCTCTGCAGCGGGGTATTACTTCAAACTACTGCCATGCTCCCATCACCATTCCGGACTGCTACACGACTCCCATCACCATTTCGGCACCTTCTCTGATGTTCCTTGGATCTCGACCCCTACACATCGTGGAAGGCCGTTGGAAGTTCTCACCTTGCTTGAGCATAATCGCCGTGTATCCCTCATTTATTCAGCATCCTGTAGAATATTCTTCTATTCTTCTATTCTTATCTGATCGGGTCTCTAATTTCATGGTGTTATTAATTTTGTCAGCTCACTCGTTTTATGAAGTTCATTGTCTGTCTTGTGACCCGTCCGGTATTTAAAACATCATGCCATTATTCATATTCATGACGTAATTGTTTTCCATAACAGTTTGTTGAATCATCATTTCAGAAAATGTTTATTAATTGAAAACGTATAGTATCTATATCTTCTAAAATAATAAATTTCAACGTTGTTGTAATGACGATTAATCTTCAATGAATATAGTTCTGCGTTGCGTGGAAAACATTTCACGTCTTAATGATTTCACTGTTGAAATGTCTAAGTCTTTAAGCACTCTCGAATATGTTTATAATAATTGTCGAAGTACGCCGAAGCTTTTCTTAAATCCATAGCTGTGTTATTACTAGTATCACAGTCACTGACATGATCTATTTCCCTTCTCTAAGCTTGGCTGTGAAATGTTTATGTCCAAAAATTGCTATGTGATGTCTGCGAGCCTGTTTCCATTAGCACGCCCCAATGTCGCTATCACGTGTGGTGTCGATATTTTGGTGCCTCGTATACATTCAAGATGACGGATGCAGTGTCATAGTCTTATTACTATTTTTTGCGTTATATCTTGTATGTTGCTCCCTTCTTACAAATGTTTCCTTTTGGTTGCATAATTGAATTCTGAGTTAATGATTTTTGTGTTGTATCAGAACGCTCATCTCCATCTGTAAAATATGGCAAGGCTGTTCTTTTGCTTTCGGTATACAAAGACCATATGAAGTGCAACTTTAAGATTAGTTTTAGTTTTTTCTCTAATATATAAGGAGTAACGTAAAGTTATATTTCACACATTCGAGATGTCCGCTGTGCGCTATAATCAGCGTGATATTCTTTTTATAAATGCTAGCGATATGGTACGCCTCTTTCACCAAATTCATGTTAACAATGCTAATTTAAGGTGGATTAATGGTATTCAACTTCTAAAGAATACGTTCAGCCTCCTTCGTGAACGTATGGTGTCGCAGTTCTTTGACTTAGTCATAGGAAGTCACATACAAGATTCTACATTTGTATTACCTTGTAGTTTTTCATTATCATCTCTATGTATAAAAATGAATGTTACGTGATATTTTGTGTGTGTGTATGTCTCCCATGCGTTTATACACCATTTATCCGTCTCATGTCCAGCAATACGATTAAAGGTCATTCGTAATTTTGCATTTGACCACTGTATTATTCAATATCGGATAATCGTTATTAGATGAAAGCTTTCAGAACACAGAATACTTATGTTAGTAACGTTGAGCATGAGCACATTGCCATGAGTTAAAATATAGTGATCTTAGTTTGTTAATTCCTTATTAACGTAATTACGAGAGTAAATGCAGGGTTACCGCCGATGCATTTCACGATAATTTGGGCTTATGCAAATGTTAATGGCCACGTAATTCATATTTAATACTGATTGATTCAGAGTCATTTACAAGCCAACTATACAAAGCGGAATGAACAGACCAGCTATTTCTTTCTACTGGGTAGATGGTGCAATAGCATATAACAATTGATTGTTGATCACAAAACCGTAAGCTGACCCAATGGATCTGGTTATTAATCGCATTTAAGGTCCTACATTTCGCACTCCTAATGCCATTGTACTGTTAGCATTGTACTGTTAACAAATGGGACCATTGATAAAAGATTAGCATGTTGGCCTATTGGTTACGCTCTGTGTTACCTATATCCTGTATTAGTTATGACCTGCGTTTGCTTGTAGGACTTACTAGCTGGTATTTGTTACTTCCTGTGTTTGATTGGAGGACTAGACGACAGCTAGGTTACCCTCCAGACTAGCAGGTGATAGTTATAGCCTCTCCTTTATTTGTTTGGAGGACTACCTAGCAGCTAGGTCATCCTCCAGTCTAACAAGTTTTTCGTATGTACTATCTTAGATATATTCTCTAGTTATTTTTGAGGATATACAGCAACTTGTATATTCCCCTGGATAGCAGGTTGTAGGATTATCCTATCTTAGTTATGGCCTTTCTTGACGGACGAGCCTGCAGATATTGTATCCTCCAGGCTATTAGGGGGTGGTTATGTCCCTTGTTATTTATGCTCTGTGTTTGTTTGTAAAACTAGCCACCAGCTTGGTTATTCTCCAGACAAGTATGTGTTAGATAAATCGTCTGTTAGTTATGTTCTGTGTTTCTTTCGAGGAATAGTTGGCGGCTTGGTTATCTTCGAGGCTTATAGGTTTTAAGTATGTCCTAGTTTTGTAAATTCTGTGTATATTTGTATGTAAGACCTCCTAGCATATAAGTATAATTCAGGCTAACAGGTGTTGAGGCCGTTTTCACCAACCGAGTTAGTTATTAACGTAATTACGAGAGTAAATTCATGGATATCATCGATGCATTTCACGAGGCCATTTTGGTTCACAATTGCTTAAATACGCCTTACACAACTGGGGAGGTGTGATCGGCACTTTGCCCAGGCGGCCTCACCAGCAAAGCGAACAGGTGCCTCATGAGGGATGGGAAGGGAGGGGAAGATTGGGATGGAGAGGAAAGTAAGAGGGAAGGAGGCGGCCGTGGCCTTACAGGAGTTACCATCCCGGCATTTGCCCGAAGACGAAGTGAGAAACCACGGAAAACCACTTCGAGGATGGCTGAGTTGGGAATCAGATCCCCTCTACTCATTTGAACCACCCGAGGCTGAGTAAACCCCGAAAATCGAACCCATGACTTCCGGGGCGGCAGCTAAACATGGTGACCGCTACGCTATGGAGGCGACACCGTTTTAAAGATCTCATTTAAATTGGAATTTTTCGTGAACTAGAAGAAGCGGGACTTGTAACTTTCATGTACACACACATACATAATTGTATGTGTGCTCCAGAACGACTCTATTGAAGGGCGTTGCTGGCTAGTCGTCCAAGCAAGCACCGGCTATTTTAGTTCCGTGCTGGTTTGGACGGGTGGTTAGCGGCTTGCCAAATGCTACCAGTTTATTTTCACTTCACCTTGTCTGTGTTATCTATGTTCATATTCCTTTGGCGATAACATCGAAATTCTCAAAGCCAAAGACACTGTGCTTTCCTTTCAGTCCCTGGACTTGTAACTGGGATTCCAATTCACCTATGGCACGACTGTTTTTTTTTGTTTTTTTTTTACTGGTAGACCGCAAGTATGTGGATGTGGTGGCACAAGGATACAGAGTGCTCAAGAATTGCATATGAATCATTCATCACCCATCTTGACATTATGCACTTGAACTAAAATTGCGATGTTTCATCTGACACTTAGGCTCTGCTTTTTGACACATTGATACCTACTGTAGATAGCAACCGGCCCGAAAGCTACTATCTCACAATCAGGAAAGTAGCACAATTTAGTTTGTCGGTTGGTGTTGATGTTATTATGTTATCTGGTATCAGTCTTTAGCATCAAGATTGCATGATCCTGGGAACTCAACTGTTGATGACGGTGAAGGTCCTCTATCGGTTAGCAAGCGTGCTACTATGTTGTTGGGGGTATTTTTACTAACGCTGAGTAGTACGTTCTTTAACCTTGAAACGTTTAAGGATGTTGTGCCTTTATGCTGTTATATTTTGTAAAAGTGGCAAAGCCACAGGATCTGTTGACTCTTCCAGTCCTTCTGGTTAGTTTAATCCATATATATATGTAGCCACTGTGGCCCTAAAATATTTGTTATGACTTTACTGTCAATTAGACAACATTGAAAATGGCTTCAAAATTGTCTAAACTGCTCACTGTTTGAAAAAAAACTCCGGTGTACCTGTGCAATACTAAATAATAGCTGTAACACTAGAGCATACAAAGCGGTGCCTTGACCCCTGCAATGTTGTTCACGCAGTTCTTCGTCAAGTTAGCTTTGAAGCCATTTCTCAGTGTTGTCTTGTAGACAATTAATATCGTAGCTTTCAGTCGGTCAACACTAAATAATTCCAATTACTGGAATATGTGAAAAGTTACGTGTAGTAAATTATGGTGCATGTGATCAAGATATATATATATATATTGTTACGGTCTATTTAAGAAGAAGGAAAGTAGGAGACTGATGGATGACCTGTTTCACATACAGTTTCTGCCCTCCAAACCAGAATACAAGAAAACCCCTTCAGAAAACTTAGCACGTGTGGTAATTATTACTGATTTATTGCAGACGTATTTTATATGAAAGAACACGCATACAATAATGTGATGCAATTCCGAACGCATTAGATCTGAGGACATGTATTTTTCAGTGAAACACACTATGATCAACACGATGTCAAACGACCATCTGGGCATTGTTAACAAAAAAAGCTGAAACGAGCCACCGGAAGGAGAAAACAGACGAGGATGTACCATTTGACACCAACGCAGCTGTGGATATGCTGAGATAGGGCATAAATACATATCTTCATCATCATATCCACCATGATGATGCGAGTCTGTACCTATTACTGAATTATTTCAAACAGTCCTCAATAGTATTACCGAACTACGTTCAGAAAAAGTTTCTACTTTTCACTTTGGCGCATTCTTCAGATACATTCCTCTGTCTACTTGTTATGGCACTTCGGGTGTAGGAATAGTCCAGGCAACATACACTTTGAGGTGGACAAAAATGCTTCAGAAGCTTTCTACACAGTTCCTTCCTAAGAAATAATCCTGAATAACTCAGTTAATATCAAAGTATAGGAACATATTTCACAAGATGTTCAGTAAAGACATGTGGCTTACTTTCTCTTAAATGTTTGAATAAAGTCATAAGTTTTTGTCCTTATCAGGCGGCATAACTGAATGTTTTTGTGATGTTGAACAGCCGTTTCCTCGTTGTTGTTTTTGCTGGTTCCAGTTCCTGTTGTTTTCTCGTGGCCTTTGGAATCTAACTCAGTGATATCCAGGATCGAGAGTACTGTCCTCTGAGTACAACTTCCTGGTGGGTCCCACGTTGTTGTTTCCTCAATAGGGTTCCTCAGTCTGTGCTACTTGCGCGACAACAACGTTCACCTCTCTATTGTCAGGTCTGCTATTTCTTGGCTGCCTCTGCTCTCATATGGTCCAGACGTCTTAAAATCTCATCCCACATCTCGAATGAGTCTACACCTGCAGCTATGAGAATCACTTGATTTTCGCCAGAATATTGCCCTAAAACATCCTGTGTGAGTTCATCCTCGGGCGATGAATTTGAATAGTGCTTTGAGTATCCTTCCGCCCTTATAAACTAACCCTATTGATCTTCTAGACTCAAGCATCTTCTTGTTAGTGCCGGTGAGAACGCTTCCATGTTCTGAAATAATTACCTGAACGCCCAGAACCATGTAAGCGGGGCACTTCAAGATATCTTTCAATTACTCGCATCTCTCTGTCTTTTGTGATTTGGTTCTTACATATGTAGTCTCTCGGATAACTCTGAAATTTCACAGGCGAAATTAACCCTGTTTCGGAAAAATTTCTGGGCTTATCGTCGAAACCTCCAAGAGTTAGTTGTAACTTTCTGTGCTCTAACCTTCAATGCTTCTTCTTTGCTCCACTCCTGACAAGTTCCTTGTGTTGGGGGGTCTCAATCAGCTGCTCCGTGCAATGAGCGTAACTTCAATCTCTCATTTCTTCCTCAGACCAAGTGACTTTTCGTTGCTCTACCAGCTTGAACTTCTCATCGATTTCACTTATAGTGATTTTCGTCTCACTCTGGACTACTCTTCGTATATTGATACTCAACTCTGAAGACCGTGGTACGATGTTCACTACATTGTCTTTCAGATTCTCTTCTAGGATGGTCTATTTCTCTTCAACTCCCTTGCTGATGCTAGTTATGCCTGTATATACATTTTTCTTCAATGTGGTTGCCTTTACCTCGAAGCTTCTGCTCAGGTTAGCCATACCTCCTCTATATCGATCTTGAAACCTATCATTTTGTTTACAACGACCTCGATCTGACTGTCAACATTATTTAAATTGTTCAACATCGAAGCGTTATTTGTGCTGATATCTAATCGCAATGCTTTGGTGGTATGAGTAATCTGATCCATGAATATGTGCTACATTGGTTAGATTCTTTCCAGTCAGACAAATCCTGACATAAACCACTCAAATTATCATCACGATTACTCAATAAAATCTCAACCTGGATTTGCATTTGACCAGCGGTCATACTAATATATACCGAAAGTACTCCCATCAATTGGCTAGAAATAGCTTTGTCTTCTACTCTGACTCTATTCAGATTATTTTCTTTCAAGCTACTGGCAATTATCTGAATATCAGACTTAAGATTAGCAACGCTCTTAAAGCTCCTAACATTTATTTGTATTTCACCCTTAAGACTATCGACATCGCTCTTTGAGATAATTACCATCCATTTGAATATTTTAAGGAGACTTTCCATGTTGACTTGGGCATCACTCGTCAATACCCTGATCTCCTACTTCAGTGCCTTTAAATCAGTGGTCATGTTGGTCATGCCTGTTCTGTTTGCTTATTGGAAATTATCTGAATATCGGAATTAGGATAGCAACACTCTTAAAGCTCCTAACATTGATTTGCATTTCACCCTTAAGACTATCGACATCGCTCTTTGAGATAATTACCATCCATTTGAATATTTTTAATGAGACTTTCCAAGTTGACTTGGGCATCACTCGTCAATACCCTGATCTGCTCCTTCAGTGCCTTTAAATCAGTGGTCATGTTGGTCATGCCTGTTCTGTTTGCTTAGAGAAGCGCAATCGCTTCTTGTTGTCAATTACGATCCCTAAATTATCATTGCATTTAATTCTCCTCAAAACAATTATGTTTCTATAACACAATCCTTCCTCAACAATAATCACAGTGTATTTACAACTTCCCCCGTTATAATCTCAATCTCTTCTGTCCACAAAAGTAAACATAATACCCTATTATCGTAATTCATAAACATGGTGATGACCGGGCATTTATCGACTGATTTTAGGTCATTATTATTAGGTCAACTTTTGTATAACAACTCGCCTCTTAAATATAAATATAATACTCCTATGTGTTCTATTAATGGGATAAGCTTCCTTTCTAATACAATTACAATAAAGATTTCTCAAAATTTCCACTAATTACCTGATGTCGAATAATAATGTCAGACTACGGCTACCATAATATCACTATGGATATTGCAAATAATAACAACAATAGAGCACAATTGCTTCTATAACGACACAATAGCGTCACTTGCACACATTCCTCAAAAATGCAGATTAGTGTCATGAAATACAGCTATATTCACAACTTATTTTCCTACAATAACTGTTATGACATTCCATTACCTCTCATAGATCCAACACGATGCGACTGAGCACTTGCGACAATTTCCGCAAAGGCTGGATCTACATCGTCAACAATTACTTAATCTCCCATATACTTCAATTAATGTGCTCGTAGCCTTCCTATAACAATTTGAAATAGATAGGTGTTCTCTCTGCAATCTTCTCAATCTGACATTTAAGCATAATCCTTCCCATTGACTATGCGGTTCAGTTTCTTTCTCTACGCTCTAACAGCAAATACTCGCCCTCTCAATTACATTATTCCTCCTAAGAACTCGGATAGCTGTGTATGACTCCTTCATATTTCCAATATTTTATACTTAATTATTGTAAGATTCAAATAATGCTAACTGACTTGTATTTTCTCATATCATCGTCGTCTGTCAATTCCACTTAAATAAATATAAGGTTTGTAAATCTCACATTAATTTGTAATATTATTGTTATAAACAATTCAACTTCATTTCAACAATAGATTTATCTATTCAAATACCATTTATAATAAATGTATTATTATTAAATATTTCAACTTCCTCAAACAGCTGCTTATGAGCCAACAAAGCGTCTCGATCCCTACGCCTCTTCGACTGTTGTTCGAAATAATTATTCAAGTATCGATGTTAATACTGCTCAAAAAATCCTGAATTCGAATAAAATATCCATCGTGTGAATACTAATTTATCAGAATTCTAACAATTCAAGAAAGAAAATTACTGCAATCTATAATGACAAAAATCTATGCTGCGTGATTAACGTTCTGTGCGAGAGCATTATCATTGTATGACAAAATCATTACATGCTAGAAATAAATTAAAGGCCAAAGGATCACTGAATCAAACTACAAATGATATAAGAGGTTGGTTGCCGGAATAACTTCGTGAAGTTCTGGGATGTTCGTCCCACGTTGTCTGGTTACGTGGAAAGTGGTGGGTCGATCCTCGACTGGAGCTGAGTCCCTCCTTAGAACTCCCCTCTCTCTCTCTGCAGCGGGGTATGACTTCAAACTACTGCCATGCTCCCATCACCATTTCGGACTGCTACACGACTCCCATCACCATTTCGGCACCTTCTCTGATGTTCCTTGGATCTCGACCCCTACACATCGTGGAAGGCCGTTGGATGTTCTCAACTTGCTTGAGCATAATCGCCGTGTATCCCTCATTTATTCAGCATCCTGTAGAATATTCTTCTATTCTTATCTGATCGTGTCTCTAATTTCATGGTGTTATTAATTTTGTCAGCTCACTCGTTTTATGAAGTTCATTGTCTGTCTTGTGGCCCGTCCGTTATTTAAAACATCATGCCATTATTCATATTCATGACGTAATTGTTTTCCATAACAATTTGTTGAATCATCATTTCAGAAAATGTTTATTAATTGAAAACGTATAGTATCTATATCTTCTAAAATAATAAATTTCAACGTTGTTGTAATGATGATTAATCTTCAATGAATATAGTTCAGCGTTGAATGGTAAACACTTCATGTCTTAATGATTTCACTGTTGAAATGTCTAAGTCTTTAAGCACTCTCGAATATGTTTATAATAATTGTCGAAGTACACCGAAGCTTTTCTTAAATCCATAGCTGTGTTATTACTAGTATCACAGTCACTGACATGATCTATTTCCCTTCGCTTAGCTTGGCTGTGAAATGTTTATGTCCAAAAATTGCTATGTGTTGTCAGCGAGCCTCTTTCCATTAGCACGCCCCAATGTCGCTATCACATGTGGTGTCGATATTTTGGTGCCTCGTATAAATTCAAGATGACGGCTGCGTGCTATATGCAGTGTCATAGTCTTATTACTATTTTTTTGCGTTATATCTTGTATGTTGCTCCCTTCTTACAAATGTTTCCTTTTGGTCGCATAAATGAATTCTGAGTTAATGATTTTTGTGTTGTATCAGAACGCTCATCTCCATCTGTAAAATATGGCAAGGCTGTTCTTTTGCTTTCGGTATACAAAGACCATATGAAGTGCAACTTTAAGATTAGTTTTAGTTTTTTTCTCTAATATATAAGGAGTAACGTAAAGTTATATTTCATACATTCGAGATGTCCGCTGTGCGCTATAATCAGCATGATATTCTTTTTATAAATGCTAGCGATATGGTACGCCTCTTTCACCAAATTCATGTTAACAATGCTAATTTAAGGTGGATTAATGGTATTCAACTTCTAAAGAATACGTTCAGCCTCCTTCGTGAACGTATGGTGTCGCAGTTCTTTGACTTAGTCATAGGAAGTCACATACAAGATTCTACATTTGTATTACCTTGTAGTTTTTCATTATCATCTCTATGTATAAAAATGAATGTTACGTGATATTTTGTGTGTGTGTATGTCTCCCATGCGTTTATACACCATTTATCCGTCTCATGTCCAGCAATACGATAAAAGGTCATTCGTAATTTTGCATTTGACCACTGTATTATTCAATATCGGATAATCGTTATTAGAAGAAAGCTTTCAGAACACGGAATACTTATGTTAGTAACGTTGAGCATGAGCACATTGCCATGAGTTGAAAATATAGTGATCTTAGTTAGTTAATTCCTTATTAACGTAATTACAAGAGTAAATGCAGGGTTACCGCCGATGCATTTCACGATAATTTGGGCTTATGCAAATGATAATGGCCACGTAATTCATATTTAATTCTGATTGATTCAGAGTCATTTACAAGCCAACTATACAAAGCGGAATGAACAGACCAGCTATTTCTTTCTACTGGGTAGATGGTGCAATAGCATATAACAATTAATTGTTGATCACAAAACCGTAAGCTGACCCAATGGATCTGGTTATTAATCGCATTTAAGGTCCTACATTTCGCACTCCTAATGCCATTGTACTGTTAACATTGTACTGTTAACAAATGAGACCATTGATAAAAGATTAGCATGTTGGCCTATTGGTTACGCTCTGTGTTACCTATATCCTGTATTAGTTATGACCTGCGTTTGCTTGTAGGACTTACTAGCTGGTATTTGTTACTTCCTGTGTTTGTTTGGAGGACTAGACGACAGATAGGTTACCCTCCAGACTAGCAGGTGATAGTTATAGCCTCTCCTTTATTTGTTTGGAGGACTACCTAGCAGCTAGGTCATCCTCCAGTCTAACACGTTTTTCGTATGTACTATCTTAGATATATTCTCTAGTTATTTTTGAGAATATACAGCAACTTGTATATTCCCCTGGATAGCAGGTTGTAGGATTATCCTATCTTAGTTATGGCCTTGCTTGACGGACGAGCCTGCAGATATTGTATCCTCCAGGCTATTAGGGGGTGGTTATGTCCCTTGTTATTTATGCTCTGTGTTTGTTTGTAAAACTAGCCACCAGCTTGGTTATTCTCCAGACAAGTATGTGTTAGATAAATCGTCTGTTAGTTATGTTCTGTGTTTCTTTCGAGGAATAGTTGGCGGCTTGGTTATCTTCGAGGCTTATAGGTTTTAAGTATGTCCTAGTTTTGTAAATTCTGTGTATATTTGTATGTAAGACCTGCTAGCATATAAGTATAATTCAGGCTAACAGGTGTTGAGGCCGTTTTCACCAACCGAGTAAATTCATGGATATCATCGATGCATTTCACGAGGCCATTTTGCATCACAATTGCTTAAATACACCTTACAGCCTTCGCGCATGAGCAAACTCGGTTTCACCCTAGAGAAACTTGTCGCACAGATCAAGAAGCGTGTTGCACAGATCGTTGTTTGCGATGCTTCCTTGAGATTTCTGGAACATGCTCTAATTACAAAGGAAAGGAAGAACAGAAGACCTTATGGCAAAAGCTTAAATTGACATGAACAAAGTAGTGTATTTAGGAGAGCTGCAGTCGTGTGTATACATTGTTTACTAAATTAAATAATACACGCTGTCCCCGTTGTCTTCGTATCGTAAGTGGTTGCGTTGCAGACTCCGAGTGTATTATGCAGAGCTGGAAGGAGTTCGAATCACACTCTGGGTATGTTTCTTTTTAATTTCCGTATTATTCATTCTTGGTATTAGTAACATGTTTGATCTTTTATAATTACATTGTCATAAACATGTTTTATATTCATATGAATGAAAGCTTGTGTAAAATTGTATGAAAACCAATTCCTTCACCATTGCAAGATTCACGAGGTTGAATTCCGCCATTTCCTTCCACTTTAATGATGCAATTGATAGTTGAGTGGTCATATTTGGCCATTTAACGTAATATTGTTACTTGTAAGTTAACGAACGTTTCTGTTTGATGAAATGCTCGTACAAAGTTAAATAACCTTTAATTATGAATTAAGAGATAATCGACGTTGGTGAATACCGCCCTTAGTTAGGTCCCCTAATTGTTTGGTGTTCTAGCTGGCAGCTAGGATTTCCTACAGGTTAGCAATCATTATTTATGTCTTGTGATTGTTTGGAGTTCTAGCCAGCAGCAAGGATATCCTCGAGGTTAGCAAGCATTCATTATGTACTTTGTTTCTTTGGAGTTCTAGCTGGCAGCAAGGCAACCATCTGGAGTTAACGTGCAATGTAAGTCACGTGTTAGTTTGCAGAACAGGTTAATGGCAAAGCCATTCTCTAAGGTGGCAGGTGCCAGTTTATCAGTCAGTTAACGTTCGTTGTTGATTGATTTAGGTGCTTTGCGACATCGTGGTCATGTAGCCCTGTGTACATGGAAGTGAAGAATTTGTCTGATAACCTGAGTTAGTGTGTTGGCTGTATAAGTGTATGTTTTTGTAATTGAGATGTGGATTGTGAAGGAGGCGGCCGTGGACTTTACTGTATTTAGGAACCATCCCGGCATTCGTCTGGCATTGACCTGGCAATCCACGATCCACAACCACTCACAAGATGGTTGTGATGGGAATCAAACACACCTCTTGTCAGTCCTGCCTCACTAGGCTGAGTGTACCCCGATCCAGCTCTCAGACCAGAATAAATATCTTGGGATATCCAGTATTGAACCCGACATCCGGGACGGTAGCTAAGCATGCTAGCGGCTACACCACAAGGTGATCTGCAGGTTTTAAGAGTGGGTTGCGAGGATTGCAGTGCACCGAATGGACCCGTGTTTCTTACATGGACACAATTGGTACATTGAATTCTTGCTGCCGATTAGCTACAAGAGGATTCGACTACAAAACCCCTGCCGTCCTACAGCTTCAATGTTTTACACGAGGTATAAGGAAATGTCTTTGCATCACTAGATTAAGGACCACTTCCTGTTTACTGCAATTAAATTAGTATTCATGCTCATGCAAGTAAGCAAAATTATTGTCTACAGTCTCTGTTCCTGTTTCGTTTTATGGACGTGGAACATTAAGGGCATCATCCTGCTAATACCTGATAGAGTGGTGACAATTGTATGTGTAATTATCTAGGTTACGGACTGTTAAACTCTTCCGAGACATGCAATAAATTACCAACCACATATTTCTCTAGAATTAGTTTGCAGAATCCCTGGAAGAAATTTTGCTCAGTTATTATCAGTTTGAATGGTATGTTTGGTCACAATATATAATTCATAAGTAGATGGACTTGTACATTAAACAATACGAAGCTCATGCGCAATACTTCTAATATGCCAAATTTGGAAATTGTTAGATTATACTGTAGTGAAAAAGCAATTTTAATATTTCATACATTCAAGATGGCGGCTCTCTGTAATATTGCGAGTTATATCCTTGTGTTTTTTGGATTGTTGTTTATTTTATAATACCTCTCTCAAAAGATTTTGTGGTCATTGCTCAATTATTATATCCCACTACACCGATATTAAGTCTTAGTAATAGGCCTACGCATGGCCACCATATTGAATATGTAGACTCGCGTAATTTTGCTTTCAGCACGAAACTACCTTCTTGATAAGTTTCTTAATTGAAAAATCATTAGATGGTTAATCATGTTTTTGACATTCAATATAAGTGATGGGTATGCCATTCTTCTCGATTTCTTAGTAGGATTGCAAAAGTTATCACAAGGGATAAACAGGCGTACAGGCAGATAGACGGACTCACACACAATCTGATTGATCTCATAATCCTACTCTTTCGTAATATTATTAGCTTACGTTCGAATTATCAAATAATGAAATTAGACGTTTTGGATCTGCACAGGATAAATATCCATCCACCTGTGTGTGTTTCTGAAATGACGTAACTGAAATGATAAAAATTTGGTACGTAGGTTGCATAGAAGAGAGCACTTCAAACACAGCTTTCATACCAAAAATAAAACACCGGTCACTTATGTTCAAAGCCTAATTTAAGTAGTGACAGAATTGAAATTCAGAAAACTACCATATTTTGCAGAAACAAAGAATGTTATGGAAAGAGTTACAGGCCCAAAGTAAAAGATCATCGGCTGTATGATTTTCAGATGGAGGCCATGTGAAGCATTCACACATTACTCAAAGGCGCCAACATGATTGTATTTAATATAAAAACACTCAACTTGTTTCAGCAACAATAACGAAAATTAGTGACTCCAGTTGGCAGTCAAAGTGCAGTTCGCAGTCAAATTTGCAGGTTGTGTTTTTCCCGAGCTCTCAGGCGTGCTGAAATGGGTTGTTCTCTGGAGTGTTATCGCGCGAGGATCGGGCTGTGGTATGCGAAGGGTAGTCGGGATTTCCGGTGTTTGTATGTGCGTACGGGACCGAATAACTTGTGGTTCATAGCCCTAGTGATAGCTGCATTGCTAGTTATTGGTGGATTGGAAGTGAATCCAGGCCCTGTTACTCCAAATATGAATCAGGCAAATGATCCAGTGGCAGCTTTAAAGTGTTCGACGTGCAGTAAAACATTGAAGAACGGTGTTCAGTGTGGACTATGTGAGAAATGGTTTCACTTCTGCTGTATTAAGGTCAAGAAGGAGGATTGTGATGTCGGGAATTGGTTTTGTAAAGTATGTGATACGCCGGACTGTTTGAGGGTGCAAATCATAGCAAGGGATCAAATAATACAGGAACTTAGAACAAAGCTTCGTGAATCAGAGGAAACGGTGAAGGATGTGACTGAACGGCTTTCTACTGGGATCAGTGTGGAAGAGGGCGTGCAGGAGCTAACTGAGGATGACGTTATCATAATTGGTGATTCTATGATACGATGGAGTGCGAATATCTCGAGGAAATCAGGTGCGAAAGTGCGGTGTTATCCGGGGATTAAAATTGACCAGCTTGCCCAACAAGTGGAAGAAGCAAATATAGAGGACTGTGACAAAGTTAAAGTGTTGTTTCTCCATGTTGGGACGAACGATTTGAAGAAGAGGGCTACAGCTGATTACATCATGGGGGAGATCTACGAACTAGGAAGAAAAGCTAAAAGCAAGTTTGGAAATGCAAAAATTATAATGAGTGGCATTGTTCGGCGGGGAGATGTTCCGTTAAGGCGAGTTAAGACTGTAAATGACCGCATGGACTGGGTTTGTGCACAACTGGGATTAGTGTACGTAGTTGCTTGATTGGTGGCCGTGACTTCGTCCGAGACGGGCTGCATTTAAATCGACGGGGCGCTTTCAACCTGGGGAGCCTACATGACAGGGTCATCGGTTCGTGCCGGCCATTCTGAGGAGGAGCAGGTCCAGAGGTTGCCAGCCGACGGGAACAGAAGGAGCTACTGCGGGATATTTGCTGCGGAGGTAAGACTCGAAGATTACTGCAGGTTAATTGTCAGAGTTTAGGAAATAAATTAATTGAATTTTGGAATCTTGTAGAGACGTATTCTCCGGACATTGTCATTGCTACTGAATCTTGGTTATATGAGGATATAAATAGTAATGAAATAATTCAAGGGACCTACGAAATGTACAGAAGGGATCGGGGGAAGCGAGGTGGTGGGCTATTTATTTGTGTGCGCAAAATATAGCTAGTTTCTTAAAGTGGGCTGATACGGATCATGAAATGTTATGTGTACAAATTTCGGATAAAGGGAATAAATTCCCTCTTCAGGTGATAGGGGCGTATAGAGCACCGAAAGATAACTTTTCGCTTCTCGACACACTGTATGATAAAACTTGTACGGGCAATGCTACGAAAAAGAGCATAATAATTGCCGGAGATTTAAACGTCCCCAAAGTAGTCTGGTATGGTGAGTCAACTAGCTGTGGTCAAGCTCAGAGTGCGGCAAACAAATTCTTAAAGGAGGGGGGATTTTCCCAAGTAGTTGACTTCCCAACTAGAGGCAATAATACCTTAGATGTTTATCTCGTAAGGCCTGTAGAGCTGTATATTAACTGTCTGAAAGTACCAGGAATTAGTGACCATTCTGGAGTTGAATTAAATATTAGATACGGTGACATTACAAAATTAGACTCTAATGTGGCAAATAAGATCATATTCCAGTATCACTGGGCGGATCAGGGCAAATTTCAGGGGTATTTGAATGAGCTATTTGTAGGATGGGCATCGGAAGGAAATCGCATTAATATCCTGTGGACTAACATTTTGAAAATTTTAAATAGCGCTATTGATAAATTTGTTCCATTTAAATTACTGAAACAAAACCCAGATCCTGAGTATTACACACGGGAAATCAGGAGTCTTAAACGGAAAATTAGGAAATTATACATTAAAAGTCATGATTGTGACAAGTATATGTTGAAATTTAAGTCCTTATCAAGAGAGCTCGTCTTAAAAAGAGGGCTGCTCATGACAATTATATGCAAGGTTTATTTGGTTCGGGAGGCGATGGGTGGAATTTTTTTTACAGTTATGTTAGGAGAAGAAAGGGAAATTCAAATAATTTGTCGATGATAATGTCCGGTGACGGTAAATTAATTACTGAGAAGCAGGCCATTGCTAATGAATTAAATGCCTTTTATGGTAGTGTGTTCAATAAATCCAATAGCTGTGTGTTGGACCTTAACGGTGAATCAGGGGCTCCACTTCTCCAAATAAACCAGTCAGCAATTGTAAAGCTAATACAAAAATTACGTTACAATATATCGAAGGGTCCTGATAATATTGTTAGTGAAGTACTTAAACTAGGAGGTAGGGCCGTGGCACGATACTTAGAGTTTTTTTTTTAGCGTATGGCTTTTATGCCGGGAGTGTCCGAGGACATGTTCGGCTCGCCAGTTGTGTAGCTGCTTCGAGACGGACACCCAATGGGTGAGCTACAAGTACCGTTGGGGAGGGAAGGAGGGAAGTTGGAATGTAAGGACGAGGAGTTGGAAGGTAGCGGCTGTGGCCTATAGTTGGGGACCAACCCCGGCATTTGCCTGGAAGGAAGATGGGAAACCACAGAAGACCATCTTCAAGGTTGCCGGCGGGGGGATTCGAACCTCCTCGCCTCCCGGATGTGAGCGACTGCCATCAGTCATGCCGTAACCACCACGTCTAACTCACCCGGTACTTAGAGGTGATGTTTAATGTGTCCATAAACAATGGGCAAATCCCGGATGACTGAAAAAGAGCTACGGTAATCCCAATATTTAAGGGAGGGAGCAGAATAGAATTTAGCAACTACAGGCCGGTTAGTCTTACGTCCATCGTTTGTAAGCAGATGGAGCATCTCATTTGCGACTACTTGAGGGAACAGTGGGAAACATTATCATGGTTTAATGATAGGCAACATGGATTTCGGAAAGGTTACTCATGCGAGAGTCAGATGCTATCACTTTTTCAAGATATTATCCAATCGTTAGACGATGGAGTTTCAGTCGACGCCGTAGTTATAGATTTTGCGAAGGCATTTGATGTCGTGCCGCATGACATGCTACTCCATAAATTAGCTTCGACGAAGATTGATAGAAGAGTAATTTTAAGGATCCAAGAATTTTTTACGGGTCGTTCCCAGAAAGTGAAAGTTGAAGGCCGATTCTCGGATGAAATTACCGTAACGTCGGGTATCCCCCAGGGCAGCGTAATCGGAACTTTGTTATTTTTGGCGTTTATAAATGACTTACAAAATGGGATTCGCAGTGACTGTCGATTGTTTGCGGATGATTGTGTAATATATCGAAAGGTACATGACTCACAAGACAATGCAGTACTTCAAGATGACCTGAACCTGGTCTATAAGTGGGCGATTGAAAATAAAATGAAAATAAACACAAGAAAATGTAGTCTCTTAAAAATAGAGAAAGTGCGAAGGCAAGATTTTCAATATAACATTGGCTCGGAAACTCTTGTAGAAGAAGATTCTTGCAAATATTTGGGCGTTCACGTAAGAAATGATATGAAATGGAGTAGTCATATAGGATGTGTAGTTTCTAAAGCTTACAAATCCCTGCACTTTGTAATGAGGGTATTAAGAGGAAGTAGTACCTCTGCTAAAGAATTGGGATATTTGTCACTTGTAAGACCTATTCTGGAATACGCCTCGGCGGTTTGGGATCCATATCAAGTAGGGCTCATAAATGAGTTGGAAATGGTACAAAGAAAGGCCGCTAGATTTGTGCTCAGTGATTTTAATCCCAGGAGCAGTGTGAGCCGTATGTTAAAGAAACTTGGGTGGGAATCACTTGAGGCTAGAAGAATGAAATCTAGACTCTGCGCTATGTACAACACGTATACAAATCAACCAGCATGGGGTGAGCTTAGCAAACGTATGGAAAAGCCTACTTACATGCGTAGGAGCGATCACCCTTTCAAAGTTAAGGGCCGACCACAGCGAACAAATTATGGTAAATATTCTTTCGTAAACCGTGCCATTGATAATTGGAACTCTCTACCTGCCGCAGCCTTAGAGACTTTTCCCAAACATATAGGTGTGTTTAAGAAAAGACTGACTATTTGTGTAAATACTCCAGTTTAATTTTTAGTGAATTGTTATGTACAATTATTTATTTGTTATGTATATCTAATTTGCCACCGGGGGACACTCCCCCAATTGCAAATAAACGAATGAATGAATGAATGAATGAATGAATGAATGAATACATTCAAGATGGTTGCTTGGCGTACTATCAAATCAATAACTATGTATATCAATGTGCTATTAACACGAAACTTTTAAGAGACAAATATCCTCTAGGAGACCTAGCTAGTTTTTAAACCTAGACTATTATACTGAACATAGTACTTCACTCTCATCTCGAATATGGGCCGATAACCTAGATGTTAGGCCCCCTTAAAACAACAATTATCATCATCATCATCATCTCGAATACAGTATTTACAATTTTAAATCGATAATTTACTAAGTAAGAGGAAAGTATTGTGTAAGAGAGCTCACTGGCTGCATAAAGTTCCCTTCTGTCGGTACATTATGAATTATGAGCTAAACCTTTCTATTCATCTTGGATGAGGTGTGTAATGACCAAATACTATAGGCCTACTCTCAGTTATAATATTGCCTGCTTGTTTTTGTTATATGATGGCGCGAATACTACTCTTATTTAATTAGATGTCACATACTCAGTAGGCTCTTAATACGCTTCTAAAGGATAAGGGAGTCCATGCACTTAATATCTGTTTTGTGTTTATCGTGTATCGCTACATTAAAATGGAAATGCATGGTACAATGTTGTTGAACAGTCAATTATGAAAAATTTAAGCCATATAAAGTAATATGAAAAATAGGGGTAGGCCAGAGCTATAGACACCATCTTGGGCACGGCTGTTATAATGCGAGAGGCTCATCCTATTTACTTGTATTTGTCTTAATGCGGCATTTCAGCTTCTAATTAGGGTGTTAACTAATTGTATATTTATTTTAACAATTACCGGGTCCACACTTCACAACTAGATAGGCAGATGGTTGATTATTGATATAAGTGGCCAAATTTCTAGGCTCATAGAAGTAATACAGACTTTGCACATTGTAATATGCCAACGATAAGCCTCCGTGGCTTAGGCGGCACCACGCTGGCTTCTCAACGCCGGGTCCGCGGTTAAAATCTCCGGTCACTCCATGTGAGATCTGTGCTGGACATGACGGAGGCAGACAGGTTTTTCTCGGGGTACTACGGTTTTTCCTGTCGAAAATTTCATTCCAGCAACACTCTCCACTAACATTTAATTTCAACTGTCATTCATTCAATCATTGCCTCAGAGGAGTCAGACAGGCTTCGGCAGCTGGCACAGTTCATATCCTCGTCGCTATATGAAGGCTTCATTCATTCCATCCCTGACCCGTTCGGTCGACTGGAGCAGGCTGTGGATTATCATTATTTTCAATATGCCAACGGGGTCTGGCCATCAGCATCGAGCATAACGCTTAGGGACCGCGGCAGGGTTAGCAGTCGCCGTCCCTGCTCTCACTTCTTAATCAGCACTTAATTATACTTAAGCATAAATATTAGGATGTCTAATAAAAATGTCTGGTGTTCAATAAAATAGAATTGGTTTTCTTTGGCTCACAAATGCTGTTTACAGAAGGCCATGACTAAAATTGTATATATTGCGAGAATGTACTGTATAATCAAAAGATACCATACATCGCCAGATTAAGAATCTTGGAAGATTAAAATCAGAAGCACCGGATTTGTACCTCATAAATTCACCCCTAAACAGGCTCAGCGTGGAGTGGACATCTGTCATCAGATATTCGGTAACCCCATGGACAATGGAATTATCGGGAGAATTGTCGCATGTGATGAAAAATGGGTCTATTACCACAACGCTGACGCCTCGAAACAGTGGCTCAGTCCCCGTCAACCTGCCAAAGACATCGTTAAAAAGGATCGGTTTGGCCCCAAAGTGATGTTGTGTGTCTGATGGAATATTGAAGGAGTGATTCACTGGTAGTTGAATCCAAACGGACGTGCAGTCAAGAGGGATCTTTATTCTCAACAATTGGAACGAGTTCAAGAAACCTGCCATCTATTAGAGCTAGAGTACAATTACAAAGCATAGCAAGTAGGTGGACTCAAAAAGAACAAGTAGTTCTGTAATGAAATAAAAGCCTATTTTCATATATCCCACGGATGTTTTTCATTAAAACTGACCTGCCTAATAAAGAGATTTAGCATGTGATATAATAGTTTTGGTTCATGACCTATGTTTTCCGAACGGAGTTGTAAGCACATTCAATTTCTATAATGTTATCTACACATTTCGACCATATTTGCTGATCGTTACACGACACATCCTGTCATCAACAATAAATTAAATTCGAGCTGACTGCTTGGACTAAAACCAATACTTTTATTACGCTATTTCTTTAATGTTCATGTCCTGGCTAACAATTATAAACTGATTAATGTCTATTGTTCTCACCCCAACAGTTCTTCTTTATTAGTAATTAATTCTAAGCACAACAATCTACAGATACAAATACGAAGTAACTCGGGCACTGGCCAACCATTTTAGGCTGACCCATTTTCACCAGTTTCGAGAGAGAGTTAGTTAAGCCCTTACATTGTCTCGTCTGGTTGCGTGCAGTTCAGGATTTTTCAGTAATTTCTTCCTTATCACCTGATGACTTCGAGTGGCTCCAACGTCACTCAGAAATGGCAAAAAGCACCCACGAATAAGTGAAAGCTTAAGTAAGTAGCAATATCCATAAGATTCTCTTCCGGTAACACAATATTTCACTAAAACAGGGAACACAATTAATATGTTAAATTAACTTCGTTATCACTCCTGCTCTGTTTATGTAGAGTAATCTATAGTTGAACTATTTTTCATGAAAGAATTTCTGTTGTTTTGAATACACAGTAATATGTTAAAATAGAGCAATTACAAAACAAACTCTTACAGATTCTGAACGCATTTCTGGTGAGTTGTTTGTAGATTGTTGAATTGACTTATGGAGAATGGTGCAGCAATATATACAGATACTGTAATACAGCCATGATCTCCTTCCTACACTGCACACTTCAAATTACATCTTTAAAATCTTTACATATATAATTCTAATTTTTCAGTCTGGGCTAAGCCAGAGGACTATTCTTATTATATCAAGCCTTTATACTGCAACGCACTATGTACTCCAACCAAAAGAGCCCCCCATTTCTGGTGAAAGAAAGCAATTAGAGTTATTATCCAGTATAGATGGTACACGTATTTTAATTCCTCTCTTGACTCTGTCAAGAGTAGTCAGCGTTTGAAACCGGAGTGTAAGCATGCGTGACGTCAGTAGATACCCTCTATCTGTACCATAGTAACCTATAACTTGCTGAGCGCCGCATCGTCAGCACATCAACTACACAGGTTACTCTTGTACACAATCGCAATATTATTTAAAGTGTAGTAGTTAGCCGAATGCTGTGCGGCATAACTCATCTCCCTAAGAGGACCAACAGCTTCGGGTGGAAGAGTTCCTTTAGGTGGGGTGATGGTCCCCTGGGTGGAGGAAATGCCCCCAAAATCCATAAAGCAGCGTCTGTACCCCAGGTTAGGGGCGGCTGCGGCTCCTATACTGGGCAGCTGCAGTTAGGAGAATGTCTGCGGCAGATGATCATTTCATGACAATGGCAATGACTTCACTGCGTGCGAGAGAAGGCAATGGTAAACCACTTTCGTAATGTACAATTTTCCCAAGTAAACGGCATGGAATATAGTGCCGGAAGATGAGACCCTCAGGTTGGAAGGCACTCAATATGCTACTGGGGAAGACCTTCGGATCTTCAGCTGCTGATGCTGCCACTCAAGGAATGAGAATCCACAGTTGCAAGGAGAGATTCATTGTGGGCACATCGAATGTGATGATTATGTATCAAAGTAAATTAGAAATTGTAAAAAAATGAGATGACCCGCTTGAAATTTGATATCTTAGGATTTACCGAAATACGAAGGAAAGGTTTTGGTCAGTTCAAATCTGAATATATTACTCAGGACATGAGGACCATAAGGTTAAAATGGCAACCTTTTAATATGACCAAAAAACTGGTATATTCTCCAACAACTGATGCTGATGATGATGATGTTGATGTATTCTCTGCTCAGTTTCAAGCAGCTATGGATAAGACTTGCAGACAAGATGTGTTACGTCTGATTGGCGATTGGAATACTAAAGTTGGGAACGGCAATGAGGGATATGTTGTGGGTCTTTATGGCTTAGGTGAACCAAACGAGGCTTAAGAGTGGCTTATCAGTTTCTGTAAATCAAATAACCTTTTCATTACCAACACATGTTTCAAGCAACCGAAACGTCGGCTGTACATCTGGGCATCGCCTGATGGGAAATACAGGAATCAGATCAATCACATAATTGGGTCTAGAAAGTGTCGAAGTTCAATTATAGCAGCAAAAACTTGGCCTTGTGCAGACTATGGATCAGATCATTAACTACTGACATGTAAATTACAAGTCAAACTTAGAAGGAATATTAAGGTAGTCCAACTTCCGAGATATGACTGCAAATATTCCCACACTATTTAAAACATCAGTTAAGAATCTTTTTGAAATCCTAAATCTCCTTGATCGAGAACCTGAGGAAATTTGGTGCGAAATTTAAGACATTTTTAATGATGATGATGATGATAATTGTTGTTTAAAGGGGCCTAACATCTAGGTTATCGGCCCCTGAAGGTTTGGGTGATCGTGAAGATGAAAATGAAAAGCGAACTTAAAACTAAAACTAACTAATAACCTACATACTAGAAGAAGAAATGCAAAACTATAGGAGAATAAGGCAAATAAAAGGTTAATAATGTTATTGGTTTTACGACCCTTTTAACTACCCTGGCTTTTAGAGACGCCGGGGTGCCGGAATTTTGCCCCGAAGGGGATCTTTAACGTGCCAGTAAATGTACTGACACGGCTCCCTCGCATTTGCGCACCCTCAAATGCCAGCTGACTGCGCCAGGTTTCGAACCTGCAACCTTGGGCTCAGCAAGCGAGAACGTTACCCCTGAGCCACGCAGCCAGACGCAAATAAAAGGACAGAAGGAAAAGAAATGCCCTCAACCCTCGGAGAAGGCGGATTGATGGACTTGGAAGGAAGGAGAGCCATGAAAGGCATATAGGAAAGTGAAAGAGGAGAGGGTCCGCCCCAAAGGTGAGGGACAAAAGGGGAAAACGGAGCCAGCTCAGGAATCCCTCGGGGTCGCCAACTCCCGAACTCACCAGCCGTGAGCCCCTGAGGGTTTAGCATTATCTAGGGTGCACCAGAAGTGGTGGGGCTACATACACCTTGCCTCCTTAAGGGCCTAGAGCACAAGGCAGGAGGTAAAAGGAAGAGAAAAAGAAGGCTGACCCCTCGCAGAAGGAGGGTATCAGAGAAGATGAGACAAGGGCCAATTAAGGCGGGAAAGGAAGAGACTCCCTAGGCCTCGGATACCCTAATACCGTCGGGGTCAGAAGAGAACAAGAGTTGACCAAGTGAGGTCGACAGGAAAGAAGACGGAGGGGAGCCCGGCACAAGTAAGTGGAAGCAATGCCGGACTCAGCTGGGGCCCCGTGGTCGCCAACCCACGCCCACAAGATGTGAGCCCCTGGGGGGAGACATTTTTAAGGATGAATGTATGATAAAATTGTTGAGGGTTCAGAAAAAGAGAACTTTGCATTGGATGACATCAGAAACTAAAATAGCGAGGAGAAGGAAGCCAAAATTCACAAGGATTGTCATAGGGGGCATGTGGTCTGCCCGTTAGTCACGTTAACGCTTCTTAGGGTTGTGTGTAAAATCTGATGGGCAACTGTTCTGTGCATGCGTGCATGCATTTTTTTGTGAATTTCATGGGAAGTCGATGTAATATTAATTTTGTATGGGTAGGGTAAGTCAGTATTGTTTGTATTTGTGTACAGCCAGTTAGGAGTAGAATGTTCCCCTTGATTCGCAAATACGGGGATTCGCGACTTGTTTGATTGAGTCATATGGAACCGAATCTTCGATATATCAGTACTTATGTTTTCCACGGTCAATGTCATCCACGCACACACAAATAATGAGAAGATGATGGAATTTATTCCCTAATTCATTCAGATCTTAAATCTGAAGTTTTTATTGAATTTAGCTTGTGCGGAGCTGTATTTTACATTTTTGTGGGAGTTATTTCTGGGAGGAGTTTTCATTTCGTTCAGTTATTAAAGTTGGTTGTTTTCTATTTGTTTCACATATTTCCTATATCGGTGACCTTTACAAGAGTACACTACCAAACCAACGTATATATTTCAGTTTGATACCTGTGATATATTGGTATATATTGATAATAATGTTATTTGTGTAACGTCCCATTTAAATACTGCGGCTTTTAGAGATGCCGGGTCGCCAAAATATTGCCCCGAAGGGATCTTTAATGTGCCAGTAAATCTACTGACACTGCTACCTCACATTTGCGCACCTTTAAATGCCAGCTGACTGCGCCAGGACTCGATCCTGCAACGTTGGGGACAGCAGGCGAAACGTTACCGCTGTGCCACGCAGCCTGTATCATAGATATTGAGAACTGGTGAATATTAACTTCATGTTGGATTGCTCTATATTGTGACCGTAGTCACATTTAGAGAAAGACAAATTTATTGGAAAATGATTGGAAACTTTAAGATCGACTAAGGCAGTGCGAGAATCGACCAGGAGACGACATGAACGCACCCTGATGGCCAGGAAACGTTAATTTAGGAGACCGTGAACATGTAAATTTGTAATAATTCCAGCAGTAATTTATTGTGTACTGTAATTAAATAAAATTTAGAATCGATAATTTATATTATTAATTAAGAAGTGTGATAAACATTTAAATTCACCTCCAAAAAGGACCACTTCTTATATAAACTTTGTCATGACCCATTTTTATTCAGGTTGACGGATGCAATATTTTCTTTTCTTCGCGTCTTTACTACAAGACAGACGTGTAAGCGTGTTCGATGTGAAAACCACCAGGTCAAAGGTATCGACGTTTGAGGTTAATAGGATCACACAATCACACATCAGGTATGAATGCATCAAAATAGTCCAGTCATATTAGGATATTTTGCTGCATTAAATCATGTAGTTCCAAATGTTTCTGGAATGTGTAGGGGGAGGTCCCCCTGAATAACGCCTAATAAAGACCCGTAGATTTCAGGTGTCATGTGGGAGGGGTGCTCGAAGGGGTGCTTAGATTTTGGCGCATAATTTTCAAACGGTGCGTCGCCAATAAAAGTTTATAGCGTAACACATAGACATAAATATGAATATAACATATTGTAGGGCATTTAATTACCATTAAGTTTGAAACTAGAAACATTTCAGGGCGACACACTGTTTCAAAGTTATGCGTCAGAAACTAAAATAGGGGGCCTTCGAGCTACCCGCCCCCTCCCCCCCTGCCCTCCCATGGTACCAGAAATCGACGGGACTTTATTAGGCGTTGTTCAGGAGACCTCCCCCACACATCCCTGATACATTTAGAACTACATGATGTCATGCAGAAAACAATAATTTTTGGTCTAATTTGACCGGTACAATTGATTAATAACGCGGAGTGCGAAATATTGGAGTTATGGTAAATTCCATGTGACTGAAGAACTGTACTTCCAAACAAGATCTTACCTTACTTGCATGACTACCATAGACACAATCTGGCTGATAAACTGATTATTTGACATGAATCAGGCACACCAATCCTGCCATACAAGTGTGCTGGAGTCCTTCCACGATTGATATCTGTAATATATTCCCAAACGAATCCATTTTACATGCATCGAAATGTTGATGAGAACATTACATTAACGTTAATCACAACGAAGTGGCCACTAGATGATATTTTTCAAATCAAGTCGACAATTCAGAGATAAAACAATAATTCTACGGAGAGCTACTTGTGTACATAGACATTCGATATTCAAACATGTTGGCAGTTTTCAATGGTCATAATTACCTAACTGCGTTCAACCACATTTGGCTGCGATTCTTAAAAACATTCTTCGGTGCCTCATCTATGGCTGCTATCATCGTAGTATGATGATGCACTGAACAATTGTCCCAAATTTGGCATTAAACATCTTCAGTAACATATAAAATAGAATGTATAGGTAATTAGAAGGAAATGACCTCGATGTTTCGTCTCTTAAACCAACAATATTCAACATAATCATAATCATCATTTTACAATATAGGAAGTCTTGTGTCATCATTCTTCGTTATTGAAAAATACCGTTTTTTGCTGTTTATGTTGTTGTATTTAAGAGACTTGTACATCGAGGCCATTTAGTACCGTGTTCACCTTTAACTATCAATGACGAGGATTAGGTGACTCTTGGATCCTGAGAATACGCTGAGCACTAAGATCATTCAGCGTGCGAGGGAGGTTCATAAACTATGTGTTGAAATAATTGAATAGGTACTGTCCCAAGAATTCTAACTCAAATCAAAAATCTTTCACCCATAAAAGGGAGACAGGTAATACTTCACATAGATTTGGTGATCATTTCTGCTCTATTTACTGTATATCTAGTGATCTATATTTCACTATTCCACAAGTGAGAATGTTTATTGTATTTCAGATTACATTTATAAACTCATCGAAATACTGAATGAATGTATTTTAGGTTAAGTGTTATTGTTGTGTTGTGCTATGGAAATTGGTGCAGTAACTTGTATAGCTAATACATCCAAGTTCTTCTGTCCTTTAACCATAGTTAACATGTCATTATTTAGGTAATCAGTCAACATGTTGCTCTAAAACACAAGACAATTCCCGTTATTTCCAGCCATCCTGCAACAACGAACTAAGAACTTCGTCAAAACGAGTGCCTCGTTGTTAGTGTACGGAACTAGATGAGACGAGGATACTGACCTTAGCATAGATGAACAGAAACAGCATCAGTCTTCTTTGAGAGTGTAAGATGTTAAGCTCAATAGAAGGAAATAATGATTTTTTGTTCGCCCCAAGGTAAAATGGCCACATGTCACGCCAAAGAAGTGAGATTAGGACATTTCAGTGGGTGCGGACGGACGCACAAAAATTGCGTAATAATTACGGTAATAGGCATTCAGAAAATTCTAGATAAAAGTAAACTGACCGTAGGCATAGTAAAAACAGAACATTAGAAAAAGTAGCTACTATACGTCCGAAGAATGGTATTCCCAGAAATAGTAAAATATTCGGCAAACAAAGAACAATTAGATGACAAGCGACGCGAAGATGAAACACACACCGTAATCATGTCGTAATACTATGCCAAACCACAGAGAGAAGGTTCACATAAAAGTAGTTAGGAAGAACCGGAAACACACCACACGAACAGAATTAAGGAAATAAGGTGAGTGCTACAAAATACGGTAAATGGGAAGTGTTTCAGACTCGCGCAATAAAATAACGCAAACTCAAACGTAAAATACAGAGATAGCTTTGAAGATACGGAATAGTGGTACAAGAAAAAGTTCGTCTTGCTTAGATGAGGAAAAAGTAACAGAACCATGCTATCGACACCCGACTTGGGCGCAAGTAGGCTCCCAGCCGTAGCAAAGCGGCACAGACCACAAGCTATAATAAGAGGACGAGTTAGATTAAGTGACAGTTAGTGAGTCATGCGAAAACCCGGAAATTGTGAAATAAATGAACGGGCGAAAGCACTCATCCATAGGCACCCAAGGTATCAAGAGAAACAACTTAAGATCCAACGTAAAGCGAGATGGCCACATAGTACCATCAGACATAAGTACGCTCAAGAAAGGGGGGTATGGGCAGGAGGTGTTAAGATAAAATGGACTCAGAAAACAAGATATAGGTAAATATTTCGCTAACTCACCTTAATGTAATGTGATTCCGTGGGATAACGTAGCACAAATAAACACGCACAAAGATAACTAAAACATATTTATAAACGAAACATCGTAACGAAAGATAGCCCAAATTCGTACCGAGAAGCGAAGTGCCCCTCTATGTAAGGGAGGACCTTATTTGGTAATCGTGAGGCCTACAAGACTGCTGAGAAGAATTGGGGTGAGGTACGCTAATTTAGCCGCCAGGTAGCGTGAGTGGCAAAGAGCAACAATAGAATTCAGCAATTTCGACCAATAAGCAGTACCTCGGAATCCACCAATAGGATAAACAAGAAAAAATTCAAAATATGAATCGTCTGATCGTTAAAACGGTAATACATTGTAAATATAACAGATGTAAAATTTGACTTAACTTACCCTAAATGAGTCAGAAGTATAGTCCCGTATTTTGGCCCGACTAATTTAGGAAAGCTACTTTGCAATCGTCCAGTGTTGCTATTGGCTCTATGAGTTACTCCATTTACCTTGAATGTTTGTGCACCTACATGAAAAGGGCCAATTCTTCGGGTTTCGGTTTAGCATTATTATACACCTGTATCTATTTAGTTAAGCGTTTTTGATTTTAATATTCACATAATATAAAATCATCATAGTATGATGAACTATTATCCAGAAATTAGGTACTCTGAAAAATTCCTTAACATCGTATGTTTGAGGCTTTTTATTTTTCTTCTGAAACATAAACAGTTTTAAATATCCCATTTAAATTGGAATTTTTCGTGAACTAGAAGAAGGGGACTTGTAACCTTTCATGTACACGCACATACATTATTGTAAGTGTACTCCAGAACGACTTGATTGAAGGGGGTTGCTGGCTTCTCTTCCAAACTTTCACCGGCCATTTTAGTTCCGTGCTGGTTTGGACGGGCGGTTAGCGGCTTGCCAAGTGCTACCAGTTTATCTTCACTTCACCTTGTCTGTGTTAATTATGTTCATATTCCTTTGGGGATAACATTGAAAGGCTCAAAGCCAATGACACCGTGATTTCCTTTCAGTCCCAGGAATTGTAACTGGGATTCCAAATTCTCCTATGGCACGAATGTGTGTTTTGACTGGTAGACCGCGTGTAATTGGATGTGGTGGCACAAGGATACAGAGTGCTGAAGAATTGTATATGAATCATTACGAATCAATTCATTACCCATGTTGACATTATGTACTTGCACAAAAATTGCCCCCGTGGCTCATAATCACAAGATTCACGGTCACGTAAAACTACAATCTTCCTTCCTTCCTTTACAAAAATTGCGATATTTCAGTTAAGACTTGGCGTCTGCTTGTTGACACTTTTGTAACTACTGTAGTTAGCAAGCTACTATCATACAATCGGGAAAGTAGCACAATTTGGTTGGTGTTGATGTTTCTATGTTATCTGGTATCTGTCTTTAGCATCAAAATTGCATGATCCTGGAAACTCAACTGTTGATGACGGTGAAGGTCCACTATCGGTTTGCAAGCGTGCTTCTATGTTGTTACGGGTATGTTTACTAACTCTGTGTAGTACGTCCTTGAAGCTTGAAACGTTTAAGAATGTTGGGCCTTTATGCTATTATATTTTGAAAAATGGCTAAGCCTCATGAGCTGTTGACTCTTCCAGTCCTTCTGGTTGGTTTAATCCAGATATAGATGCAGCCTCTGGGGCGACAAAATGTTCGTTATCATTTAACTGATAATTAGACAACATTGAAAATTGCTTCAAAATTGTCTAAACTGCTCACTGTTTGAAAATAAGACTCTGGTGTACCTGTGCAATGCTATATAATAGCTCTGACACAAGAGCATACAAAGGGATGCCTTGACCCCTGCAATGCTGTTCACGCAGTCCTTCGTCAAGTTAGCTATGAAGCCATTTCTCAGTGTTGTCTTGTAGACAATTAATATCGTAGCTTTCAGTCGGTCAGCACTAAATAATTCCAATTACTGGAATATGAGAATAGTTAGGGTCGTAAATTATGGTACATATGATTATGTATATTGTTACGGACTATTGAAGTAGAAGTAGTAGAAGAAGAAGAAGAAGACGAAGAAAAGGAAAAGGAAAAGAATACTGATGGATGACAGGTTTCGCTCGTCAAGCGAGCGAGCTCTACAAATTACTACTAAAACTACAGTGACACCCACATAGAGTCTCTGCCCTCCAAACCAGAATGCAAGAACACCTGTCAGAAAACTTAGCAAGTGTGGTAATTATTACTGATTTATTGCAGACGTATTTTATATGAGACGTATTTTATATGAAAGAACACGCATACAATAATATGATGCTATTCCGGACGCATTAGATCCGAGGACATGTATTTTCCAGTTAAACACTCTATGATCAACAACCTGTTAAACGACCATCTGAGCATGGGGAACAAAAAAGCTGAAACGAGCCACCGGAAGGAGAATCAGGCGAGGATGTCCCATTTGACACAACGCAGCCGTGGATATGCCTACATAGGTCATAAATAAAAATAACTAAAATAAATAAAACTCATCATATCCACCATGATTATGCGAGCCTGTACTTATTACAGAATTATTTCAAACAGTCCTCAATAGTATAACCTAACTACGTTCAGAAAACGTTTGTACCTTTTCACTTTGAAACATTCTTCAGATTCATTCCTCTATCAACTTGTTATGACACTACGGGTGAGGGAATAGTCCAGGCAGCCTACACTTTGACGTGGACAAAATTGCTTCAGAAGCTTTCTACACAGTTCCTTCCTAAGAAATAATCAAGAATAACACAGTTAATATCAAATTATAGGAACATCTTTCAGAGGATGTTCAGTAAATACATGTGGCTTTCTTTCTCTAAAATGTTTGAATAAAGTTATAAGTCTTGGTCCATATCAGGTAGCATTAATGAATATTTTTGTGATATCGATGCAGCCGTTTCCTCGATGTTGTTTTTGCTGGTTCCAGTTTCTGTTTTTATCTCGTGGCATCTGGAATCTACCTCAGTGAAATCCAGGTACGAGAGAATTGTCCTGTTGAGTACAACTTCCTGGAGGGTCCCCCGTTGTTGTTTCCTCAACAGGATTCCTCAGTCTGTGCTCTCGCGCGACAACAACGTTCACCTCTCTATTGTCAGGTCTGTAATTTCTTGGCTGCATCTGCTCTCATATGGTCCAGACGTCTTAAAATCTTATCACACATCGCGAATGAGTCTACACCTGCAGCTATTAGAATCGTAGAATGTCGCCAGAATATTGCCGTGAAACAGCCTGTGTGAGTTTATTATCGGGCAATGAATTTGCATAGTGCTTTGAGTATACTTCCGCACTTGTAAACTTACCCTATTGGTCTTCTAGTCTCATGAATCTTTTTGTGAGTGCCGGTGAGGACGCTGCCATGTTATGGAATAATTACCTGATTACCTGATTTGGTTCTTACATATGTAGTCTCTCGGATTACTCTGAAATTTTACAGGCGTAATTAACCCTGTTCCGGAAACTTCCTGGACATGTCATCGAAACCTCTAAGAGTTAGTTGTAACTTTCTGTGCTCTTAGCTTCAATGCCTCTTCTTTGCTCCACTCCTGACAAGTTCCTTGTGTTGGGGGTCTCAATCAGCTGTTCCGTGCAATGAGCGTGACCTCAATCTCTCATTTCTTCATCAGACCAACTGACTTTTCGTTGCTCTACCAGTTTGAGCTTCTCATCTATTTCACTTATAGTGATTTTCGTGTCACTCTGCACTACTCTTCGTATATTAATACTCATCTCTGAAGACCGTGATTTGATTTTCACTACATTATCTTTCACATTCTCCGCCTGTTTTGTTTTCTCATAGAAGCGTCATCGCTTCGTGTTGTCAATTACGATACCTAAATAGTCATTGCAACCAATTATCTCAAAACAAATATGTTTCTACAACACAATCCATTCTCAACAATAATCACATTGTATTTACAACTTACCCGGTTTAGGTATTACCTCACTCTCTTCTGTCCTCAAAAACAAACATAATACCCTATCATTGTAATTCATAAACATGGTCATAACCGGTCATTTATCGACTCATTTAAGGTAATTAAATGTTATTATGTCAATTTGTGTATAACAACTCGCCTCTTAAATATACAGTAAATATAATACTCCTATGAGATTAATTCTAATACAATTACAAAAAAGATTTCTCAAAATTTCCAATAATTACCTGATGTCGAATAATAATGACTGACCTTGGCTACCATAATATCGCTCTAAATATTACTCATAATAACAACAACATTAGAGCCCACTTGCTTCTATAACGTCTCATTAGCGTGACATGCATACATTCCTCAATAATGCAGATTAGTGTCATGAAATACAGCTATAACCGCAACTTATTTTCCTACAATAACTGTTATTGCATTCCATTACATCTGATAGATCCAACACATTTCAACTGAGCACTTGCGACAATTCCCGAGAACGTTGGCTCTACATCGTCAACAATTCTGCCATATACTTCAATTATGTGCGCGTAACTTTCTTATAACAACCTGAAATTGATAGGTGTTCCCTCTACAATCTGACATTTAAGCGTAATCCTTCCGATAGACTTTACGGTTCAGTAGCCCTACTTTCTGTTCGCTCTAACATCAATTACTCGCTCTCTCAATTACATTATTCGTCCTAATAACTCCGTTTGCTGTATATTTCTCCTTCATATTTCCAATATTTTATACTTAATTATAGGGAGATTCAAATAGTGCTAACTGACTTGTATTTTCTCATATCATTGTCGTCTGTCAATTCCACTTAAATAAATATTAGGCTTGTAAATCTAACATTAATTTGTAATATTATTGTTATAAACAATTCAACTTCATTTCAACAATAAATCTATCTATTCAACTAACATTTATACTAAATTTATTATTACTTTATTATTAATATTATTAAATATTTCAACTTCCTCAAACAGCTTCGACTGTGTTTCGAAATAATTATTCAAGTATCGATGCAAATACAGCTCAACACATCCTGACTTCGAATAAAATATGCACCGCGTGAATATTAATTTATCAGAATTCTAACAATTCAAGAAAAAAATTACTGCAATCTATTATGACAAAAATGTATGCTGCGTGATTAACGTTCTGTGCGAGAGCATTATCATTGTATGATAAAAATCACAACTTGGTAGAAATAAAATAAAGGCCAAAAGTTCACTGAATCAAACTACAAAAGAAATAAGAGGTTGGTTGCTGGACTAACTTCGTTAAGTTCTGGGATGTTCGTCCCACGATGTCTGATAACCTGGAATGTGGTGGGTCGATCCTCGACTGCAGCTGAGTTCCTCATTAAAACTCTCCTCTCTCTCTCCAGCGGGGGATGACTTCAAACTACTACCATGCTCCCATCACCATTCCGGACTGCTAAACGACCTCCATCACCATTTCGCCTCCTTCTCTGATGTTCCTTGGATGTCGACCCCTGCACTTCGTGGTCGACCGTTGTAAGTTCTCTTCTTGCTTGAGCATAATCTCCGTGTATCCCTCCTTTCTTCAACATCCAGTAGAATATTCTTCTTATTATAGTCATAGCTGATAAGGTCTCTAATTTCATGGTATTATTAATTTTGTCACCTCACTCGTTTTATGAAGTTTATTGTCTGTTTTGCGACCCGTCCGGTTTTTAAAACATCATGCCATTATTCATATTCACGACGTAATAGTAATAGTTTTCCATAACAGTTTGTTGAATCATCGTTTCAGAAAATGTTTATTAATTGAAAACGTATAGTCTCTATGTATTCTGAAAATAATAAATTTCAACGTTGTTGTAATGATGATTATTCATCAATGAATATAGTTCAGATTTGCGTGGGAAACATTTCAAGTATTTATGACTTCACTGTTGAAATATCTAAGTCATTAAGTACTTTCGAATATGTTTATGATAATAGTCGAAGTACGCCGAAACTTTACTTAAATTCTTAGCTGCGTTATTACTAGTATCACAGTCGCTGACATGATCTATTTCCCTGCGCTTAGCTTGGCTGTGAAATCTTTTTGTCCAAAAACTGCTATGTGATGACAGCGAGCCTCTTCCCATTAGCACGCCGTAATGTCGCTATCAACTGTGGTGTCGATATTTTGGTCCCTCGTATATATTCAATATGACGGCTGCGTGCTATATGCAGTGTTATAGTCTTGTGACTAAGTTAAGCGTTATATCTTATATGTTGCTCCCTTGTTACAAAAGTTCTGAGTTATTGATTATTCATACATTCGAGATGGCCGCTGTGCGCTATACTCAGAGTGATAATCTTCTTACAGTATAATTGCTAGCGAAATGGTACGCCGATTTCACCAAATTCTAATTTAAGGTGGATTAATGGTTTTCAACTTTTAAAGAATACGGCCAGCCTCTTTCGTGAACGTATGGTGTCGCAGTTCTTTTGACTTAGTCATAGGAAGTCACATACAAGATTCTACATTTGTATTACCTTTCGTTATTGTAGCTTTTCATTACCATCTCTATCTATAACAAGAAGTTCCGTGAAGAACTATACAGCCTACTTTTCATGCCAATGATTATTCTACAGTATATGAACCTATCTAGAATAATGACAAAATTAAGCTGGTAATATCGAAATATCAAATTAGTTCAAAATATACCTGGTATAATGTAGCCTAATAGAGCACTACAGTTGGCAGCCCTGGTGACTGAATATATTCTTAGTTCCATCTCTTAAGGTACAGAATACAAAATTAGGTTGAAGTCCAATGGACGTTACATGCAGTTAGACACTGGATCTATCAGCACGCGTAAAAGCATGTTGCCAACAATACAATGCGTGTGCTGGTCAGAAATAATCTGAATTATTATGATATCTTGTTGTGCCAATTTTGGATGAAATCCATTTGTTAGTATATAAGTTACATGTATTTTAAAATTGGACATATCAGCAGGCATAGAATCATGTTGGCAGCACTGACTTATATTAATTACTCCAAATTATCTAAGAGGGTCAGGTGCTATACGTGTGCAAAGTATAGAGCTGTTGGCTTGCATACATTCTGATATATTGATATTAGGGTAAAAAAAATATAGACAGCATTTATTAACAGTTGGCAGCCCTGATTGCTCTTAACAATACTTACAGTCATATCTCTTATGGTACACATAGCACATACGAAATTTGGATGAAATCGAACTGATAGTATAGAAGTTACAGGTATTTAAAAATTGGTACTATCAGCAGGCTTATAATCATGTTGGTAGAACTGACGTATATAAGTTACTCCAAATTAATCTAAAATGTCAGAATATACGTGTGCATAGTTTAAAGCTGTTGGCTTGCATACTTTTTGATATATTGGTATTTGGATAAAAACATAGAGAGAGGAATTATTAACAGTTGGCAGCCCTGGTGGCTCTTAAGAATACGCTCAATCATATCTGTTTATGGACAGATATTACATACAAAATTTGGTTGAAATCCAATTGATAGTGTAGAAGTTATATGCATTTAAATATTAGACTTATCAGAAGGCTTAAAATTATTTTGGCAACATTGTCATTGTTGGCCTCCTGGAAATTAAACTGAAATAGTATTATCTGCATGTGTACCAATTTTGAAATAGCTCCCATGCATACCTTGCGAGATATCCAACAAGGAGCTCAATTTTCTAGTGCGTTTTTTCAGCAGTTGGTAGTACTGACATCATTTTCAAATATGGACGTGAGATATTCCGATGCTCATCTTTACTCATACTAAATTTCGTTTTGATTGCTGCAGCCGTTTAGGAGTTGATAGGGGGGGGACACACACACAGCCAGACAGACAGACAGACAGAAGGACAGACAGACAGACACACATTTTCCCGGATCGATCTCATAAGTCTAATTTTTCCTCATTTTTGCAAAATGTGAAAAGTAGGCTAAAAATGAACGTTTCGTGATTGTGTGTGTGTCTCCTATGCGTTTACCATTCATCCGTCTCATGTCCAGCAATACGATTAATGGTCGTTCGTAATTTGCATTTGACCAATGCATTATTCAATATCGAAGCCCGGTCGTTATTAGATTAAAGCATTCAGAACATGGAATAATTATGTTAGGAATGTTGAGCATGAGTACCTAGCCATGAGTTGAAAACATAGTGATCTGAGTTAGTTAATTCCTTATTAACGTAATTACGAGAGTAAATGCATGGATATCGTAGATGACCTTTCACGATATTAGGGCTTATGCAAATGTTAATGGCTATGTAATTCGTATATAATTCTGATTAATTCAGTCATTTACATGCCAACTATACAAAGCGGAATGAACAGACCACCTATTTCTTTTAGACGGTACGATGGTGCAATAGCATATACGAATTGATTGTTGATGACAAAACCGTAAGCCGACCCAATGAATCTGGTTAATAATCGCATCTCAGGCCCTGCATTTATCTCCCCTTATGACACTCTACAAGTACCGTTAACAAATGGGGCCGTTGATAAAAGATTAACACGTGGGCCAATTAGTTATGCTCTGTGTTAATTATATCCAGAGTTAGTTATGACTTTCGTTTGCTTGTAGGACTTACTAGCTGGTATTTGGTACTTTCTGTGTTTGTTTGGAGGACTAACCGACAGCTTGGTTAACCTCCAGACTGGCAGGAAAGAGTTATAGCCCATCCTTTAATTGTTTTGAGGACTACTTAGCAGCTAGGGCAACCTCCAGTCTAACAGGTTTTTCGTATGTACTATCATAGATATGTTCTCTAGAAATTTGAAGGATATACAGCAGCTTATATATTCCCCTGGAGGGCAGGTTTTAGGTTTTATCCTATCTTAGTTATGGCCGACCCTTGCATGAAGGGGCGAGCCTGCAGCTATTGTATCCTCCAGGCTATTAGGTGGTGTTATTTATGCCATGTGTTTGTTTGTAAAACTAGCCGCCAGCTTGGTTATCCTCGCGACTAGTATGTGTTAGATATATCGTGTGTTAGTTATGTTCTGTGTTTCTTTGGATGACTAGTGGGCTGATTGGTTATCCTCCAGGCTTAAAGGTTTAAAGTATGTCCTAGTTTAGCTAAATTCGGTGTTTATTTGCAGGACCCGCTAGCATATAAGTCATCCTCCAGGCTAACAGGTGTTAAGGCCCTTTTCACCAACCGAGTTAGTTATTAAGGTAATTACGTGAGTAAATTCATGGATATCGTCGATGCATTTCACGAGGCCATTTTGGTTCGCAATTGCTTAAATACGCCTTACAGCCTTCGCGCATGAGCAAAATCGGTTTCACCCTAGAGAAACTTGTCGCACAGATCAAGAAGCGTGTTGCACAGATCGCTGTTTGCGATGCTTCCTTGAGGTTTCCGGAATATACTCTAATTACAAAGGAAAGGAAAAACAGAAGACCTTATGGCAAAAGCTTAAATTGACATGAACAAAGTACGGTATTTAGGAGAGCTGCAGTCGTGTGTATACATTGTTTACTTAGTTTAATATGACACGCTCAACCCGAGGTCTTCGTATCGTAAGTGATTGCGTTGCAGATTCCGAGTTCATTATGCAGAGCTGGAAGGAGTTCAATCACACTCTGGGTATGTTTTTTAAAATTTCCGAATTCTTCTTTCTAGGTATTAGTAACATGTGTGATATTTTATAATTACATTGTCATAAACAATTTCTATATTCATATTAAAGAAAGTTTGTGTGAGAATTGGATACAAACCAATTCCTTTGCCATTTCAAGATAAACGAGGTTGAATTCAGCTGTTTCGCTCCACTTTAATGATGCTTTAGAGAGTTGAGTGGTCACATTTAGCCATTAAACGTAATTGTTACTTGTAATTTTACGAACGTTTCTGTTTGACGAAATGCTCGTACAAAGTTAAATAACCTTTAATAATGAATTAAGAGATAATCGACGTTGGTGAAAACGGCCCTTAGTTAGGTCCCCTAATTGTTTGGGGTTTTAGCCGGCAGCTAGGATTTCCTACAGGTTAGCAATCATTAGTTATGTCCTGTGTTTGTTTGGATTTCTAGCCAGCAGCTAGGATATCCTCGAGGTTAAAAGCATTAGTTATATCCTGTGTTTCTTTGGGGTTCTAGCTGGCAGTTAGGCAACCATCTCGAAATATCGCGCAATGTAAGTCAAGTGTTAGTTTGCAGAACATGTTAATGGCAAAGTCATTCTCTAAGGTGGCAGGTGACAGTTTATGAATCAGTTACCGTTTGTTGTTGATTGATTTAGGGGCTTTGTGAAATCGTGGTCATGTATCCCTGTGTACATGGGAGAGAAGAATTTGTCAGATAACCTGAGTTAATGTGTTGGCTGTATGAGGGTATGTTTTCGTAATTGAGATGTGGATTGTGAAGGAGGCGGCCGTGGACTTAAGTTAGGAACCATCCCGGCATTCACCTGGCATAGACCTGGGAATCCACGACCAACAACCACTCACAAGATGGCTTTGATGGGAATCAAACACACCTCTTGTGGGTTCTGCCCCACTAGGCTGAGTGTACCGCGATCCAGCCCTCAGACCAGAATAAAAATCTTGGGATATCCAGGAATTGAACCCGACCAAGTTAAGCATGCTAGTGGCTACACCATGAGGTGATCTGAAGGTTTTACGAGTGGGTTGCGAGGACTACAGTACGACGAATGCACCCGTGTTTCTTTCATAGGTGCATTTGTTGTACTGAATTCTTGCTGCCGACTAGCTACGAGAGGATTCGACTACAAAACCCCAGTCGTCCAACAGCTTCAATGTTTTACACGTGGTATAAGGAAATGGCTCTGCATCACTAGATTAAGGATCACTTCCTGTTTACTGCAATTATATTAGTATTCATGCACATGGAAGTAAGCAAAATTATTGTCTACAGCCTCTGTTCCTGTTTCATTTTATGGACGTGCAACATTTAGGGTATCATCCCCGCATGCCTGCGTATGATTGCTAATATATTATAGAATGGTGACAAGTGTATGTGTAATTATCTAGGCTAAGTTCTGTTAAACTCTCCCGAGACAAGACGTAAATTTCCATCCACATATTTCTCTAGAATTAGTTTGCAGAATCCCTGAAAGAAATTCTGCTCAGTTAATATCAGTTTGAATGTTATGTTTGGTAACAACATATAATTCATAAGTGGATGGACTTATACATTAAATTATTCGAAGCTCATGCACAGTACTTCTAATTTGCCAAATTTCCAAAATGTGGATTATAATGTAGTGTGCCCGTTGGACGAGGTTATCTGGTTACCAACAACCGTAACGTGGCCTCCCAGATGACCTCTACCTCGAGACACATTGCCGGAGAGGATCGGAATGCACTTCTTATGGGACTAGCTGGCAAAAAACTCTGCTTCCCTAAGGATCAGGTTCCCATCACAGTGATTGTCATAGACACCCAAAGAAAATGCACCCCCAAAAGGTCAAAACTACTAAATAATTAAATCCAGACTTAAGACATATTCATAGTTTGTTTATTTGAAATGCCAAACCCCTGTCCTACGGTCGGAGGGTTTCGTAAAACGGCTATTCCGTAGCTAATAAACAAAGAAAAAAATAAACAACTCCTAAAGTTAACGTAGATCCCCTCGACAGGTCCTAAATACAGCAAAACATAAAAAACAAAGCTGGGGGAAATGGTACCGCAAGAAAAATAGTTATACAAGAATAAATGACGCTTCTAGGAAGAAGGCATCATGTCTTCAAAATATGTAAAACATGACAGCAAAGTTAAAGGCCTGGTACCATCCCATATTTACATTTATACTCTAACTAATTCGAACTAAACCTTGTTTAAGCTGATCAACGGCGTTAGACGTCCGTTATAAACAAACTAAACAAAAACTAATGATTGTCAGTCATCATTTACAGTTGTTGTTTGAGTCTTCAGTCTCTTGACTGGTTTGATGCAGCTCTCCACACCTCCCTGTCCTGAGCTAATCGTTTCATCTCTACATAGCTCCGACACTCTACATCCGAGGCAATCTGTTTAACATATTCTAACCTTGGTCTACCCCTACAGTTTTTGTCCTCGACCCTTCCTTCCATAACTAAGCTTGCTATTCCTGGGTGTCTTAGTATGTGTCCCACCAACCTATCTCTTCTCTTCATTAACAGTCGCCAGAAACATCTCTTCTCTCCCACTCGTCTTAATACCTCTTTGTTTGTAACCCTATCTACCCATCTGATCTTCATCATTCTCCTGTAACACCACATTTCAAATGCTTCAATTCTCCTCTTTTCTGCTGCACCAATAGTCCAAGTTTCACTTCCATAGAGCGCCACGCTCCAGACAAAGGCTTTCAAAAATGACTTCCTAATACCTAAATTTATATTCGATGTCAGCAGATTCCTTTTTTGTAGAAATGCTTTCTTTGCCTGAGCCAACCTACTTTTATATCCTCTTTGCTTCGTCCATCACTGGTTATTCTGCTTCCTAAGTAACAGAAGTCTCCTACTTCCTTCAGCTTTTCACCTGCCAATTTGATCTCCATAGAGGTTTCTGATTTATTTCGGCTGCATTGCAGTATTTTTGTTTTACATTTATTAATTTTCATCATGACTTCTTTCCGTAAGACGGAGTCCATACCATTCAAAAACTCATTCAAATCCTCAGGCTTGTCGGCCAAGATGACGATGTCATCAGCAAATCTCAAAGTTGAAATTATTTCTTCTTGAATCTTCACTCCCACTTTAAATTTTTCTCTAATTTCCTTCATTGCTTGTTCAATGTAAAGATTGAAAAGTATGGGTGATAAGTTGCAGCCTTGCCTTACACCTTTCTGAATACCAGCTTCTCTCTCATGTCCTTCAACTCGAATGACTGCTGTCTGGTTTCTGTACAGATTGTATATCACCCTCCTATCCCTGTACTTTACTCCAATCGATTTCAAAATGTCAAACAATTTAGTCCAATCAACATTATCAAAAGCCTTTTCTAAGTCTACAAAAGCCATGAACGTTCTCTTATCTTTCCTTATTCTACCTTCCAAAATCAGCCTAAGACTTAGTACAGCTTCCCTTGTTCCTACATTTCTCCTGAAACCAAACTGGTCTTCACCCAACTCCGTTTCTATCTGGCTTTCAATCCTCTTGTAAATTATTCTAGACAGGATCTTTGAAGCATGAGCAATCAAGCTGATTGTACGGTAATCTTCACATCTGTCAGCTCCCACTTTCTTTGGTATAGGGATGATTACATTCTTCTTGAAATCAGGGGGTACCTCACCTGTCTCATAAATCCTACACACCAAGTGAAATAACCTGATCAGACCTTCATCTCCTATGCAGCGTAGCATCTCAGTCGGTATATCATCTATGCCTGGTGCTTTGTTCCTGCTGAAGTCTTCCAAAGCTCTATCAAATTCTGATCTCAATATTAAATCTCCTTTCGCATCCTCATCAATTTCCTCCTCCCTTTCCATTACATGATTCAAGATTATTTGGAAAGTTTTCCATTCGATAATTACATGATTCTCAATCTCCTTTCCCTTATAAAAACTCTCGATGTAATCTTTCCATCTCTCAACCTTTTCTTCCCTATCTGTTATAGGATTTCCATTTGTGTCCTTAATATTACAGCACTTAGTCTTCTTTTCCCCAAAAGTATTCTTAATCCTTCGATAAGCTGTGTCTACTTTTCCTAATTTCAGACAATTTTCTATACCTGCACATTTCTCTTTCAACCATTCTTCTTTCGCTTCCTTGCATTTCTTGTTAACCTCATTTTTCAGACGTCTGTATTCTGCTTTCCCCTTTTCATCTCTTACATTCTTGTGTTTCCGCCTTTCATCCATCAATTCTAGTATATCCTGAGTGATCCACGGTTTTCTCCCTATTCTTTCTTTCCTACCAATGTTTTCTTCTGCGGATTTTGTTATTTCATTCTTCAAAAGTGCCCATTCGTCTGCAATTGAAGTTTGTTTAGGGTTTTTCATTAGTCCTTCCTTTATACTCTTCTTGAATCTTTCGTTTACTTCCTTCTCTTTCAGTCTGTCTATTGCCCACCTTTTTGGCTTTTGACTTTTCTTCAGTTTCTTCAACTTTAATCTGCAATTCATTACAACCAGATTGTGGTCAGAGTTTATGTCAGCACCAGGAAATGTTTTACAATCCAAAATCTGGTTTCGAAACCTCTGCTTGACCATAATGAAGTCGATTTGGTAACGCCCTGTATCTCCTGGTCTCATCCATGTGTATATTCTTCTATTGTGGTTATTGAATAAGGTGTTAGCTATGACCAATTCATGCTCGGTGCAGAATTCTACCAGCCTGCTTCCTCGATCTTTCCTTTCACCTAATCCGAAATCTCCTACTATCTTCCCTTCTCTCCCTTTTCCTACCACAGCATTCCAATCTCCCATTACTATAACATTTTCATCACCCTTGATATACCTCAGAATTTCGTCTATTTCTTCGTAGACCTTTTCAACATCCTCATCATCAGCTAGACTGGTAGGCATATAGACTTGTACCACTGTGGTGCAGGTAGGTTTAGTATTGATTTTTGCTACAATAATCCGTTCACTATATTGCTCATAATATTCCACCCGCTGTCCAAGTTTCCTACTAAGTATGAGGCCAACCCCTGCTTGGCCATTGTTTGATTTAGTGCTAATGACCCTATAGTCTCCTGACCAAAAGTCTTGTTCTTCCTGCCAGCGCATTTCACTAATCCCAACCAAATCCAACCTCAACCTATCCATTTCCCTTTCTAAGTTTTCTAACTTTCCACTTCCTAGCAGACTTCTAACATTCCACGCTCCGATCCGTAGAATGTCAGATTTCCTCTTTGTCACTTCTGTGATTTTAACCCCCTCTCGAGTAGTCCCCACCCGGAGATCCGAACGGGGGACTAGTTTTCCTCCGGATTGAAATTTTACAAGGGAGAAGGCCATCATCACATGTAATTATGCATCGAGAGGTGCATATCCTCGGGAATAGCATACGGCTGTAGTATCCCGTTGCTTTCAGCCGTGCAGCAGGACGCAGTGTAGCCATTATTTGGCTTATATTATCAATATCTTAACCGTCTATAAGACTAGTAAAGAATTGATTTATTCTGAAAGGCTGCTACTCCCTTTCAGAATAAGTAAAGAGCAATTCTACTAACAAAAATACTAACCTTCTACCGTACTAACAATTAAATACCAATATTCTACTAACAAAAAAAAATCCACCAACAACAAATACTACCACTAAAACAGTCTGTCACCAGGCACACTCACATGCACCCTCACACATCACAGTCTACTGAAACAATGAACTATATCTAATAAACAATGCAACTGCTACCAGACACACTCACACACCACAGTCTAATAGAACAATGACATATATCTAATAGACAAACTAACTACCTACTTACAACTAAAACTAACTACATACTTACTGTACTATTGACAATATTTAAAAAATGCAATTTAGATAGAAAATACTTACAAAATGTAATTTAGATTCAAAATAGTCAAAAATGCAAATTAAGGGGGACGTATGAAAAATTGCACTCCAGTAAAAAAAAGTATTTTAACTCCCAGAGATTTAAATATAATGCTATAGAATTTGACACAGATGATTATCCCCTTATTAACGCGGGTTAACTCAACAAACAAAAAATGGTTAAGATTTTCACAAATCGAAACAAGTCACGCGGTTTATAATCGTTCAGAATTGCGAAAAATATTTCTTAAATGTCGAGAGAACAATGGACAAACCATAACCACGGAAAAGTAGACAGATTTGACCATATACCTACATAGGCCTATACATGCAAGAAATGAGTACGGTACTTATCAAAAATAAAGAAATAATCAACTAATATGTACCCTACTTTTCTATTTCTCTCCCACTCCTAAATCCTTCTCTGAACACTCATCTTAGAACAGAATGGTCTGCATTTTTGGACTAATGATAAAAATGTAGCCTATAAGAAGAAATTAACATGCTCATCTTTAGCTCCCCGGAAAAACTGGAAAAAACCTTGAGTAAGTATTAATGTTTCTGTTCTTATGCATTTGATATGATGCTTTAAAAATCAATCTAGAAGAGATAATTTAAGTTAACTTCACTACCATAATACTGCTTAAGAGTTAGACTGTTGAGGACTGATGACCAAGATGTCCATAACTTGATGCTTCACAACTTTATGTAAAATGTATTTTCATAAAAGGGCCTTTACTCAGTTTGGATCATTTGCGATACGTGTTAAATGGATGTGTGTGCTGACATTTTGGTGTTAAATTATGTAAGTTGGCAACACCAACGACAGACAGGCTGAAAAAATGGTGAACATGAATCCGTGTATTCCCACCCTCAGGGCATTACCTAAAGTACATAAAACCAACATCCCGATAAGACCCATAGTTAATTACAGGAGCAGTCCTATTTACAAGGTTTCTCAATTCGCGCAAAAATTCATTAAAGAACATTTCAAACTTAAAGCAAATTGTAGTTTCAACAATTCGGTTCATTTTAGTGAAGCAACCAGGAATTTATCGTTAAAAATTTTCATTCCATGCACACAGTGGACATAAAGGACATGTATACTAGCATTCCCGTCCCAGAAACAATTAAGACCATTGAAAAAAAATTCAGTAAACTTTCAACAGTCGAAATTAGCGAATTCATGGAAATTTTGGAATTCATTTTAGAAAATAAACATTTTAAGTTCAACAATAAAATTTATTCGCAAACCAAAGGCTTGGCAATGGGTTCACCTTTGTCAGGAATTCTTGTCAATATTTACATGGACGATCTAGAATACAACCAAATCATTAACAAGGTCAAAGGGTTGGTTTATTGGGGCTGGTACGTAGATGACGTATTCATGATCGTAGATGAGGATGAAGTGAAAGCGGATCATGTGCTCAATGAGCCTAATAATTTGAACAGCAGCATTAGTTTTACAATAGAATCCGAAAACAACAACATCATTAATTACCTTGATATTACAGCGAAGAGAAATAATAATCGCTTGGATTATCGGATTTACAGGAAGCCAACCCAAACAAATACCACTATCAGAAAAGATTCACATCATCCGGAATCCCATAAAAAAGCTGCCTTCATAGGTTTTGTCAACAGGGCATTCAGTATACCCATGTCAGAATGTGATCTCAAGACTGAAATTTCAATTATTTATCAAATAGCTCAAGCAAATGGTTTAATCAAAAAAGATGTTGACAGCATCATTCATAGAATAAATAAAAAACAAGCCAGTAACTATACTCCAACCGGAAATTAAAAACAAATCAAAATTCGCAGTGTTTACCTTTCACAATAAATCAACTTACGACATCACCAGCATTTTCAAGAAAAATGATTGCAAAATAGCTTTTAGAACTAATCAGAAAAAAAATCAATTCCACCAAAATTAACCAAAGTAACAAATTTAATATGATGATGATGATGAAAATTGTTGTTTTAAGGGGCCTAACATCGAGGTTATCGGCCCCTGATGAAAGGAAATGACGTGAAATGAAAGGATGAAGATAAAAAACAGCTCACTGCTATGGATGAAACGAAAATGGTATAGATAAAATAGACAGTGAGCCCCAACAACTATGCAGGGAAAATACTTACAAAAATGAACTCAGATTGAAACTACTCACCAAATGGAGAGCGGTAATACGTTCATAAGGGAATTTCGAACGAAAATACTTACAAAAGGAATAGATTGAAAAATACGCACAAAATGTAGGTTAAGTCCAAAATACGTACAAAATGCAACGTACAGTCGAAATACCTATAAAATGCAAAGGAAATCAAAATACTTACAAAATGCAAATAAGATTGAAAATACGCACAAAATGTAATGGAGATTCAAAATACCCACAAAATTGCAATTGAGACTTAACTACTTGAACACAGCGGGGTAGGTTGAAAATACAAAATGCAATTGAAATTGCTTACAAAATGTATGGTAGATTCAAACTTCTCATTAGGATGGACAATACTTACACAATGCAATTTAGATTGAAAATAATTACAAAATGTAATTTAGATTCAAAATACCCACAATATTGCAATTGAGACTTAACTACTTGAACAAAGCGGGGTAGGTTGAAAATACAAAATGCAATTGAAATTCAAAAAACTCACAAAAGCCCTGGCCCGGATATTGAAAGACTTACTAAAAAGCAATTTAGATTGTCAATCCTTACAAAATGCAATTGAGACTAAAAAACACTCACAAAATGCAATCTAGATCGAAAAGACTTACAAAATACAACGTAGATTAAAAATACCTACAAAAAACAAAACAAAACGCTGAAAGGGAATTTAGATACACGGGGAACCAAGAAACAAAAACAGTGCGGGAATCTGAAAGAGAAAAGGAAATATAAGGAAAAGAGTAGAGGATTGGAGAGGAGAGGGTCCGCCGCAAAGGGAAGGGACAAAAGGGGAAAACGGAGCCAGCTCAGGAATCCCTCGGGATCGCCAACTCCCGAACTCACCAGCCGTGAGCCCCTGAGGGTGTAGCATTATCTAGGGTGCACCAGAAGTGGTGGGGCTACATACACCCTGCCTCCTTAAGGGCCTTGAGCACAAGGCAGGATGTAAAAGGAAAAGAAAAAGAAGGCTGACCCCTCACAGAAGGAGGGTGTCAGGAAAGATGAGACAAGGGCCAATTAAGGCGGGAAAGGAAGAGACTCCCTAGGCCTCGGATACCCTAATACCGTCGGGGTCGGAAGAGAACAAGAGTTGACCAAGTGAGGTCGACAGGAAAGAAGACGGAGAGGAGCCCGGCACAAGTACAAATTTAAGGGATCAGGTGTATATGAATTAAAATGTCAACAATGTCCAGCTAATTATATAGGACAAACCGGGAGATCGTTTTTTACGAGATATGCTGAGCATGTCAACGCTATCAAACATAAAAAAATGTCTGCAATGGCTAGTCACATGCAAGAAACCGGCCACAAATTTTCAGACATCAGCAAAGACCTACATATAATTCATTTTGACAATAAGGGATCCACAATGAATGTTTTGGAACAGTTTGAAATTAATTTAGCCCAAAGATCCAACCCAGCAGAAAATCTAAATGAAATTTATTGGGAATCCAACGTTCTAAAGAACGTTGGATTCCCAATAAAGCTAGCAGATCACATAATTAGAACCAGGTTTAAAAACCACCAAAGCTTCCATCTCCAGAATAGACATTTTTAAAATTTAAAATGAATATAGACTCTGTCTCCAGTTTATACTTCTAATTATACAGTAGCTGCCCAGCCGCTTCCATCTTATAGTATACCATAGTAATACAACTTTAATTCACTTAATTACTATTAATACTATTACTATTATAGGCGAGTTGCATACGACTGTTTATGTTCGACGATAATTATTATAACTATTTTATGTTCGAACATTAAATATTCATAAATATCTGTCGAGATTTCGCCAGTTTTATGTACTGAACAGAGCGTATGAGGCGCAGAGAATGCCTTGTATTTGACCATGGCCTCCTCGATTACCCTACTATGATACTAGGTCAGGCAGTGAAATTTAAATTAGAAGGCCGTGGAACTCAGCACATCTAATTATGTAATTGGTCAAACAACTGTTTCTTGAGCTCTGATTGGTGGGAGAAACTGTTTCATAATGAAAAATAGTGTTATGATGAGCCTTATTATAGTATACCACTACCACTCGCGCGCGGATGCAAATAGAATGGCGACTGGCAAGTGGTGTATTTTAAAAAGTGATGAGGGCAGAATGTTCCGCGTCCGTGACACTGACATCCCTCTGACTAACTGAGTTACTAGTTATTGTTGTTTTAAAGGTCAGAACAGCAAAGTTTGCTCATTCAGTAAGTGGTAAGTTTAGGTACGGTAACTCAAATAATTTACATGAGTAAACAAGTTCTCAAATAGTAGGTGTAAACTTGCATAATCCAATCGTTTGTCATCAATCAAAAGATTGGCTTTATTCCAAATTAAAACTCAACGAATTTCATATTTTTCGTAATTTTCTCTGGGAGGGATTGATCCCCCCAATCACCCCCCGTAGTTATGCCACTGAATATGTTGTTGATTCAGACAAGGAAGCTTGATGCAGTGGCATCGAATACAATACTCCAGTCATTATATCCAGACAGTGACGTTTCGACCATTACAAGGCCAGCTGAGGATTTGGGGTGTTACCAAAATGTGAAGTGGGACGGTATATCATTATACTTCGGCAATGCAGGTAAGTTAATTCATGAACACGTCACCACGCAAAAGAAAAAAAGGTGACTTTTTGAACTGCCTTATTTCAGAGAAACTTCTCTTCTTACAGAAAATCATGAAATCATACCATACACTATGCTGGAGGAATATCAATGTTTTGTTGTTGTTGATGATGATTTATTTAGCTGCTCTGCGACATGTAACCCTGTGTACTTGGGTGTGTGTGGAATTTGTCTGATGACCTCGTTATTGTGTTAGCTGTATTGGTGTGTGTATTTTTAATTGAGATTACGATTGGGAAGGAGGCAGCCGTGTCGTTAATTTAGGTACCATTTGCCTGGAGTAGATGTGGGAAACAATGGAAGACCACTTCCAGGATGGCTGAGGTGGGAGACGAACTTGCCTCCCTGCAGTTCTACCTCACGAGGCTGAGTGAATTCCATTCCAACCCTCAGACCAGAATTAAATTTCCTGGCAGAGCCGGGAATCGAACCCAAATCCCAGGGGTGACAGCCAAAAATGGTAGCCACTGAACATCAAGGATATCAATATCAACGGCTGGGGGCAGAAATAAATAGATTAACATAAATTCATGGGAATAAAGGAAATAGCTGTGCTTCGGAACAAATTAACAATGGTACAATTATATACAACAACAAAGATATTATATTCAAGAGACAGTAGGGTAACAGTGGGAGAACATATCAGTAAATAAATAAGTTGTACACACAAATAATCATCTTATTATCCCTGCCTACAATCAGATGAACAACTGTTTGTTGTCCACCGTCATCTATCAGTGTATTTAAACTTGAGAATCCAACTGTGCAAGAACAGCATTCTCCCGATCCGGTCACGACCCACGAGTTCTGAAATTTGGGTTCATGCGATCACTGTCAAAAGTCTATCAGTGTTACCTACTAAACTTACTAGTAAGAACAAACGAGAGCTCAATGCATTGGTCCGCTCGACTAAAGAAACAAGATCAAGATTTTACAACGATTAAAGTTTAACTGTATTATTAGCATCGTAGGTTTAGGAAATAAATTGATGGTTCATGATTTAGTCCTAAGTTTAAAGCCGTAGGTTTATGAGTCCATTATTATTAGGATAGTTGACCAAATGCAAGGCTTCGCAAGAGCGTGCTACCAACACGTGGTACACCTCAACAAAGAATACGTGGCTTGCACGTTAACAATAACACAATCGGTACTCGAAAGAGACCATACCTTCCTTCTCGGTCAAACTTGTTCTGTAACATAGATTTGCCGGCATTCTCTAATAAACATGGTAACCAACCCGACGACGTGTGTTAAAACACGTTAAATAATCATTCACTTACAAGTGAGAATACACAATGGCCTTAAGGGTCCAACCTATCAAAAGGTTACTCAAATTAAATCTAAATCATGACAAACATATTGGGGCTCGCTCACAAATACCTGCGAGTATATTAAATATTTAGCATTACTTATTAGTACACCTGTACCAGAACAACTTTACAAAAATCGATACTTAATCAAGGTCAAAAGCATGAGCATAAACAAAGCATGGCCCGTAAGAACATTCCTAGCCAGGTCTAAAAAGAAAAAAATTAAGTCGTTAGTCAATTGTCTCACAAGAGAGATCGTAAATAACCTTGGGCAATGTCATCGGCGTGAACTGGACTAGCATCTGTCATTATGCTTCCAGCGCCCTGCACTACGCGTTATAGCGTGTCAATGAGTTCTCAAAGAAATGTCTTTGACTGATAATTTAAAACACATTAAATTCATAATAAATGTAGGCTGAGTGTTCTGAGCATTCACTCTATAAGATTATACACATATAAGAAAGATTATTAGGTCATTAAAGACGAATAAATTCCAATAAGAATGATATGTTTGGCTTCTAAAAACCAAACAGACGTGAGGGAAAGATATCTCTCTCTCCCTCTGAAAGGCTTTGAAATTGTGTAGCACCACTGAAGCTCACAGCAAATGGGTGCTGCGTACAAAACACGTTTAAATGAAAATAAATACTGGTTTCACACCTTAACCTTAGGTGGAAATAATCGAAATGATACGAATATCGTGTAACAGAAAATTTATGAGTAAGTTCAAAACATTACTTGACTCATGTACAGCGATGTGAAATATCTGAATTCTGGTGGCAAACTGCTCACTCTTTAATAATGTACTTTACAATAACAATTTGGCTGGATCCTTTCCATGCCTAAACGATACGCCATAATGTTAAATAATAAACGTCAGTGGCGTACGAAATAATAGAAAAATGGGGACTTCAGAAACTTGGACAAATAATCAGCTGGAGCTGAATTAAAAATATGCCCCTGTCACAAATTACTAAATTGATCTTCCGTCATGCGGAATCACCTTTCAAGAACAATATTGCACCGTGTGAACGCACACAATCAGGTGACTAACTCAGTGTCGAGTAACGAAATACAAAGAAGCATTTAGAAGCGTGAAAATCACCTTAAGAAGGTGGTCAAAAAGAATGAAAGAACCCTGCCTTGATGACTAACAATAAGTTACGGATGCTACAAACTAATCCACCCATGACCATCCACCGTACAGAAATAGATTAGAAAATCATGACTCAGAGCTATTGCAGTTCATTATCCAGACACGAGGATTGAGGATTTTGCCTTTCGTCCTGACAATCCACAAATATCTTCTCTGCTTGGCCATAAGCATGGTTATCCACTGGTGGTTTTCAATAGTCGTAGTGTGGCTTAGGTGTTCAGCATTCCTCCCATTTGGATATTTAATCCATAGTCATCTTCTTCTTGAGTACAGGACTATTATGCCTCAGCACAGGGTTAAATGAAGGCATCTTGTAGAATCGTAGAAATTTGTGGAATTGTAGACACTGCTTCTAGCGTATTTTAAATTCACAGTTTTACACTTTTTAGCCAGCAGACTATATTCAAAAATGGCCTTGTCTGCTAAGATCACAGAAACTAGCTTTGACACCAAACACGTGTCTTTCCACTGAAGCTAACACTTCACACGTTGTAGATCTCTTATCTAAGTGCATCTGCTCAATCTTAATCGTTTTACATTCGGCCTTTGCACGGCTCGTAAATATTTCACTGAAACTGCTGAATACTTCGGCTAGATTCTCCACTCGTGTATTGCTGGTACACAAATCACAAGTCACACTGGTCAGCCATTAAGCATGCTGCAACCATGTGGTCAATCACTTCACTGAGTGGAAATACAACAAAATTCAAGATCTTGGACGGACTTTTCGCGTCACCAGCACACTTCGTGCTACAATCAATACTTAAGTCGTGTTCACTTCTCAAATGTGAATATCGATGATACTAATACTCGGTCACCTTGGACCTTCACAATTTAACGTCTGCTCGCCATGCAAGCTCAGATTAGAGTCGTTCCTTCACGGAAGTAGGTGTGCTCAGTTCGATCACTTCCTAGTCGTTTAGCGACTAAGTTCATTCCTTCCGCACGTCTGCGGTGGCATACCTTCGGTTGTAAACCATAAATAAATATTATCAGCCCATGAAAATGTGGCTAATTAAGCTGAATGACTTCTTATTATAAATTCTAGATTGCACATCTAAGAAAACTTCTTTGATCATGTAGGGTAATTTTTCATAGCTTCTTAAAGAAGTCAAAAGAACATCTGATGTAGTGGCATACATCTGTGGATGCGTTCATAATTCTTGAACATTATAAATTCCATGGTTCGCGTACAAGCTATCACCAGCATGAGCTATTCGGGCTCAGTAGCGAATAAGTAGTTTTAATATTTCATAGATTCAAGATGGCGGTTCTCTGTAATATTGCGAGTTATATCCTTGTCTTTTGTGGATTAAAGTTTATTTTATAAGTCTTCTATCAAAGGATTGTGTGGTCATTGCTCAATTATTATATCCCACTACACCGATATTTTACGGTATAGTAGTAGGCCTACGCATGGCCACCATATTGAATATGTAGAGTCACGTAATTTTGCCTTCAGGAGGAAACTACCTCCTTGCTAAGATTCTTGATTGAAGAATCATCAGATGTTGAATCATGGATTTCAATGTTTTTCACATTCAAGATAAGTGATGGGTATGCCATTCTTCTCGATTTCTTAGTAAGGTTTCCAAAGTTATCACAATCAATAACTATAGATATCAATGCGCTATTAACACGAAACGATTAAGAGACATATATCCTCTAAGAGACCTAGCTAGTTTTTAAACCTAGACTGTTATACTAAACATAGTAATACACCCTCATCTCGAATACAGTATATACAATTTTAAATCGATAATTCACTAAGTAAGAGGAATGTATTGCGTGAGAGAGCTCACTGGCTGCATAAAGTTCATTCTGTCGGTATATTATGTATTTTGAGCTAAACTTTTTATTCATCTTGGATGAGGTGTGTAACGACTAGAGCCCGGATTTCTAAGCGAAACGCTTATAAATGCTTATAAATGCTTTTTTTTCGCTGAAATACGGGTTTGCTTACTTATTTTATGATTTTTAATTAAAATAGTTTATTTTACCCAAAACATGTAAATTTAATAGTAAATGTTCACTCCTAGCCATCATTTTATCATTGAAACAATTTGTCCCCCATTTTATATCGACTAATAAGCAGTACGGTATAAGTGTAAAAGGGGGATGCCCCAGGATGTTGTGAAATAACACTCCATAGTTGAGAAACTTGGAATGCCCCGCCGAATATTTTCAACTGCGATTAAGCTGTTCCGTTATCGGCATGTTGTCACGTGGTTGGTGAATCCCAACTTTCCAAGTTGTTAGGGCACAGCTCGCTGATGCAATCAGTATTCTTCTTACAGTCGTGCAATACGTGTGCGTGTGATAACGTGTAGGCCTATACGATCGCGACCGGTCATGCAGTAAGTAAATAAATGCCACCCACGAAAACATCTCAATCGGCTTTACTGCGCAAATATGTAAACGAGTTTGGAAGTGATATATTTAGTGAATACGGTAGGGTCTTGTTTTGTTTGGTGTGCGAAAAAAGTATTTCTACAAAGAAATAATATGACATTGTACAGCATATCAACACAACGCGACATAAAGAGAGGGTTAAGAATAAACCTAAGTTAAATTAGCAATTAATTACAGGCACTGTAGGCGATCAATCGAGTTCAAGTGATACATTTCTGAAAGACTTGTGTTCAGCATTAGTGAGTTCGGACATTCCATTGTGGAAATTAGATAATGAGCTGCTTCGGAAACTTTTTGGAAAAATACACAAACAGAAGGGTGCCGTGCGAATCTACATTGCGAAAAAAATATTTGCAACAGTGTTTTCAAGACGTTATTTGTCACCTTCGGGATCAATTAAAGCACGAAAAAATATGGATTTCTTTTGATGAAACCACAGATGCAGCAGGACAATGTGTATGTAGTGCTGTAGTTGGTACTATGAAAGCAGGCAGTAGATCATATCTTCTTAATATAAAGTACTTGACCGAGTAAATAATTCTACTGTTGCAAAAGTTTTCAATGATTCGTTAGCAATCTTGTTTCCAGAAGGGGCACGGTATGACAATGTAGCCTATTGTTATTTCTGAGTGATGCTGCTTCATATATCGTTAAAGCAGGACCTGGATTAAAAGTCCTTTATCCTAAGTTAGATCACCTGACGTCTCTTGCTCACGGTTTACATCGTGTCGTTGAAGAAGTTAGGAGCCAATATAAAGACGTGGATCTTCTTTTCTCTAGCGTGAAGAAAGTGTTCGTAGAGTCACCGATTAGAGTTCAAAAATTTCAATGAACTCCTTCCAAATTTGTCTTTACCTCCTCAGCCAGTTTTAACTCGATGGGGTTCGTGGTTAAAAGCTGTGTCATACTACGCAGAACATTTCAATGAAGTGAAAACAGTGTTGGACTCCTTAAATGCAGAAGATGCGACCAGCACTGCCACAGCTTAGGAATGTTTTTCTAATATTGGCATCCCAGATAAGATAGAGTACATCACTAAACGTTTCTCCAAAATACCTGCTATTATAACACAGTTGGAAGCTCCAAATAATACCTTGGAACATTCACTTTCTTTGATAGAAGGAATTTCAGTAAAGTTGTCTTCAGAGACTCACGGTATTTCTAAAACTGCATTTGAGAAACTCAGTAACGTATTAACGAAAAACCCTGGTTACGAAACACTGTGTAAGATTTCTAAAAAGCTTTCTAGTACAGAAACACATATCGAAGAGGAATTCACCCAAAAAGAACGGTGGTGCTTTTTCACATGTTCCTGCAACTTCATGCAAGGTTGTGAGATCACTTTCACTGTATAAAACATTCTTCGCTGACAAACGACGGTGCTTCACACAAGAAAATCTTAAGATGACCTTCTTCATGTACTGTAACAAGCTTACGTAAGGTAAGAATTCTATGAAACAATATAGTTATGATTTAATTTTATATTTTTATACGCTTATTTTTGGGGGTTATTTGTTACATTTTTCGTGCTTATATGCTTGCTTATTTAACAGTTTGATTGTGTTCTCAAATCCGGGCTCTAGTAATGACTAAATGCTATAGGCCTACCCTCAGTTTTAATATTGCCTGTTTGTTCTTCGTTATATGATGGCGTGAATACTACCCTTATTTAATTAGATGTCACATACTCAGTAGGCTATTAATACGCTTGTAAAGGATAAGGGAGTCCGTGCACTTAATATCTGTTCTGTATTTATCGTGTATCGCTTTCATAAAAATGTAAATGCATGGTAAAATGTCGTTATACAGTCAATTATGAAAAATTTAAGCCAAATAAAGAATGTGAAAATGTGGGCAGGCCGGAGCTGTAGACACAATCTTGGACACGGCTGTTATAATGCGAGAGGCTCACCCTATTTACTTGTATGTGTCTTAATGCGGCATATCACCTCCTAATTAGGCTGTTAACTAATTTTAACAATCACCGGGTCCACACTTTACAACTGGATAGGCAGAGAGTGGGATGATTATTGATTTATGTGACCAAATTTCGAGCCTCTTAGAAGTAATACAGATTTTGTACATTGTGATATGTCCACGGGGTCAGGCCATCAGCATCGAGCATAACGCTTAGGGACCGCGGCAGGGTTATCAGTCGGGTGGCTGGAGCGCCATCCCTGCTCTTTGTGTTAATTGTTGTCACTTCTTAATCAGCACTTAATTATACTTAAGCATAACTATTAGGTTGTCTAATAAAAATTGTCTAGTGTTCAATAAAATAGAATTGGTTTTCTTTGGCTCGCGAATGCTGTTTACAGGAGGCCATGACTAGAAGGGCGTATATTGCGAGAATGTATAATCAAAAGATACCATACATCGCCAGATTTAGAAACTTGGAAAATTAAAATCAGAAGCACCGGATCTGTCCCTCATAAATTCACCCCTAAACAGGCTCAACGTCGAGTGGATATCTGTCATCAGATTATCAGTAACCCCATGGACGATGGAATTATCGGGAGAATTGTCGCATGTGGTGAAAAATTGGTCTATTACCGCAACGCTGACGCCTCGAAACTGTGGCCCAGACCCCTTCAACCTGCCAAAGTCATCGCTAAATTGATCGGTTTGGCCCCAAAGTGATGTTGTGTGTCGGGTGGAATATTGAAGGAGTGATTCGCTGGTAGTTGGATCCAAACGGGCGTGCAGTCGAGAGGGATATTTATTCTCAACAACTGGAACAAGTGCATGAAATTTTGACACGGAGATACGCAGCGTAATTTAACCGAAATAGATTTCTACTGCAGCAGTACAATGTGAGATCTCATACTGCACGAACAATCAATGCAAAATATCAGCAATTGGAAGGGATCGAAATGATGCATACAACACTGATCGTTCGCCTTGAGATTACCATATTTTTCGATCTATGGTCCATTTCTCGCGTAGAAGAACTTTGAAACATTTTGAAGCTCTTGAAGTGGGTCTCTCCATATTCATTACATCAAAACCCACAGACTGGTACCTTCGCAGGATAAGTTAACCTCGTTGAAAAATGGCTCAAGACCGTAGATTATGATGGTCTCTACTTTGAATAATAGTTTAATTTCTTGTCAGAAAACATTCCAAATAATTTTTTACTTAAAGAACGACATTACGTATAGACCAGTCAAATTAGACCAAAAATGATGCATTTGCTGCATTAAATCATGTACTGTAGTTCAAAATGTTTCAGGAATGGGTAGGGGGAAGTCCCCTGAAGAACACACAATAATGTCCCGTCAATTACAGGTGACAAGGGGGGGGGCAGAGGGGGGGGGGGGCAGAGGGGGTGAGAAGAGGGGGGGGGCTTAAAGCCCCTCTTTTTTTAGCTTTTGGCGCATAACTTTAAAACGGTGCGTCCCATAGAACTTTTTATACCTTTTAAACATAACGGAAATTAAATGCCCTACAAAATGGTATAATCATATGTATCTTTATGTGTTACTGTCTCCGAGATATGAGCCGGTGAACATGGAACATTTGAAAAAAAATATGTAGCGTCTCACGTTTCTCGTCTAACTTGCCCTTCCAATCCGTTTGCTTTCCATTTTACAGGAAACTCGCGGGGAAGGAAGTTGTAGAGCATTAAAGTTCCTTCAAGAATGTATATACTTATGCTAATTTTTCTTCGATCTGTCGATCGTTAGAGCGTTTTGACAATGGGGGTCGGTTTCGAGGTTTTGCTAGTCAGCTGCTCATTATTTTACCTCCGTTTTCAACGGCTTTAACACTCTGTATTACGTTATTTATTGATTATGGAAACATAAATTGTATTTATTACCCATATAATTAATGAAAGTATGCGTGACAACTGTTAATTTGGAACACTAATAAACACTAAATATCTAGCTTAGGCCTTTCAAACGGCGAATATTTTTTCATATCCTTTTAATGTGCATATATAAGACCCCTCCCCGTCTGAAATAGATTGTACTTAATACACTGTGTACATAATATTAAGATACGTAGGCCCAAGATTATTATGATTTTGTATCCTATGTTATCCCACAGATAAGAATATAAGAAAGACGTAGAGGACATAATTGATACTGGGAGATAGTAAAGACAGAGACGGCGAAACATCGAATTAAAAACTGTCAAGCGTGAACAACAGACGACCTAAACGGAAGGAATAATAATATTCCGAGATATCCGACGACCCAGGAAAGGAAATAATCTTCTGGAATATGAGATACCATGGGATAGGTCTAAGTGAGTGATCCCTTTCCCAATCCAGTACGTTTGAAAACTCCGGAGATTTTCATAGATCGTGGCTATTTCAAATGATACACCAATGGCTGGAGTGTGGTCTGATATGGCGATGGAAGTGACACTGATGTGTGATGTAAAAAGTGAAGGAGGACTAACACGAGGGAGAGGCATGAGTGATTCTGTGTTGGATAATGGGTTGGAGGGGCTCGTACAGGTACAGCCACATGTTATTCACTAAGCTTAGAGCAGTTTTCCGGCGTCCATTCTGTAAATGGAGAACATCATGTCAACTTTTGAGCATCACGAATGAGCAGAGGTGACCAAGACAGAAGAAAGCTTGCACAGTACTTGGCTGATCATCCACCTTTTGCTGTACTTGATTCTTTGATGTCCCTTTCAACCGGAGTAATAGGACCCAGCAACATCAACTGTTAACAAGCATTGGAAATTGGAACCCCTACAAAGGGGACTCTTGTTGGAAGTAACTTTGCAGAAATTGAGCAGTGTAAGAAAAGCTCAGTAGTCCCTTTGGCTGCTATGAGCAACACTATCAAACTGGACAATGAAATAGTGGTGGTCGAGCCTTTAATGATTTTCCAGAGAACCGTAATTAACAAGAAACCTGAAGGGGATGTAGAGGAGCTGTTGAAGTGTGAGTTAGCCCCATATCCCACAACTCGTTTTGACGGAGGGATCATGAGGAAAACGTACAATGCCTTTCCTTCATGCAGTCAAATAACCACCCTGAAGAACTGTTTTGCGGTACCGTACGGTAATCAATGGTGGCTTTCTTCTTCATAGGGTAAAGTGGAACAACGACACTAAGTTGGCGTCTATCTGCAACCAATATGTGTCTTAAGTTATCAACCATTACTGTTACAACTCTGCTGTTGTGTTTTATGTTGATGAAGACTCAAGATCCACGAAAAGAGGCGAACAACATCGGGGAGCATCAAGTAAAACATCAGTGGATACACACTTTGATGAGAACCTGGTGGCTACTGTTCATCAGGAAAACTTCCTTTCCAACGAATAAAACAAAATTAGCTGATAACTATGTTAGCGCAGGCCTGGGGTGCAAAAGTATACAATTCACCTTAGCCGAAGGAGACGCTGACTGTAGCATTGTCAGGCGTGGATTACAAAATACCCCTCATTCAACTGTGGTGGTAGTTGTCGAGGACGTAGACTTGCTCGTCTTACTTGTGGCACTCACACCACGGACACGAATGTCCTTTTCATGAAGCCCGGACGAGGCAACACAGATGACAGACTGTACTCCTCCCAACAACTTCAGGCCTTGCCATTCTGCCAGTATATTCTATTAATCCATGGCTCCACTGGATGTGATACCACTTCTGCTGTTTTTGGGAAAAGTAAAGCAAATAAAATCTTTGGAGCGGCATCCTAACGAAACCAAAAGCATCGATGAAGTTTTTATGGCCCCACGACCACGCCAGAAGACATCGATGAAGCTAGGGAACAAAATATGTTCCTACTGATGTATCCGACACCACTCCACGAGCATGACTCAATAATTATCACAGGTACATTTCATTTTCTGTTGCATGAACTAACTTCGTTGAAGCATGCTATTTGATAAATAAATATTCTATTCTCTTATGTTCTATTCACACGTACATGTGCTTCATCAAATCGTCAGCCACGATGAAAGCAAACTTGTCTTCATTGCCCCCTACCTGCTCTATATAACTCGTCCTGTGTGTTTCTACAGGTTCAACACAACAAATTGTAATTGAACATCAAATTTGTCCAGCAAGTACATGTATTTTTATTTTATGACGGTAACAGTGGTGTTAAAAAAATAAAAAATGTCACTTATCTCTATCTCTACTTAGTATAAAACAAGCTCCCTGATTCTTGGATGTTATTGGTAAACTCGAGAACCACTGGATGGATTTTGATGCGGTTTTCACCATTCCGTAAAGGATATCTAGAGGATGATTTCTGTAGAAAATAATTTATTTATGATCAAAGGAAGCCGAGCAGTAACGATTTCAGTGGAAAAGTCGAAAAAAAACTGGCGTCCGAGGGCTTTGTAAGCTTACGCTGGGCAAACCGTTAAAAATATCTAAATACTATGACAGTAAGAATTGTTCAGCATGAAATTTCTACAAAAAGGTCCAGGAGAGCATATGTCAGTCTTCAATACATCGACCACTATAAGTGTGTTTACGTTTTAATTTCTTCCAACCATGTCCATTAAACTACTGAGGCGACGGTTTACGAGCTAGATAAGGGCGAGTCTATCATCCCTGTTACAGCCTACCTAGCGGGCGAACCTATTGCCCCAGATACAGCCAGCAGCAAACCGTTGAGTCGTTTTGAGTTAAGACTTCTGAGAAGGGTGGTTGTGTTTGGAGTTTCCCTGGAAGTGCAACTCGGGTTTTCTTCATTTCGCCTGTGGAACACAGTCAAGTTAAGATTGGACGGAAGGTGTATTTGAGTTTCATTCACCTCGCCATTCCCTGGAAGTGCAACTCATTTCGCCTGTGAACTTTTCGTTCCGCAAAAGTCACAGTCAATTTAAGATTGGACGGAAGGGGGATTTTATTACATTAAATTATACTGATTGGAGTATAATCTCTACTTAGTATAAAACAAAGTCCCCGATTCTTGGATGTCACGGGTAATCTCGAGAACCACTGAATGGATTTTGATGTGGTTTTCACCATTCTGTAAAGGATATCTTGAGGAAGGTTTCTGTAGAAAATCATTTATTTATGACCAAAGAAAGTCAAGCACTAACGATTTCAGGGAAAAGGTCGAAAATAACTGGTGTCCGTGTGCTCTTCAAGCTTACGCTGGGCAAACCGTTAAAAATATCTATACACTATGAGTGTAAGAAGTGTTCAGCATGAAAAGTTCTACAAAGAATCCCGGGAGAGCATATCTCTATCTTCAATACATCGCCTACTATATGTATTTTTACGTTTTCATTTCTTCCAACAATCTCCATTCAATTACTGAGGCGACAGTTTACGAGCTAGCTAGGGGTAAGTCTATAACCCCAGTTACAGCTTAGCTAGTGGACAAGCTTATTGCCCCAGATACAGCTAGCAGCAAACTGTCGAGTCGTGTTGAGTTAAAAATTTTAGAGAAGGAGTGGTTGGGTTTGGAGTTTCCCTGGAATTGCAACTCGGCTTTCCTTAATTTCGCCTCTGAACTTTTCGTTCCACAAAATTCACAGTCAAGTTCAGATTGGACGGAAGGGGGATTTGTGTTTCATGCACCTCGCCAATCTCAAATTACGTCTGACAAGAATTTGTTGCACATGCATCCCCATCATGCTGAGACGTAAAACGGAATTGATAGACTATTGGAAAATAAAAAGCGCTTATCACGTAATGCATTCATAACTGTTCCCGGGCGAAGCCGGGTCGGGCTGCTAGTAACCTATAATTCTTTAAGAATTTAGTCATCCAGATATAAAGAACTTTTCAGAACATATACTCCGATGGGCGGGACTGGAGATTATTAGATCTTGATCATGTTTTCATTCCCATAAAAGCGAAATTGTTCTCCGAAATTTTGGGATCCCCAGAAACATAATCCTATATACTCCACTGCGTTCATACATGTACTTTCTAGGTATATATTATTAGTTATATGGTTCATAATACCATCTATGTTTGCATAATCAATAAATAACATGATACAAAGAGTTACATCCGTTGAAAACGGAAGTAAAATAAAGAGCAGTTCTCTAGCAAAATCTCGAAACCGATCCCGTTAAGTCAAAACGCTCTAACGTTTGATTAATCGAAGATAAATTAGCATAAGCATATATATTCTGGAAGGAAATTTAATGCTCTACGATTTCCTTCCCCACGAGTTTCGTGTAAAATGGAAGGCAAACGGATTGGAAGGGCAAGTTTGACGAGAAACGTGAGGCGCTTCACATTTTTCTGCAGATATTAAATGTTCACCGGCTCATATCTCGGAGACGGTAACACACAAAGATATATATCAATACACCATTTTGTAGGCTATTTAATTACTTTTAAGTTTAAAAAGTATAAATATTTCTGTGCGAATCACCGTTTTAAAGTTATGCGCCAAAACCTAAAAAAGGTTTTTTGGGCCCCCCTCTGCAGCCCCTCACCCCACGGCACCTGAAATTGACGGGACTCTATTAGGTGTTGTTCAGGGGACCTCCCCCTACACGTTGCTGAAACATTTGGAACTACATGATTTAATGCAGCAATAATTCCTAATTTGACTGGACTAGTACAGTATGAGACATCCCCTATATATATATATACACGGATGCCAGCCCAAGTCTAACAAACTACCTTATTGCTATTATCAGGATTGTTTGATTCAGATAAAAACTCACTTTTGTTGTTTCATATTGCATCATAGAAACACGTCACGACGGTACGCTTGGCCATCAATCCATGAAACGATCACACCCACTATAGCGACCATCCACCGTCTTAGAAATATAAGTTCTTAAAGGCGATAACCTGCCATCTTTTAGAGCTACAGTACAATTACGAAACATAGCAAGTAGGTGGACTGACAAAGAACAAGTAGTTCTGTGAAAAAATAAATAGCCTATTTTCATATATCCCACGGATGTTTTCCATTAAAACTGTCCTGCCTAATTAACAGATTTAGCATGTGATATAATAAATAGCTTTCGGTTCAGGACCTATGTCTTCCGAAAGGAGTTGTTGGCACATTCAATATCTATAATGTTATCTACACATTTCGACCATCTTTGCTGTTCATTACACGACACATCCTGTCATCAAAAATAAATTAATTTCGAGCTGACTGCTTGGACTAAAACCAATACTTTTATTACGCTATTTCTTTAAAATTCATGTCCTGGCTAACAATTATAAACTGATTAATGTCTATTGTTCTCACCCCAACAGTTCTTCTTTATCAGTAATTAATTCTAAGCACAACAATCTACAGATACAAATACGAAGTAACTCGGGCACTGGCCAACCATTTTAGGCTGACCCATTTTCACCAGTTTCGAGAGAGAGTTAGTTAAGCCCTTAAATTGTCTCGTCTGGTTGCGTGCAATTCAGGATTTTTCAGTAATTTCTTCCTTATCACCTGATGACTTCGAGTGGCTCCAACTTCACTCAGAAATGGCAAAAAGCACCCACGAATAAGTGAAAGCTTAAGTAAGTAGCAATATCCATAAGATTCTCTTCCGGTAACACAATATTTCACTAAAACAGGGAACACAATTAATATGTTAAATTAACTTCGTTATCACTCCTGCTCTGTTTATGTAGAGTAATCTATAGTTGAACTATTTTTCATGAAAGAATTTCTGTTGTTTTGAATACACAGAAATATGTTAAAATAGAGCAATTACAAAACAAACTCTTACAGATTCTGAACGCATTTCTGGTGAGTTGTTTGTAGATTGTTGAATTGACTTATGGAGAATGGTGCACCAATATATACAGATACTGTAATACAGCCATGTTCTCCTTCCTACACTGCACACATCAAATTACATCTTTAAAATCTTTACATATATAATTCTAATTTTTCAGTCTGGGCTAAGCCAGAGTACTATTCTTATTATATCAAGCCTTTATACTGCAACGCACTATGTACTCCAACCAAAAGAGCCCCCCATTTCTGGTGAAAGAAAGCAATTAGAGTTATTATCTAGTATAGATGGTACACGTATTTTAATTCCTCTCTTGACTCTGTCAAGAGTAGTCAGCGTTTGGAACCAGAGCGTAAGTATGCGTGACGTCACTAGATACCCTCTATCTGTACCTTAGTAACCTATAACTTGCTGAGCGCCGCATCGTCAGCACATCAACTACACAGGTTACTCTTGTACACAATTGCAATATTATTTAAAGTGTAGTAGTTAGCCGAATGCTGAGCGGCATAACTCAGCTCCCTAAGAGGACCAACAGCTTCGGGTGGAAGAGTTCCTTTAGGTGGGGTGATGGTCCCCTGGGTGGAGGAAATGCCCCCAAAATCCATAAAGCAGCGTCTGTACCCCAGGTTAGGGGCGGCTGCTGCTCCAATACTGTGTAGCAGCAGTTACGATAATGTCTGCGGCAGATGTTCATTTTATGACTATGGCAAAGACTTCACTGCGTGCGAGAGAAGGCAATCGTAAACCACTTTCGTAAAGTACAAGTTTACCAAGAAAACTGCATGGAATATGACTGATGGAAATTATGATGGTATAGTGCCGGAAGATGAGACCCTCAGGTTGGTAGGCACTCAATATGCTACTGGGGAAGAGCTTCGAATCTTTCAGAATACTGGTGATGCTAAAGCTAATGTTATTTTTGGCGTTTATAAATGACGTACCAAATGGGATTCGCAGTGACTGTCGATTGTTTGCGGATGATTGTGTAATATATCGAAAGATACATGACTCACAAGACAATGCAATACTTCAAGATGACCTGAACCTGGTCTATAAGTGGGCGATTGAAAATAAACTGAAAATAAACACAAGAAAATGTAGTCTAATAAAAATAGGGAAAGTGCTAAGGCAAGATTTTCAATATAACATTGGCTCGGAAATACTTGTAGAAGAAGATTCTTGCAAATATTTGGGCGTTCACGTAAGAAATGATATGAAATGGAGTAGTCATATAGGATGTGTAGTTTCTAAAGCTTACAAATCCCTGCACTTTGTAATGAGGGTATTAAAAGGAAGTAGTACCTCTGCTAAAGAATTAGGATATTTGTCACTTGTAAGACCTATTCTGGAATACGCCTCGGTGGTTTGGGATCCATATCAAGTAGGGCTCATAAATGAGTTGGAAATGGTACAAAGAAAGGCCGCTAGATTTGTGCTCAGTGACTTTAATCCCAGGAGCAGTGTGAGCCGTATGTTAAAGAAACTTGGGTGGGAATCACTTGAGGCTAGGAGGATGAAATCTAGACTCTGCGCTATGTACAACGCGTATACAAATCAACCAGCATGGGGTGAGCTTAGCAAACGCATGGAAAAGCCTACTTACATGGGTAGAGCGATCACCCTTTCAAAGTTAAGGGCCGACCACAGCGAACAAATTATTGTAAATATTCTTTCGTAAACCGTGCCATTGATAATTGGAACTCTCTACCTGCCGCAGTCTTAGAGCCTTTTCCCAAACATATAGGTGTGTTTAAGAAAAGACTGACTATTTGTGTAAATACTCCAGCTTAATTGTTAGTGAATTGTTATGTACAATTATTTATTTGTTATGTATGTCTAATTTGCCACCGGGGGACACACCCCCAATTGCAAATAAACGAATGAATGGATGAATGAATAAATGAATGAATGAATGAATGATGCGGTAAATGCAGCTGATGCCGCCACTCAAGAAATGAGATTCCGCAGTTGCAAGGAGAGATTAATGGTGGGCACATGGAATGTGACGAGTATGTATCAAGGCAAATTAGAAATTGTAAAAAATGAGATGACCCGCTCGAATATTGATATCTTAGGAATTACCGAACTACGATGGAAAGGTTTTGGTCAGTTCAAATCAGGAGAACACATAATATATTACTCATGACATGGGGAACGGAGAGTGCAAGTTGTGGCTTTTGTAATAAACCAGCGATCTGCTAGATTGTTCTTGGCTACGACGTGATTAGTGATCGAGTTATTGCAACCTTTTAATATGACCATAATACTGGTATATGCCCCAACAACTGATGCTGATGATGATATGTTGATGTTGATATATGCAATGCTCAGGTTCAAGCAGCTATGGATAAGGCTTGCAGACAAGATGTGTTACTCCTGATTGGTGATTGGAATGCTAAATTTGGGAACGGCAAAGAGGGAAATGTTGTGGGTCTTTATAGCTTAGGTGATCGAAACGAGGCTGGAGAGCTGCTTATCAGTTTCTGTGAATCTAATAACGTTTTCATTACCAACACATGTTTCAAGCAACCGAAACGTCAGCTGTACACCTGGACATCGCCTGAAGGAAAAAACAGGAATCAGATCGATCACATAATTGGGTCTAGAAGGTGGCAAAGGTCCATTATAGCAGCAAACACGTGGCCTGGTGCAGACTATGGATCAGATCATGAACTACTGGCATGTAAATTACAAGTCAAACTTAGAAGGAATATTAAGGTAGTCCAACTTCCGAGATATGACTTTGCAAACATTCCCACACTATTTAAAATATCAGTTAAGAATCGTTTTGAGATCCTAAATCTCCTTGATCGAGAACCTGAGGAAATTTGATGCGAAGTTTAAGACATTGTTAAGGATGAATGTAAGAACAAATTGTTGAGGTTTGAGAAAAAGAGAACTTCGAATTGGATGACATCAGAAACTATTAAAATAGCGAAGACAAGGAAGGAAGCCAAAATTCAGAAGGGTAGCGAACTCATGATTCTCTTGAATAGAGATTTTCAGAGAAATGTTCGCAAGGATAAGCAGCAGTACTATAACAATATCTGTACTGATTTGGAAGAAGAAAAAAAAGGTAACATGAGAAATGTCTTTCAACATATATCCACCTTAAGAAAGAAGTTTCAGCCAAGAATTGGAATGGTCAAGGATGTTAATGGTAATACGATTAATGATGGAGAAGGGATTAAACAGAGATGGAAAGATTATACACAGGACTTGTATAGTCTAGAGATAAGAAGTGACGACTCATTACAAGAGGCAAATTTTGTTCTACAACCTCCCGTGTTAGAAGATGAACTTAGAATAGCTTTAGAGTCATTGGCACAAAACAAGGCCTCTGGAACTGATGGAATTCCAGCTGAAATATGGCAAGCAACAAAAGAAACATCTGTTAAAGTTTTATCTGCAATATGTCAACTGCTGTGATGATGTTAGTCACTCCATGGGAATGATAGTATTTAAAATAGAGGATATACGGATTGCATCTTTTTCAAGTCGTTCCATACAAACTTTAGGTGGTATCAGGTCATCTATAGAGCTCGAACTTGTTTTAACGAGTCATCATAGCTACACTTATTATAATATGCGAAGCTAAATGGTTCATTAATGTGAGTGGTGTTGGTAAAAAGTTTGGTTGGATTCGATTAACATGTATTAAAAGGTTTTAACAAAGTTTCAAAGTCAGCATATATAACAAATGGTACTCGAAGCTGCTTCTTCAAGTCCTTAAATTTTAAAATGTTATTTCCAGGAGTAGGTAATGTGAAGCCTCCGTGGCTTAGGCGGCAGCACGCCGGCCTCTAACTGCTGGGTCCGTGGTTCAAATCTCGGTCTTTCCATGTGAGATCTGTGCTGGACGAAACGGAGGCAGATAGGTTTTTCTCCGGGTACTCCAGTTTTCCCTGTTAAAATTTAATTCCAGCAACACTCTCCACTATCATTTCATTTCATCTGTCATTCATTTAATCATAACCCCAGAGGAGTGCGTCAGGCCTCGGCAGCCGGCACAGTTCATATCCTCGCCGCTAGATGGGGGTTTCATTAATTCCATTCATGACCCGGTCGGAGACTGGAAGCAGGCGGTGGATTTTCATTTTCATTACCAGGGGTAGGTAATGAACCCATGGGCCATAGGGTCCATGGAAGGTCGAACCCATGTCCTTAAGAAAGAAATGAAAGAAACGTATAGTTTCCTAAAGGAACGGAGAGAGATTTTAAGCCAGGATTATAGCTTAACATTGTGCAAGCGACTAGGGACAGATGTTCCTTAGATGAGATCACCCCACTCGACATTCAAGAGAGGGCTGGTCACGAGTATTAATAACTGAATGGAAATTTCCACCGTGATAGACAAGGAAGCCTGAATCGGAATTCGAGCTGACGTTGCTGGAAATTGACAACGCCGCTTATGCGCCAGAAGAGGAATAATTAAAATTAACACGTTTACGAGCATAATAATGAGTAAACAAGCACAGTACAGTGAATCATTTTGAATGAGAGATTTTTCAGTAATGAGAAACCATTTAATAATTGCGCAGAAAAAAACTGCCGACGTAAGACGACGTCATTGGGGAATTACCTAAGCCTCTGTGGAGGGGAGAGAGCAAAAGAAATGCAACACCCACACAATTGAGGACGAGAAATTAATTAATATCTCCGAATTGCACGATCGATTCTTAGGTGCAATAAGATCATTTGACATTGAGAAGAAGAGCTTTCGGAAGGTATAATTTTTATATTTGTGGCACCATTATTTTAGAAGTTGACCACAGAAAAGGCTTGAGTCTTATTTTTTTGTAGTAAAACAGTATAAAGCTTCGGGCGTTTCCAAGCCAATCATGCAGTTGTACAACGAGCACTCCGTGAGCGGAGGTGCTGCATCAAAGTCTTCAAACGTATGAACCTCAGGGGAGGTCATACTGTGCAACAAGTACAAGCACCGAATGCAGTTATTATCAGCCTGCGGGCATGACACTGTGTCACGATCATCATTGAATGCAGTCTTGAACAGCCCGAGGGGTGTTGCCACGCATCACGCAGTACGAATCCGTCCAGGAGGACGTGAAGTTATATCAGCACTTGCAGTCATACGAGCACTCCGTGAGGGGAAGTGCTGCACCACGACGTAGAAGTAGTCATTCCGACAGTCCGTGAGGGAACGTAATTCTGCGTTACATTGAAAAACAGCTACCAGTACTCCTTGAGGGGAGAAACGTTGTGTTACACCGCAGAAGTAAGATCCGATATCCACAGGCGTCGCAGTATTAACGACTTGCTTGCCTCCATAAGGAGTGGTCAAGACGAAATTTTAAAGTATCGCCGTAGTGAAATATTAGGAAAATCCTAATTATAGGATTTAGGCCCGACTGTATACAAGTTAAAGTGAAAATTCATAAGATATAGTCAGAGCAGGCTGCGAACATCGGACTTAAAGGCGATAGGTCGTTAAACGTACGAATGAATAGATCATAACGTACGGAAGTATCGTACCAGACAGATAAACTGTTATTTAAATTAAAGAAACCTAAAAGGGAAGAACAGAATAATAAAACAGTTCAAATAAAGACGATAGGAGACTATAAACATTATCTCCAAAAGGCAGGTGAACTATTCTAAAAATACTAGAATTGAGAAGTGCTAGCTGCTATAAACTGCATCTATAGGTCTTAGAGGAGACCTCGATCCGTATAGACTTTCGTTAGGATCGATAGACAGATCTACAAAGAAGCCGTTCAAGCTAGATAAATAGCCGGTTATCCAGGATAGGAGTAGCAGAATTGGACTCCGGGGAACAGTAGATGTTTCGGGACTTTCGCATTCTGCAGGATAGGAAGCCGACATCGAATAAATTTCACCCTTGGAAACGGGAAGTTAAGAAGATCACGTGTGATAGGCTCAGAAATACGGCCTAGTGATCGAGAATTGTGAAGTGTAAAATAATCAAGATTGTGTGTTAAATTAATATTTTTAGTGTTTATTATGTGTTCAAAGGGAACACATCAGTATATAAAAATGTCGTCAATGTTAAGTGTTTTAAATATATGTCAAAAGTGTTTTAAGTAAGATGAATTCCTTTAATATGGAGTAAAAGTTCAAAGTGGGCCCAAAAATGAAGCACCGCACCAGATTAAAGATCATGGGATGATCTGGAAACATGTGAGTACTAAATTCATTTTATTTTGGTGTCAGAAATTGATTGTGTACAAACCCACCGGAGTTTTTGAGTAAAAGGGATGTGTTTTAATAAATAATGAATAATCAAGAACACGGTCTGAAAAATAATAAAAAAAATGAGAAATTATAAATAATTATGTAAAGAATAAATCCCGTAGAGGAAATATGTGAATAAAGGGTTAATGTATTTAACAAATGTCATAAGAGCAAGCGAAATATCATTAATTATCATGAAAGACATTGAAATAAAGTAAAGTTGAGATATGAAAGAAATAGCTTTGGAGCTTGTATAATGAATAAAGATAATAATAATAATTAAATATGGAAATGTTAAATAAAAATCAAATAAATTGATATGAACATAAGAACGTTAAGCCTTAACGTATGTGTAAGATACGATGTTCAATGGAATATTTTAAAACAGGGAGCGATTTATCGACAACGGAAAGATTAATATGTGAATTAAAATAATATGAATAGTTACTAAAGAGATTTATCAGTTCTTGGGAAGACATTTCGGCTTAAAATAATGCATAGCGCATAATGAGCGCAAATATAATATTAAAGTGTCACGCTAGGAACGCGTAGTGGTTAAAATACTTGGTACATTACTTATGGAGGGTAGTTGATTGCAGTGAATTGATAATTGTATAAGTCCTCTATTTGTGACATAGTATCACGAGGCATTGTGTATGTATTTAAAAAGGGAGCTAATATATGGTATTATTGAGCGTATGTCATATGGGCCACGGCCGACTCTAAATCGCCTTTTGTATAAGTCCTCTATAAGGGATTGGTTCCCGAGGCACGTGATGAGATTCGAATGCAGGATCTTCTTATGATAAAAGCCCCTTAAATTCTCCGTCGTCGTATGTGTATTAATCTTCCCAATCAATGAGGACCCTCTCATAATTAATAAATGCCAAGGATACGAAAATGGTCTTTGAACCAAAGAATAGTTGTTTGAATGTATACGGTACAGTACAGCCCGGTCTCCCCAGAACTGGATATAATGGGAAGGTTTGTTTTGAAAGCCTTGGAAATAAGCTACTAACGTTGGGTCAGACAGGGAGTCGCCGTCACCCTACGTGGTCATAAATCGCACCCCAAGTAGTAGGGTCTAGCTCTCTTAAAGCGAGAGGGAACAGAGACCGTCTCGTAAGCTGTTGTAAAGAGAATGAATACACCAGGAGTGTTTAAAGTTGTTAACGACCCGGGCGATGAACCGAGGTCCTAGTAGATGGATATTTTCGTTTGCCGGTTCAGATCGTAGTTTCTTATATGATAATGGTCTATTAAGACATAAGAGATAAATAACAATCCCTATTGTAATAATGTATGGACGTGGGACTCCACGAGTTGATTGAAGGCAACTGAGTTCGGGAGTAACTATAGTTCTTTGACTGTGTCAAGTACCTTCATGCTCTGGAGTACACGATTGATTTTCTGACACCTTAATATATTTGTGAAATAAAGAGAGATGATAACAACTGAATGTGTGGACATGCCCAAAATATTGAGTTAGATAATTAACATAGATTTTAAATATAATTATATATTTGTTTTTGAGAAATAAGAAAATATAAAGGATAGTGGGAGGTGTACAAGAATGACACCTTAATAATGTAAATTCATGGAGCCAAAGAGCTCGGAGTTATGTAAACTTAATGTTAGTGCTTTATGGAAGTGAGACTAAGTAAGAATTGTTGGTTTATGTGGAAACCACAGGTTTTGAATACAATATTTGTTTATATTTGTGATTCCTTGTTCATTTGGAACAAGCGGTTATTATTGGGTCAGTAATTAAATTGTTAAAATGTTTGTAGCGCCATTAATTTTATTAATTAAATGTGTTTAAATAGGAATTGATTTTGTTGTTATTTTTGCAAGTGTATCCTCTGATTAATCCAAAATATGTGAGTCACAGAGTGGGGGAACTTACCGCTGCCCCGAAATCCCGAATTGAGCTACGCTGGTATACTGTGATTGGCATATTTCTTGCTAAATGGGCACATGGGGATATATAAATAATGTGCTGAATTAATAACTAGAGGAACACTTAAGTCGGTCATTTCATGTAAAATTAAAGTAATGATAGGAAGAGCTACAGCGTAAAATAGTAACTGACCGCATGGGTCCCTGGAAACTCATACCGAGCAGCCCTGAATATTATATTATCAAACCCCCTAGCAAACTTAAACATGGCGCCCAACGTGGGGCTACTAGCAAAACGTAAACATGGCGCCCAGTACGCAGGGCTGAGTTTTCCTAGGGAAAACCCGAGTTTTCTCGAAAAATCAAAATTTTCATTTCTTGAAAAAAATGGTTTTTCGAAATTTTGAATTTTAAATACTTCCATAAAGGTTTATGAAATTGAATAAAAGTAGTAAAAGGGTACGTTGTAAGTGAATACCCGTACCAAAGTAAAATTTTAAAGAAATTGGGACACACGGATTCAGAGTATCATCTCTCAAGCATGTACTAGTGTGGTGGCATTTGTGGCCCACTGTATTCTCATAAGATGGCATTAAGTGAAGAGATGCAACGGCTTTTGGAGGCTATCAAAGCCGATAGCAATGAGAAGTTGGAGGCCATAAACAATAAATTGGGAACAATAGACAATACATTGGGTCTCCAAAAGGATGAAAATAACAAAGTGTTCGAATCCATAAATGAAAGTTTGGAGTCAATAAAAACTGATAGTGCTAATATGGGAACCAAATTAGTAGATATCGAAGTTAAAACTGATACCATGGGAACCAAATTAGTAGCGATCGAAACTAATTGTGTAACAATGAACAATGAAGTGAAGGCTGAGATAGATAAAATAAATAACAAGTTCCAAGGGTTTGACACTACGTTTGGGGACAAGTTAACTGAATTAAAAGGGGAAATCGCATGTGAGATTAAAAAGGAAAGTAAAGGATTTTACTCAGGATTGCAAGTCCAAATAGAGACTATGAACAAAAATATGGTAGATTCCCAAAATAAATGTCAAAATCATTTTAAAAGTATTGAGGGTAAAATTGGTACTATGGAAAATAAGCTTGGTTCTATAGAAACTAAATTAATTAACATAGAAACAAAGGGTGATATTTGTGAAAAGAAACTTGTAACCCAGATCCAAGGTGTGCAGGAAAAGTTAGAAGCTCAGATAAAATCTAACAGCGATATTTGTGAGGCCTCCCGGGATGAAATAAAACAAAGCGTGAATAAGCTAGGAACCCGATTTGGAAAGGTTGAGGAGAAAGTAGGGACCCTCGAGAACAAAATCAGTGTAGTTCAGACTGAGGTAACTGAGATGAAAAATCAAAATATAAAGGATGCGCGGGATATGAAAGATCAATTTGAGCTGTTTACCGGGCAGGTAGATGATAACTTAAAGAAGTATGAGGGTGAAATAAATCGAAGATTAGGTATCTACGAGGGGCATCTCCAGGGTGAAAGAAAACAACGAGAGGACGAAAATAAGGATAACACCCATAAAATAAATGAAATAAGTCAGGGTATTAGTGAGGTTCAGGAAACCATCGGAACATTAAAAGTTCACGTAGGAAAAACCAATAAGGAAGTTAATCAGGTCCAAGATGAAATGATGAAATTGTATAAGAGTCAAGAGAAAACTGAGGGAAAGCTTGAAGGAATTAAAGTAGATATGGTCAAAGGACGAAAAGAAGTGGAAAAGCAAATAAAGGAGATACGAGAAGGCCTGGATACCATAGGTGATATGAAACCAGAAATTAAAGACCAACAGGCTAAGATCATTAAGAAAGAGGTAGAAGACCAAATAAATGAATTCAGGGATAGCTTCAGGGATGAGAAATTCCAACTCAAAAAGATAGAGGAAGATATTAAAATGAATCAAGAAAGAATTCAGAATGAATTAAGATCCCGATTGGAGAGGACAGAACATAAGAATAGTCAAATGGAAATCCAACTCATGGCAAATGAAGAAAGTGCCCGAAGAGAAAGGAAGTTAGAATTCGAAAATCAGGAGGAGTTTCCAAAGACAGGATGGGTAGATTCCCGTGAACAAGGCACAGATACGGAGAGGGACTTAGGAGAGGAGAGCCCTTATAAGAACCCAGGATATCCGATGGCGATGTCAACCCCGTATACGAATCAGACAAATGGCCAAATAATAAACATTATTAAATCCAATGAGGATAGACCAGTAAAGTTTACGGGTAATAACATGTCTATTACTCCAAAATACTGGCTAAAAGAAGTGGCAGAGTATCTAAATGAAATGAAGGTTCCTCAGGATCGGAGACTGAGAGCTATTGAAAAGCTGTTGGCAGGTGATTGTCTCACCTGGTTCAGAAGTTTTAGATACACTTTTGATACGGTGGAAGGCTTTAGGGAAGCATTTTTAAAGCGATATTGGGCAGCAGATGTCCAAGAAAATTTAAGGCTAGATCTGTACTCTAGGAAGTACAGCACCAATGCACCTACTAAATATTCGGAATTTTTCACCGCTCAGCTGTGTAAATTCCGCGAACTGGATATTGCTCCGGCAGAAAACGACCTGTGTGCCGCCATTGCAAGACAGCTTCCATATGAGATTCAGAGGCTGCTAATCTCATCCAAAGCCAGAAGTGCTGTGGAAGTGGAAAGTGTATTACGTCAGTTAGATATGACGACTTCGCACGTAACTCCTCGGCATCAAAGACAAACTGAGCAAGTACACATGGCCAGCAGTCAGGAAACTGGAGAAAAACCAGCGACCAGGAATCAGTCCACCAGTACGGATACTCAAGGACGAGATCGAGAGTATGGGCACCAGGAGCCTAGAAGGATACAGCCATATTACCGGGGAGGATATCGAGGAAGAAATCCTAGAACGACGGGTTATAGGCAACAGGAAAGCCGACCCTATAACAATAACCAGCAAAGGCCGGATAACAGAAAGAAATGGGAGAATTATCCCAGGAGAAATGTAAGGCCAGACGATAGGGATGATGAATATCGGGCCGAAATAGAAGAAAGATATCAGGAGAGTCTTCGTTATATGAACGAAAGACCAGATGAACCTGATAGGCAAAAAGTCCGTTGGAGTGAGGCAATCAAGAACCGGAAATCACCCGACCGACTAGACGGAGCTCAAAGCTTGGAACTACAAGCTCAGCTAAAGAATGAGGGAAAAGGGAGCCCTCAGGATAAAAAAAACTCCAAATTTAAATTGTCAAAAGTGGAAACATACCAGGAGCTGGGAGGAAGTAGAAATTGTAAGTTGGATAGCCAGACCAGATGAACTAATTAACGAGGATGTGGAAGGAATCCCACCTGTTAAAAGAGAACTACCTATAATTATGCTTAGGATAGAAGGATTACTGGTCAGAGCATTGATTGATACTGGATCCACAATAAGTTTAATTACACAAACCCTTTTAAATGAATTGGAAACAAGGGGCCGAGTACTAAAGATTCCCACATCAAGTGTAAAGATTAAGGGAATTATCCCTGAAAAATCTTTGACATGTAAATTTCAGGTATACATTGATTTAATCATGGGTAACGCTGAAATTTCGCAGTGCTTTTTGCTGGTAAATCAATTACCGTATAATGTCATATTAGGTATTGATTTTATCCGTGAGAACAAGGTCATTATAGACCTAGCGCAAAACTGCATTAGAGTTCAAAGAGAGGATGTGGATGAACAAAACATTAACCTACAGGAACAGGATGCGAAAATAGAAGAACAGGTATGGCATATGGAAGAAGTGATTGAGGAAGATTATAAGGACATAGAAAGGATATTTGAAGTCCTCAACATAGAACTCGAAGATAATGTGGAAAATGAGTTCGAGACCAACCTGTCAGGAAAAGTGGAGGAAGCTAAAGTCAGCCTTGAAATTAAGGAACAGTTAAAGAAATTATTATTGGATTATAGGGACGTATTTGATTCCAAGCCAGGGAAGATTGAAAATTTTAAATACGCGTTCCAAGTCAACGATTGGGCACCGTTCAAACAAAAACCATACCCGGTTGCGGAAAAACATTACCCACAAACCAAGAAAACACTGCAGGAGATGATGAATGCAGGTGTTATAGAAAAGATGGCGACACCATATGTTAGTCCATTAGTGATTGTGAGTAAACCGGATGGCTCAGTAAGGGTGTGTTTAGATGCCAGAAATTTAAATGCAAAAATCATACCTGAAAATGATTCGGCACCACCCATAAAAGAAATACTGAGGAAGTTTAAAGGCAAGAAGATTTTTACGAATATTGACATGACTTCTTCGTATCATCATCTCGAACTGGAAGAGAAAACCAGCTTGTTGACTGGATTTCAGTTCGATCAACAAACATACTGCTTTAGAAGATGTCCGTTTGGATTAAAGACTGCAGGATCGGCATTAATAAGAGCGCTTGATCGAAACCTGTCAGAGGAAGTGAAAGATTGCACTATCCGATACGTAGATGACATTTTGCTTACCTCGGAGAACATTGAGGAACATTTAGAAAATTTGAAGAAATTATTAGAAGACCTAAGAAGGGCAAATTTTAAGATAAATTTAAAGAAGTCTAATTTTTGTCAAAGGCAAGTGACATTTTTAGGGCATGTGATTGACAAGGATGGTGTTAAACCAAATCCATGCAAATTGGAATCGATAAGGGATTTTCCAAGGCCTTTGAAAATGAAGAACGTTCGCCAGTTTTTGGGATTGATTGGGTTCTTCTCAGGACATTGTCCATCATACACAAAAACTGTTGCACCACTACAGGACCTTCTGAAGAAGGAGGGCAAGTGGAAATGGACGGAGGAAGCAGAAAAAGCATTCGTGGAGGCCAAGGAAATGCTCTTAAATTACGTGAAGCTAGGATATCCTGATTTTAATCAGAGATTTATCATTCAGACAGACGCATCCCAGATTGGAATAGGGGCAATGCTATATCAGGAGAACCCGGAAAACCCTGATAAGAAGAACTATCTAGCTTTCACAAGTAGGAGACTGAAACCACACGAGAAAAATTATACGATCAGCGAGATCGAGCTGTTAGCGATATTGCACGCGTTGCAATATTGGCGGAAGATCGTATATGGGTTTCAGGTCATTCTAAGGACGGATCATAAAGCCTTAACCTTTTTGATGAAGACTGATTTATCCAGTCAAAGGTTGATGCGTTGGGCTTTATATATTCAACAATTTGATGTCAAGATAGAGTACTGCCCAGGAAAAGAGAACATAGTTCCAGACTACTTAAGTAGACAGCCAGAGTCCATAGAAGAGGAAGTAATGGCTATAGATTTGGAAGACAGGGATCAGCGTACTCTTAATGAGTTAAGAAGCATTAGTCAAAGACAACGGGAAGATCCATGGATGAACATGCTCATATCATTCCTTGAGGGAAGCTTGATAAGAGGAACACCAGCGTACACGGAAGCTGAGAAGATAGCACAAGACTACACGTTTTATAATGGGTTATTATATAAGTTTGTGGACTCTGACCATACGAAATTAAGGATTGTTGTACCTGCAATTTTGCAGAGGAAAATAGTATGGTTAGCCCATAGATCGTTCGGACATATGGGAGTCGACAAAACAGTCTCGATGCTGAAAGAAGCATTTATATGGCCGAGACTGAGAGAAACTGTAAGGGACACGCTAAAGACATGTGATTTATGTCAAAGGATCAAACCTAATGCATTTCTGATGAGACAGAAGCCTATACCATTGTTGCCCGAAAGGCCCGGCCAAATCATATCTATCGATAATTTTGGACCTTTGCCAAAGGCAAGAAGAGGAAATCGACACATAATGGTGGCTATGGATGTCTTCACTAAAATGGTTGTCCTTGCTCCCATACAGAAGACTAGTACCAAACAGGTGTTAAAACGACTTAAAGAAAAAGTGATACCGATTCTGGGGAAACCTGAGAATTTGTTGTCGGATCACGGCAGTTGTTTCACCAGTGTAGAGTTCAGACGAGAATTAGAAAGACTTGGAATACGTCAAATTTTGTCAAGTATTCGCCATCCTGAGGCAAACCCTGTAGAGAGAGTTATGAGAGAAACGGCCAAGTATTGTAGAATATACTGTGCCGAAGAAAATTGGAAGTGGATAGATATTTTGGATATTATCGAATTTTGTATAAATAATACAATCCATGAATCCACAGGAGAGATACCCATAACGTTACATCGGAATGAGCAACCAGAAAGACCTTGGAGTCTGGTAATTCCTAGGCCAGCAGACGCTCAGCCGGGAAGAGATGTACGAATTAGGAGAGCCTTTGAGCATCTAAAAGCTCAAGCCGACAGGAGGCAGAGAAGAAATAGGCATAAGAGGTATCATCGACCATTATTAGCAGGAGAAATGGTGTTAGTGAAAAGACCAGCCATTTCGGATCCAGGGAACCGTGTGTATAAGAAGTTCCAGAAAATATACCACGGACCATATCAAATAATCAGAGATTTGAGGAATAACGCATATAGAATTCGGCACTGTGAAACGGATCACGAAGTGACTATGAATTCAGCAATTTTGAAATTATATTACCCTCCCGAAGATTTTAATGAAGAGAATGAACAAGCCCTGGTCATGGAAACATTTAGAGATGAATCCGCTTTTGACATAAATAAGAATAAGGAAGAAATAGAAAATAGAGCTCAAGCATTCGAGTGCGAATGCGAATTGGAGAAAGTATATTGGGAAATTAAAGAAATAATTGAATTTATTGAAGAAGAAAATTCCAATTTAAGAAAAGAAAATGATGAAATAAGGAAACGGGTAGGGATAGACCAAACCCGTAAGGGATAATGAGGTTCTGGGAACTTAATGTCCAGACAAATAAAGAAAGAAAGAAAGGGTAGGGACAGAGCATACCCGACCTACACAATTACCGGATACGACTTAAAAGAAGTAAAAACAACAGTAAATATGGATGACGTTATGATGGATTCGACGAATAAAGAAATACAAATAAAATTGAAATAAATTTCCTCAAGAATTTTCGAAAATTTATTTACCTAAGGAGGGGAGAGATGAACCCATGGGCCATAGGGTCCATGGAAGGTCGAACCCATGTCCTTAAGAAAGAAATGAAAGAAACGTATAGTTTCCTAAAGGAACGGAGAGAGATTTTAAGCCAGGATTATAGCTTAACATTGTGCAAGCGACTAGGGACAGATGTTCCTTAGATGAGATCACCCCACTCGACATTCAAGAGAGGGCTGGTCACGAGTATTAATAACTGAATGGAAATTTCCACCGTGATAGACAAGGAAGCCTGAATCGGAATTCGAGCTGACGTTGCTGGAAATTGACAACGCCGCTTATGCGCCAGAAGAGGAATAATTAAAATTAACACGTTTACGAGCATAATAATGAGTAAACAAGCACAGTACAGTGAATCATTTTGAATGAGAGATTTTTCAGTAATGAGAAACCATTTAATAATTGCGCAGAAAAAAACTGCCGACGTAAGACGACGTCATTGGGGAATTACCTCTGTGGAGGGGAGAGAGCAAAAGAAATGCAACACCCACACAATTGAGGACGAGAAATTAATTAATATCTCCGAATTGCACGATCGATTCTTAGGTGCAATAAGATCATTTGACATTGAGAAGAAGAGCTTTCGGAAGGTATAATTTTTATATTTGTGGCACCATTATTTTAGAAGTAGACCACAGAAAAGGCTTGAGTCTTATTTTTTTGTAGTAAAACAGTATAAAGCTTCGGGCGTTTCCAAGCCAATCATGCAGTTGTACAACGAGCACTCCGTGAGCGGAGGTGCTGCATCAAAGTCTTCAAACGTATGAACCTCAGGGGAGGTCATACTGTGCAACAAGTACAAGCACCGAATGCAGTTATTATCAGCCTGCGGGCATGACACTGTGTCACGATCATCATTGAATGCAGTCTTGAACAGCCCGAGGGGTGTTGCCACGCATCACGCAGTACGAATCCGTCCAGGAGGACGTGAAGTTATATCAGCACTTGCAGTCATACGAGCACTCCGTGAGGGGAAGTGCTGCACCACGACGTAGAAGTAGTCATTCCGACAGTCCGTGAGGGAACGTAATTCTGCGTTACATTGAAAAACAGCTACCAGTACTCCTTGAGGGGAGAAACGTTGTGTTACACCGCAGAAGTAAGATCCGATATCCACAGGCGTCGCAGTATTAACGACTTGCTTGCCTCCATAAGGAGTGGTCAAGACGAAATTTTAAAGTATCGCCGTAGTGAAATATTAGGAAAATCCTAATTATAGGATTTAGGCCCGACTGTATACAAGTTAAAGTGAAAATTCATAAGATATAGTCAGAGCAGGCTGCGAACATCGGACTTAAAGGCGATAGGTCGTTAAATGTACGAATGAATAGATCATAACGTACGGAAGTATCGTACCAGACAGATAAACTGTTATTTAAATTAAAGAAACCTAAAAGGGAAGAACAGAATAATAAAACAGTTCAAATAAAGACGATAGGAGACTATAAACATTATCTCCAAAAGGCAGGTGAACTATTCTAAAAATACTAGAATTGAGAAGTGCTAGCTGCTATAAACTGAATCTATAGGTCTTAGAGGAGACCTCGATCCGTATAGACTTTCGTTAGGATCGATAGACAGATCTACAAAGAAGCCGTTCAAGCTAGATAAATAGCCGGTTATCCAGGATAGGAGTAGCAGAATTGGACTCCGGGGAACAGTAGATGTTTCGGGACTTTCGCATTCTGCAGGATAGGAAGCCGACATCGAATAAATTTCACCCTTGGAAACGGGAATTTAAGAAGATCACGTGTGATAGGCTCAGAAATACGGCCTAGTGATCGAGAATTGTGAAGTGTAAAATAATCAAGATTGTGTGTTAAATTAATATTTTTAGTGTTTATTATGTGTTCAAAGGGAACACATCAGTATATAAAAATGTCGTCAATGTTAAGTGTTTTAAATATATGTCAAAAGTGTTTTTAAGTAAGATGAATTCCTTTAATATGGAGTAAAAGTTCAAAGTGGGCCCAAAAATGAAGCACCGCACCAGATTAAAGATCATGGGATGATCTGGAAACATGTGAGTACTAAATTCATTTTATTTTGGTGTCAGAAATTGATTGTGTACAAACCCACCGGAGTTTTTGAGTAAAAGGGATGTGTTTTAATAAATAATGAATAATCAAGAACACGGTCTGAACAATAATAAAAAAATTGAGAAATTATAAATAATTATGTAAAGAATAAATCCCGTAGAGGAAATATGTGAATAAAGGGTTAATGTATTTAACAAATGTCATAAGAGCAAGCGAAATATCATTAATTATCATGAAAGACATTGAAATAAAGTAAAGTTGAGATATGAAAGAAATAGCTTTGGAGCTTGTATAATGAATAAAGATAATAATAATAATTAAATATGGAAATGTTAAATAAAAATCAAATAAATTGATATGAACATAAGAACGTTAAGCCTTAACGTATGTGTAAGATACGATGTTCAATGGAATATTTTAAAACAGGGAGCGATTTATCGACAACGGAAAGATTAATATGTGAATTAAAATAATATGAATTGTTACTAAAGAGAATTATCAGTTCTTGGGAAGACATTTCGGCTTAAAATAATGCATAGCGCATAATGAGCGCAAATATAATATTAAAGTGTCACGCTAGGAACGCGTAGTGGTTAAAATACTTGGTACATTACTTATGGAGGGTAGTTGATTGCAGTGAATTGATAATTGTATAAGTCCTCTATTTGTGACATAGTATCACGAGGCATTGTGTATGTATTTAAAAAGGGAGCTAATATATGGTATTATTGAGCGTATGTCATATGGGCCACGGCCGACTCTAAATCGCCTTTTGTATAAGTCCTCTATAAGGGATTGGTTCCCGAGGCACGTGATGAGATTCGAATGCAGGATCTTCTTATGATAAAAGCCCCTTAAATTCTCCGTCGTCGTATGTGTATTAATCTTCCCAATCAATGAGGACCCTCTCATAATTAATAAATGCCAAGGATACGAAAATGGTCTTTGAACCAAAGAATAGTTGTTTGAATGTATACGGTACAGTACAGCCCGGTCTCCCCAGAACTGGATATAATGGGAAGGTTTGTTTTGAAAGCCTTGGAAATAAGCTACTAACGTTGGGTCAGACAGGGAGTCGCCGTCACCCTACGTGGTCATAAATCGCACCCCAAGTAGTAGGGTCTAGCTCTCTTAAAGCGAGAGGGAACAGAGACCGTCTCGTAAGCTGTTGTAAAGAGAATGAATACACCAGGAGTGTTTAAAGTTGTTAACGACCCGGGCGATGAACCGAGGTCCTAGTAGATGGATATTTTCGTTTGCCGGTTCAGATCGTAGTTTCTTATATGATAATGGTCTATTAAGACATAAGAGATAAATAACAATCCCTATTGTAATAATGTATGGACGTGGGACTCCACGAGTTGATTGAAGGCAACTGAGTTCGGGAGTAACTATAGTTCTTTGACTGTGTCAAGTACCTTCATGCTCTGGAGTACACGATTGATTTTCTGACTACCTTAATATATTTGTGAAATAAAGAGAGATGATAACAACTGAATGTGTGGACATGCCCAAAATATTGAGTTAGATAATTAACATAGATTTTAAATATAATTATATATTTGTTTTTGAGAAATAAGAAAATATAAAGGATAGTGGGAGGTGTACAAGAATGACACCTTAATAATGTAAATTCATGGAGCCAAAGAGCTCGGAGTTATGTAAACTTAATGTTAGTGCTTTATGGAAGTGAGACTAAGTAAGAATTGTTGGTTTATGTGGAAACCACAGGTTTTGAATACAATATTTGTTTATATTTGTGATTCCTTGTTCATTTGGAACAAGCGGTTGATTATTGGGTCAGTAATTAAATTGTTAAAATGTTTGTAGCGCCATTAATTTTATTAATTAAATGTGTTTAAATAGGAATTGATTTTGTTGTTATTTTTGCAAGTGTATCCTCTGATTAATCCAAAATATGTGAGTCACAGAGTGGGGGAACTTACCGCTGCCCCGAAATCCCGAATTGAGCTACGCTGGTATACTGTGATTGGCATATTTCTTGCTAAATGGGCACAGTAATACCGTACAAACATGATTACAACCCCATTTTGATGCTGAGTTAGTTGGACCTCCTTCTTAAAATATAACATCCATCACACAACTATTTCTTACTTTCGTATTTTGATAGTTGACTACCGATAAGGTTAGTTACATGTTTTATCCAACAATAGTGAGCATTTTCACCTTCGGTTGTGTATAGTAAATTAACATGAGCATCCCTTTTTTCTGAGTATAATATAGGGGACATACTATACTCCGGTTTTCAATTCCATACACATAAACACTTACATTGTTTAGCTCTTCAAAACGCTGAATGTCTTTTATCTCCATAGGAAATTCCATTTCTTCTGAATCTAACACTAAAGAATAGTGAGGATAAGATGATGTTCTCTCCACATGCCCCACTGCTGGATGAAGAGCTGAGGTTAGGGCCCACGCAAAACATGCATGGTCACTGTTCATAACGTTTACACAAGCTTTCTTCTTTTTAATCGATACCGGCAAATCAATGTATGATGATGTTCGAAGGGGGCTATATTTATTAATGTTGGTTTCTAAATAAAGTACATCAACCAACGCCCAGCCTGACTCCCTTTTCTGGAACCCTTCACTCTTCACAATGATAGCACCTGAAATATCTTGGCACATATCACTGATATTAGTTGATTCATTAACAATTACCTTTTTGTATTAAAGGATTTGATATCAGTAATTTCACCTTCACTGCCAGGTTTTACATACAGCCCAAAAAGTTCAAAATTCATTTTAGATGCTTTATGCTCCACTAAAACATTATCTACCAAGCCAAACACATTAGGCTGAATATTTTTTTTAATGATTCAATAGTTTGAGTTTTTTCTTCACTATGAAGTCTGTAACTAGCAATTCGACTTTTAAACGCGCCACAAATTTGTTGAATATTAGCAGATTTTTTTTCATGGCAAGCGTTGTTTTTATGATTAATACTGCATAAATGTCCATGAATGAATAAAGAAGGTACATCAATATTACATACATCACAATGCGTTATTAAAGGTTTGTCATTCTTGATTATTTTTGCTGAATAACTATTTTCGCAATCTTTAGAACGTTTACGCTTTTGAACAATTATTTCAGGACGGTCACCTCCTACTTCATTACATTCATTTAAATGTTCCGTGCTAGTTGATGGTTTTACAGTTTTTAATTCCGGTTGTTCACCATGCACTTCAACCATGTGAGATAGATAACGCTTCACTGCCGAAAAAACAAGTTCGCAAACTGAACACGAGAAAGGTGCTGAACTAACATGCTTTAAATTTACATGTCGTGTAAGACTAACCTGCCTGTTAAATGTCGTACCACAATGACTGCAGTCAAACATTTTATAATTATGTTAAGTACTTGCATGTCGTTGCAGGCTGTTAGGTCTTGAAAACTGTTTTTCACAATCACTACACTTGAAAATAATGGTCACTTTCCAAATTACCTATAAAAGAAAGAAATCATAAATGTAAAAAAAAAGACAAACCAACGTAAGAGAGAAACAAATATCTTAATTATTGCGTTGCAATGCCAATCAAAGAAAGGGTTTTCGTTGTAACTTTGTTTGTTGAAGTGCTTTTGGATACAAAAATATTATTTTTTCTTTTTTCCGTTAACTCCCTCTAAACTTTTGTAAAATGGATTAACTAATTCAAAAACGTCCATGGGAGCGTGCAAAAGAACTCTCCAAAGTTTCATCGCATTTGGATTAATGATATATGGACGCATTAGGGTCTTTGTTGAAACAATTCGCGCGCCGTAACACATTTGTTAAATCTACTCATGTGCTATTTATTGTAATATGGACTAAGTCATAATCTTCGCAAGAAAGTACACAACAACTGACCAAAGTATCATCACATTCGGATGAGTGGTTTATGATCTTTGTCAAAAGAAAATGTCCATTCAACACTGTCTATTCCATATGGACCTCACATATCGACACTGTTGTTGGCTGGTAATACATTATTATTATGATAATTAATCAATATAATCCAATCAATAACTTATACATCAATTACTTCTAAAACAAATACAATTAATTATAAGTACTTACCTCAAAATAACTTATCAACCGCCACCACTGACTGGTAAAGGAACCTGCTAACCTCATACATAATAGGTGCACCAATTATCTGTAAAAAATAAATTAATCAATCAAATACATTCCAATAAATAACTTATATTTTAATAATGCTTTGCAACTGTTGAGCAATAATAAAGCACTGTTCACTGGAAGCGAGTAATAAAGACAACCAGTTGGGAAATATATGACACCACACTTATATAAGCTCACATCGCTAGTGTCACTAGGTTTAACAGATCATTGCAATTACTTTCCCACACATCAGCCAGTCCAAAGTCCCAATAGAAACACCTTTGTGTGTTATCCGATTACTGCTGACTTTGCATCATCATCATCTATTGTCAAAATTGTGGTTTCAAATTGCTGCTCTCCGCGCTTTTTGCCTTCTTGCAATGCGACACCGGAAATAGACAGTCGGCTTACTGCTGCATGTACAATCTCCTGAGTTTAACATCATAAGAACCTGTATTTCTTTTTCAGCTACAAGCCACTTTACTGTTCATAATGTTAAAATATCTCAAACTGCTTTTTTAAATCATTAACAATCCTCTTCTCCCTTAGTCACCTTCCCACATGAGGTAAGGGTATTCCCTCTTACAGCTACCATTACATCTCAATCAAAATAAACCTAATAATAATAATAATAATAATAATAATAATAATAATAATAATAATAATAAAACAATAAATCATCCACGTTAAAGAAAGCTTATTCCGTTTAAAATCGCCACTCGTGTTTTACGCTCATGGCCAGAAGTGCATCTTGAATCCGGTTGTGACTCCTGCTTCGCGTAACGTCATACGATGTAAGAGTCGCCTTGTTTTAAATCACGCATCGCAGACTTACCACATCCTCCTTAATATCAGCATGGGATAGTTGCATGTGCCCCGTGTACTTAGCTGTAGGCATTATACCCTGCTCAAGAACGCAAGTACTCACCGGTTCGGTTCAATCCCAGTTTAGTTTGGTTCGGTTTGGTTCAGTTCCAGTTCGGTTCCAGTTTGGTTCAGTTTGGTTCAGGTTTGGTTCTTGCCGTATTGGTTCTTTTGGATAAATTCATTGGCCTTGGGAAAGGGGGCTTCATCTTAGGTGCCGGTAATTTAAAACTTCGCACGTCCAAGTCTGCACTATTAACAAAAGTATAGTTAGGCCCTTTTAACAAAAATAAATAGAAACATAAAAATGATAATAAAAATTATTTAAATAATACATTAAATATTGAAAAAACATAAAAAGTCAATAAATCAAAATTTTCAAATGTGTGTTAAGGCCCTTTGTAATAACTTTAAAACAAATCAAAAAAGGGGGCGTCAGCCCGAGTCATACCACATATCACATTGTAATGGTTTTCGCTAGCCCACACTGTTGGGAGAGAAATGTAACTGTTTACCTTTGCCTAAGCTATGTTGTTTTAATGGGCGCCAAGACCTCAATGCAATGTTGAAATCTAAATTTGTATTTAACAACGTCTAGCTCTGGCAGAACACCTTCAAGACTCTATTCACTCAGATCGTGGTATGATTTGATCATTAACCCAACAAACAATTGTATCAGGAGAAGGAATTGGTCTATATCTAATGCTACCTACTGAAAGCAAAGATTGCATTGTAAAAGAAATGAATTTATTATATAAAACAAGTATAGCAAAATTAATAATAATAATAATAAGTACCAAATTTAAATTGGAGCGCTGTGATTTGAATATTACCGATAGAAAATTACGTGAAAACGGAGTCTGATAAATTGATTTTACTCTTATTTCCAAGCTATGAAGTTACTGAATTATGAAATATAAAACAAAGAAAAATGAGAGATTGCGTATTTCTGCGTCATTAGCGCTTACCCCTGGAAATTGCCAATGCATTTCCCTCGTTCTTGATGAAGTTGTGAGCTTCCCACAGTCTCCTGGACGTCGTCATCTCCGTCGAAATTTGATGATATACTGGTAGATTAGATAATTCTATGGTCCGTACATCGGACCCAAACTCTCGTAAAACCGCACTGGTTACGTTTTACAAAAGCTCGTCGCTAACTCCACTGAACATCGGAGCGTCACGCACTTGCGACCGTACACTGCAAGTTCTACACAGATTGTTCTCAACTCCACCGAACATCGGAGCCACTCGCACGCGCATCCATACTCGTCAAGTATTTCACAGATAGTCCTCGTCTCACGGCGCGTCGAACGATATATTCACCTGTCGGCTCCCCCACTCTTCAGTCCCAACTAGCTTACGTCGTCTCCGCTGATTGGCTGAGCACGCCGCCACTTCCCCTCCTCCGGTTCATTACACTCCGCGGGCGAGAGGGACAAGTCGTTTTCCGTTTCAACAATTCGCCTCTTCTAGACCTTGCGACCCAGGATTGCGTCATGCTTCTCGACAGGAATCAGCTTGTATTAGAATTCCCAGTGAGTCATGTCTCTCAAATACCCTAACTGACAAAACTCCGTAAAATTCCGTAATCAGATAATTTTCTATGATATCGTCGTTCGTAATAATTTGCTTGTTAGCGTTTTCTAAGACATAGAAAACCTATCTGAATGCTAATAATTTTTATAAAATGCTCCGAAAATACCTTAATAATAATTATAATAAATTAATAATAATAATAAATTAACATGAAAAATTCTCTTGGCTGAACAATTTGCCGCGTAAATAAATATAGAATGGCTTCCTACTGACTTATGCCAGTTGCATAAAACCCCTCGAAAAACACGTTACATATTCGCCTCGGATCATCGGATGATTTACCGTGACGACGGTCCATTATCCGATTATCCCAGACACGTTAATAAACCCCATCCAAAATACATATTACATAAATGAAATCACCCTAAATTACAGATATATACACTCATATTTTTTCTTCACGCACTTTGCGTCAAAGTTTGTTGTCACTATGGATTGCACTTTGCAACCAGTCCCATGTTTTACATATGGAATAGTGTTCCACGGATATTTCCGCCTCTCAAATTTCTCTATGTTGGAGAAATAGACATAATTAATGTGTGAGCACTATGTATTTATGATGTCATATCACACGCATTGAAGGTGTTCTGATATATTTATATCACCATAGAACTTCCTAATTTCACTGGAGGTCCCCTCCTTATGGTGACATTTAATTCCACTTATCACTGGACACACGATCACACTATTGTGGCAGCGCCTCGTGACCATAATACTTAATCTCTCTTTGAAGTAGATTAAATTAATATTGACTTCTGAAAAAAAAAAAACAGTAAATGCGCATTACATATAACACCAAATATTTCTGTGCCGTAATCGCCCTGTCTTGTTAAGTTCCCGTTAACCATATTCTACTTAATACTAGTTCTCAACACAGACCATTTCTCCTCACACAAATAATACCATTGTACAAATTATCTTAAATTACACACTTACAAATCTTACATGGCGAGGCCGTAAACAGAAATCACGTGTGCTGATATGTATGAGTTTCATGAAGGACTGTCTCGCATTCTGATGGCCCATCTTTTATCTCGTGGACGCCTTAAGCTAACAAGCCCTATTCAAGCGCTCCCCCATCTCTTGGAGATAAATGGGAACCCATCAGCGCTGCCAAAATGGCCTTGGTGCATCGAGACAATTTAGTGCTCAACAGCATCCGACAATCCCGTCATATTTCCCTGTACCTTAAAAACTCTCATTTACTTACATACTACCCCCGTGTGTGACTTCTGATACGCCTGCCTTAAGACCAGATCTTCCACGCACCAGACACCACACTTACTCATTTGATAGGCTGGCTCGCCAGCTAAACACACTCACTTTATGACACATACTTTCGGAGACTATGTATATTATACGTCCCGTATAATCTGTTTCCCTCACTATTCTCCAGCACATATGCTGTTTTCCCAATACGTTTGGAAACTATAAATGTTTCTGCTTCACCTGCTTTCAACCTTGCAAGTGGCTCCCTTTAAATGAACGTCATCACGTTGCTCTACCTAGCATATTTCTCAGTGTCTGTAACGATGCCCTGTTGCTACTGTCCACACATGCTACCCCTACCTTCCTATGGTGTCACACCTCTACTTGACACTCTATGACCTAAAAATGTCACTTCTGACTGACAGAATGACGACTTAGACAGCTTCAAAGTGAACCCTGCCTGATCTAACTTCTGAAAAACTATATTTAAATGACGTAGATGCTCCTCAAAACTGCGTGAACTAATTACCATCTCATCTATGTAAATGGTAACAAACTCTCCTGTGTCATCCCCTAATGCGTTGTTTAAAGCCCTAATTAAAGCTGCTGAACTACTCTTTAACCCATAAGGTGTTCTACAAAATTGATAAAGGTTATATTTATGACTAAAAGCTGTAAATGGTCTATCTTCGTACATAAGTGGCACTTGCCAAAAACTGGAACTCAAATCTACACAAGTGAAATACTTCTTCCCCTCAAATGTTTGCATTAATTCTTCTATTGACATAGATTTCAGCTGATCTGAACTAATTCTACTGTTAACCAAACGAGCGTCTAAACAAATACGAACAGTGCCGTCGGTCTAGGGTACCGTTATCAAAGAATTAACATATGGACTGTTCGAGTGCTCAATAATCCCATCTTCAAGCATCTGATTAATTTGTGCCTCAACTGCACTCTGATAAGCGAAAGGTACAGGATATCTATGTCCTGTGAATACTGACCTATCAATAACGTTCAATGAATGTGTATAGCAATTGGCCATACCAATGCGATCCTCAAAAACTCTCCTATTACACCATAACACATCATAGAGCCGAACACATTGTTCCACCTCTATATTTCCCTGAAATGCAGCCTCACGTAACGAGTCCTCTAGACTTCCGTTCGTAATCACACTGCCCACAAAACATGGAGAACCCCGCTCTACGGCTGGCGATATCTCATTTAAAGTACAAATCACACCTACAATACTACTCCTCTGAATATGGTCATTGAACGCTACTTCTACTTCAGAATCTCCCCATTTAAATTTCAAACTCCCTACATCATAACATAAGTTACCAGACACTCTACTTAGCCACTCTGAACCCAAGATAACACTGAATACTAAATTTGGAATTACAAGGCAAATCTGCTTCTCTACATGATTATTAATTTTAATGTCTACTAAAACTTGCTTAGAAATTACTTTAGACCTCTTCCCAACAGCTGTGATAACAAAAGTGCTTTTAATTGGCATCTCCTCAAAATTTACACCAGTTCCTTTCATTTTATCATAAAATGCACTACTTATGCAACTCTTCATACAACCACTATCAATTAAAACATCTGTGTACGCCTCGGACACGTTAAATTTAACTATGGGGCTCTTACTAGCCACTTCCTGAATAATACCTTCATCATTTAGTTCATGTAATAATTCATTTCTTACATTTAGGTCATAGGGTTCCTGTATAATTGTATGGACAGGGCATGCTACAGACTGAGATTCTGACCTTACTTCGCAGCCTGGTTCGCGTTTAAAGAACCGCTACAGCTGGCCGTAGTACTACTAACTACTGAACTAGTCTGGTTGTTCTGGGCTGTGTTGTCATTGTTTGGCTGTATATTACTACCACTAGGCTGTCCTCTTCCTTGACCCCTATTCTGGTTGTAATTATTGTCATTATAATTTCTCCCTTGATTTCCCCTGAAATCATTGTTTCTCCCTTGATTTCCCCTGTAATCATTGTTCCTCCCTTGATTTCCCCTGAAATCATTGTTCCTCCCTTGATACTGATTACCATAGCCATTTCCTCTGTTCTGATTTAGCTGATTATTATTATTTCTATTTTGAGCGTTGGCCCCTTCGCCACCGTTCCCTTGAACTTCTTGATGCCTGGCTTCATTAGGTCTATTATTATTATTACCCTGGTTCCGATTGAAATTGTCATCATAACCCCCTCTCCCTAGTGCATCAAATGTGCTTAACAAATTTTCTACTTGTGATATAGTCTTTACATTCTGGATACAAGCAGCCTCCTTGATCCTATAGGGAAAGTGCCTAAGTAGCAACCTTACCACATCACTTTCCTCCTTCAAGCCATCCAGATATTTACACACTAATACCTGCCCTAAAAAGTATTCGGTCATGGTGGAGCTTCCTTTAGGGTTATATTTACCACACACTACTCTCTCACGATGCTGCGACTGAATAACCTCATTCCAGAACTTTTCACAGAATTTCATTTTAAAATCATTGATATCAGTAAACTTGTCTCTGTAGACAGCAAACCAATTCCTCGTTTCCCCCACAAACACTTGTTCTAAAATTTCAACTACCTGGCACCACTCAATACTACCATTTTCCAACCTCTCCCCGAATTTATTTTCTATAGTGTTCATGAACTCCATTGGGCACCCCTGTCGATTGCTGAACTTACCCAGTTCTACCTCCCTGTGTGTGCTATTCACAAAAACTGGCCTATTCTGACTATTTTCTTGCCTGATCCTAGCTTTTAATTTTAATTCTAATTCTGCGATTTTCTCCTCAGCCTTCCCCTCAATACTGTTTACTGTTAATTTAATGTTTCCTTCTGATTCTTCTACTTTATCATATAGCTTTGCTTGTTTCTCCTCAATCTTGCTAATGCTTTCCCTATTACTCTCTCTTAAATCATTTACTTCTGCAACTATTTGTGAGTGGACTTTCTCAATTCTACCCCCCAGCTGTTCCTTAACCTCTTTAGTAGCTACCTGAATTTTGTCAATTTCTCCCCCCAATTGCTTTTTGACCTGCTGTGTTTCCAGTTGCACTAGTTCTTTTAAATTTTCAGCCTGTGTACTGATTCTAATTTCCAACTCCTCCTGTACTTTTCCTAATTTTCTGTCTACATCTGCAATAATCTCTTTAGCCTTTTCTTCCATCACCCCCCTGATCTCACCTCTAATCAGTTCGAATTTGTCACTCATTTCCCTACTGTTTTGTTCTAATTTAGCATTTAAAGTTTCAGTACTCTCTCTATTTTCCCTACTGTTTTGTTCTAATTTTGCATTATTCTGTTCTAATTTTGCATTATTCTGTTCTAATTTTGCATTTAAAGCATCACTACTAACTTTGTTCTGATACATGAACTCGAGAAGTAAAGTTTTTAATTCTGGTTGGCCGCCTACACTCCCTGTTTCAGTATCGGGATTTACCTCCGCTACCCCGGTACTACCATCACTCGACATACTGATCGTATCATCATTCTCCAGTTGATGACCACTACGTAACCTCATCTGTCTTTCTTTCTCATCCCCCATAATGATATACACTGATAAAGACAAATAACCCCCAAAATACAGGCACAGAAATATATACCCTTCTCCTTCCACAAATGTTATTAGGTTTTCAGCCCCAAGTTGTCGGCGACAAATGTAATGGTTTTCGCTAGCCCACACTGTTGGGAGAGAAATGTAACTGTTTACCTTTGCCTAAGCTATGTTGTTTTAATGGGCGCCAAGACCTCAATGCAATGTTGAAATCTAAATTTGTATTTAACAACGTCTAGCTCTGGCAGAACACCTTCAAGACTCTATTCACTCAGATCGTGGTATGATTTGATCATTAACCCAACAAACAATTGTATCAGGAGAAGGAATTGGTCTATATCTAATGCTACCTACTGAAAGCAAAGATTGCATTGTAAAAGAAATGAATTTATTATATAAAACAAGTATAGCAAAATTAATAATAATAATAATAAGTACCAAATTTAAATTGGAGCGCTGTGATTTGAATATTACCGATAGAAAATTACGTGAAAACGGAGTCTGATAAATTGATTTTACTCTTATTTCCAAGCTATGAAGTTACTGAATTATGAAATATAAAACAAAGAAAAATGAGAGATTGCGTATTTCTGCGTCATTAGCGCTTACCCCTGGAAATTGCCAATGCATTTCCCTCGTTCTTGATGAAGTTGTGAGCTTCCCACAGTCTCCTGGACGTCGTCATCTCCGTCGAAATTTGATGATATACTGGTAGATTAGATAATTCTATGGTCCGTACATCGGACCCAAACTCTCGTAAAACCGCACTGGTTACGTTTTACAAAAGCTCGTCGCTAACTCCACTGAACATCGGAGCGTCACGCACTTGCGACCGTACACTGCAAGTTCTACACAGATTGTTCTCAACTCCACCGAACATCGGAGCCACTCGCACGCGCATCCATACTCGTCAAGTATTTCACAGATAGTCCTCGTCTCACGGCGCGTCGAACGATATATTCACCTGTCGGCTCCCCCACTCTTCAGTCCCAACTAGCTTACGTCGTCTCCGCTGATTGGCTGAGCACGCCGCCACTTCCCCTCCTCCGGTTCATTACACTCCGCGGGCGAGAGGGACAAGTCGTTTTCCGTTTCAACAATTCGCCTCTTCTAGACCTTGCGACCCAGGATTGCGTCATGCTTCTCGACAGGAATCAGCTTGTATTAGAATTCCCAGTGAGTCATGTCTCTCAAATACCCTAACTGACAAAACTCCGTAAAATTCCGTAATCAGATAATTTTCTATGATATCGTCGTTCGTAATAATTTGCTTGTTAGCGTTTTCTAAGACATAGAAAACCTATCTGAATGCTAATAATTTTTATAAAATGCTCCGAAAATACCTTAATAATAATTATAATAAATTAATAATAATAATAAATTAACATGAAAAATTCTCTTGGCTGAACAATTTGCCGCGTAAATAAATATAGAATGGCTTCCTACTGACTTATGCCAGTTGCATAAAACCCCTCGAAAAACACGTTACAACATCACACATCCAAATCCGACCATGGGTTCAGGAAATATTAACAAAAGTGTGGTTAGGCCCTTTTGACAAAAATAAAAATACAAATAAATGGTAAATATAATTAATACATTAAATATTGAATGAAATTTTAAAAATTAATTGGTGGACTCACATAAAGATATCATCCTGAGTAATTTGTCACCTTACACGACTTCCTCGAATATTTAGTTGGAATTCCAGCGGCGGAGCGTTGGCGGTGGGGCCAGAACCGCTACAAAACCACTACTCATACATCGCCTGATTAAGACACTTTAAAAATCAAACAGAACAGGCTCAACGTAGAGTGGATACTGTCATTAGTTTATCGGTAACCCCATGAATGATTGATTTATCGGGAGAATTGTCACATGTGATGAATAATGCTTCTACTACCGCAACGCTGACGCCACGAAACAGTGGCTCAGTCTCCGTCAAACTGGCAAAGTCATCGTTAAAGAAGGATCGGTTCAGTCCCAAAGAGATATTGTTTGTCTGGCGGAATTTTGAACGAGTGATTCACTGGGAGTTTGTTACAACTGGGCGTGCAGTCAATGCGGAACTTAATTCTTAACAACTAGCACAAGTTCGTGAAATTTTGAGATGGAGATACGCCGCATTAGTTAACCAAAATATAGCTCTCTTGCAGCACGACAATGCGAGACCTCATACTGTACGAACAACCATGGCAAAAAGTCAGGAATTGGGAGGAGTCAAACTGCTACCACATCCAGCCTACTGTCCTGATCTTGTGCCTTCAGATTACAATCCTTTTCGATTCATGGTCCATTTGTCACGTGGAAAATGTTTCGAAAACATTTAAGCCGAATTCTTCTTATCAAAACCCAGAAACTGGTACAGTGGCGGGATAAGAAACCTCGTTGAAAGATGGCTCAAGACCATAGAATCTGATGGTCTCTATTTTGAAGAATAGTTTAATGTCTCGTCAGAAAACTTTTTAATATGGTCACTACTGAACCCTTAATATGAGAGGCATATTAATGACTAGCAGTAGTGCCCGGCTTCGCCCGGTGGATTCATTTGATTTATGGATGATAATGAATACTACTACAGAACTGGCAAATGATACTTAAACTACCAGAAAAGAAATATGTTTTAAATAAATATTTTCGTAATGGTGGTTGTAGTGGGGGTGATAAGCAGTGCAATAAATGGACGTAACATTTAGGTCATTTTCCCGTAATGATAATAATGAATAGGGAAGCGGCTATTTACAAACTACAGCACTGACACGTGTAATTTACACCCAAAAAAAAAGAATTATTACATAGAGGAGTAAGTGAAATAAAAGACACTGCCTAGGGTCTATATCTCATTGTCTGTTAGAAATGTAGAGACCAATAGTGTCGTCTTTTGTCGCATAGAGCCGTAGGAATATAATCAGAACACTTTAGAAAACTTCGGCTGTCCCGAGCTCCTGAGGTAGCCATAGTATCATTTATCGCCACATAGCGCTCAACGATAAGGTTCGGAATAAATGAAGGTAAATTTGAAAGCACCAACGCTTATTGTTGCTGGTAACCTCAATGTACTGCACCAACACCATTGCACTTATACAGAGGCATAATATGTTCATGATGATAATGGTTTTAAGGGGCCTAAGTAATCCTTTTGCACTAATTACTCCCCGTGACTGCAATTTATAAGCTGCGCAATATTTAACTTTTTTGTAATTCTGCACCAGAACACTGGTAGGGGTGACGTGATGCAGCCCAAATTACCAAGCCAACAATAGACGTATTAAAATACTCTTACAGTTACACTACTACGGACATGAACTGTTCTAGGGCCTTAATACGTAGTTTCGAAGTTCAGTTTGATTTTTATTCTAAATGTAGGGAATGGAGAGTGTTGTTCAAAATATCAAGTGGACAGTGTTACCAGAAGGGTTTCAAAGTGTATGTAAAATTTGGAGCAATTAGAAGGAACGGTGTAGATTTGTGATAAAAGGCCTACATATAGGGAATGGAGTGGTTTGTCCGAAATTTAGAGTGGACAGTGTCACTCGCAGGGTTTCGAAGGGTAAGTGTACACAATGTGGTTCAGATAGGTGAAACGGTGTAGATTTGTGCCAAAGGACCTAAATGCAGGGAATGGAGAGGTCTGTCCTAAATTTCACGCAGACAGTGTTACTCGTCGGGTTCTAAAGGGTAAGTATGTGAAATTTGGTTCAGATCGGTGAAACGGTGTAGATTTATGCCAAAGGGCCTAAATGCAGGGAATGGAGTGGTCTGTCCGAAATTGCATACAGACAGTGTTACTCGCAGGGTTCCTAAATGTATGTATACAAATTTTGGTTCAGATCGGTGAAACGGTGTAGATTTGTGCCTAAGGGCATAAATGCAGGGAATGGAGTGGTCTGTCCGAAATTTCATGTATACAGTGTTACTCGCAGGGTTCCAAAGGCTAAGTATACAAATTTTGGTTCAGATCGGTGAACAGGTGTAGATTGTTGCCAAAGGACCTAAATACAGGGAATGGACTTGTCTGTCCGAATTTTCAAGCAGACAGTGTTACTCGTCGGGTTCCAAAGTGTAAGTATGTAAAATTTGGTTCAGATCGGTGAAACGGTGTAGATTTGTTCCAAAGAGCCTATATGCAAGGAATGTAGTGGTCTGTCCGAAATTTCATACAGACAGTGTTACTCGCAGGGTTCCTAAAGGTAAGTATACAAATTTTGTTTCTTATCGGTGGAACGGTGTAGATTTGTGCCTAAGGGCATAAATGCCGGGAATGGAGTTGGTTGTCCGAAATTGCATGTATACAGTGTTACTCGCAGGGTTCCAAAGGCTAATTATACTAATTTCGGTTCTGTTCGGTGAAAAGGTGTAGATTTGTGTCAAAGGGCCTAAATGCAGGGAATGGACTGGTCTTTCATAAATTTCATGTTGACAGTGCTACTCGCAGGGTTCCAAAGGGTAAGTATACACATTTTGGTTCAGATCGATGAAACGGTGATTTGTGTCAAAGGGCCTAAAAGCAGGGAATGGAGTGGTCTGTCCGATATTTAAGGAGGATAGTTTTACCCGCAGTGTTCCAAAGGGTATGTATCCACATTTTGGTTCAGATCGGTGAAACGGTGTAGATTTGTGCCAAAGGGCCTAAATTCAGGGAATTGAGTGGTTTGTCCGAAATTTCATTCAGACAGTGTTAATCGCAGGGTTACTAAGGGTAAGTATACACATTTTCGTTCTGATCGCTGAAACGGTGTAGATTTGTGCCAAAGGGCATAAATGCAGGGAATGGAGTGGTCTGTCCGAAATTTCATATAAACAGTGTTTCTCGCAGGTTTCCAAATGCTAAGTATACGCATTTGGTTCAGATCGGTGAAAAGGTGTAGATTCGTGCCAAAGGGCCGAAATGCCAGGAATGAACTGGTCTGTCATAAATTTCATGCAGACAGTGTTACTCGCAGGGTTCCAAAGGGTATGTATAAAATTATGGTTCAGATCGGTGAAACGGTGTGGATTTGTGCCAAAGGGCCTAAATGCAGGGAATGGAGTGGTCTGTCCGAAATGGAACATAGCGAAAGGCAAGTGTGGATGCGAGAAGCCGCGGGAAGGAAGCATCACATCAATCGAGCTGCATATTTGGCAGGAGTCAATTTATGATTAATTCCACGATCGAATTTATCGCCGAATGTCGTAATATTTCACTGCATTTTACGACGAGTGTTTTAAGATATTTTGCATGCTGCTGAGCCCATTACTACAGAAGTTCGATGTTTGAAGGATACCCACTCCTGAAATTATGATCAATTCATATAAATATTGCTGTTTGAGCTGCTGAGACGATTCTCACTTGTGCATGTCCGAGGGACACTGCGTACGTATATTTTGCGTGTCCATGCGACATTTTGACCTTATAATTTGTACGTCTGAGGACGGAGACTTTGTCATTGGACTGTCTCATGACGCAGTTTGAACTTTAAAAATATGTTATACTTTGAAACTATTCTATACTCTTCATGTTAATGTGGACATCTTTGATCATTTTTGTGCGGGACAAATTAAATATTATTCTCCGATAAGTGATATTATGCAGATAGCTGTCAGGCTATATAATAGGGAAAGTTGCGATTGCTAGCGGACTGATGAGTGAACTAATTAGCTCATGATATAGCAATTTAGCCAGTTAGATAAGCGTGTGATAATTCAGTAAATTTTAAATCGATTTTATCCCAGCAGCTACATCATCATGAGAAGCGAAGTTGTTCCAACTGAAGGAGGGATGAATATGGCCTATATCAACAAGATGATATTTACCATGGCGTAAACAATCCAGTGAGGGCTATGTCGGTGGACGTGCGTTGATGACTGTCCAGGAAGGATGAGTACAAAAATTTGAATTTATTCATTTTGGTCGGTTCAAGGTTATGGTCAAGGGAACTGTGTGTAAATATTTTGTTTTGTTGTGTTGTGTAGTATTAAATTTTTTAACGTAATTTACTGACATACCGATTTAATTTAGGGACGCTTCTTCACTACTTGTAGATAATTTTATGTGTAATTTTGTTCAATTTTTAGTGACTTACATTGAGCCGTCAGGTTCATGTCTGTCAGCGTTTGAGTTTAATCATTCAGCATGAGCGGAAAATAAGTTTTCCGAGCATAAGATCTTTGTTCAAAGTAAAGTAATAACAGTTTTGGGGGAATAAGACGTTGAATTTGTTGATTTATAATCAAACATACTGTTTTAGTTAAATAATATGTCATGAGTTGCTTTCTTGTTACAAGAAGCCATCTGCTTTCTCAGTAAATTTTATCCTTGTGAACTCACAGATTGAGTGTGTTTTCAGAACACTAATTTTATTATTGGAGTCTTTGATCTTGCGTGATATTATGTGTAGATTCTTTTGTAGCTGAGTCCAGATATTTGTGTCAGGTGTGTATTTGGTTATGCACTGGAGATGACAAGGTCACTCTGTATGCTGCAATTATATTTTCGACAGTAAGTACTCCGAGGAGCTGCTGTGTGATATATTCGAGTCTTGGAAATCCTGTGAAAATGTATGAGATGTTTTGTGGTATTATGTGACAAACATCGTATTACAGGGGCCCTGGATTGCTAAATTCGTCGGATCTTGGGAAGCCGAGAGCTTTCTCGGTGCATTGATTATTTGTGACACACCTGCGGACTTTGACAAGCACGCTGACCAAAGATAAGACTTGCAGTGTTCATTAGTATGACAGGCGACGTGTTGTACTGTAAAATTGTAAAACATTAAATAGACAATCCTGTGTGCTTAGAAATTGTTTTCTTGAAATAATTGGGAGTTATCCAAGTTGAATATGTTCTTCCAAATGTTATGTTGTAATGTGTTCATTTATTTTATTATTGCATTTTATTAGCCTGTTGGCATTTAATGTAATTTGATGTTGTTGATTTGCATACTTTTGAGTGCGTGCTTACGTCAAATTACGGGGACATGCGGTCTGCCCGTTTGTTTGTTTGTTTTGTTGTAGTCACGTTAGCGCTTCCTAGCTTTGTGTGTAAGACCCGATGGGCAATTGTTCTGTGCATGCGTCCGTGCCTAATTTTGTGAACTTCATGGGGAGACGATGTAATATTAATTTTGTATTGGTAGGGTATGACAGTACTGTTTGTATTTGTGTACAGCCAGTTAGGAATAGTATGTTCCCCTTATGTGATGTCTTCCACAGTCAATTACATCCACGCACACACAAATAATGAGACGATTTTGAAATTTATTCCATAATTTATTCAGGTCTTTATGCTGAAGTTTTTATTGAATTTTGCCTCTGTTAAATTGTATTTTACATTCTTGTTGGAGTTATTTCTGAGAGTAGTTTTAATATCGTTTTTAATGAATTCAGTTATTAAATTTGTTTGTTTTCTATTTGTTTCACATCATTCCTATATTAGTGCCCTTATGAATCCTTGTTGTTATTGAAGCAGAAGAAATATATTACTCTAAGCTACAGAACAAGAACTGAACACGACCCCGAAAACAGAGTCTTGCCGTAGCTTCATTACAAGGTACACTACAAAACCAACGTATATATTTCAGTTTGATTCCTGTGATAGGTTCGTAGACATTGATAATAATGTTATTTCTTTTATGTCCTTTTAATTACTACGGCTTTTAGAGATGCCGGGGTGCCAAACTTTTGCCCCGAAGGAGATATTACCGTGCCAGTAAATCTACTAACACGGCTCCGTCGCATTTGCGCACCCTTAAATTCCGGCTGACTGCGCCAGGATTCGATCCTGCAACGTTGGGAACAACAATCGAGAACGTCAACGCTGAGCCACGCAGCCTGTCTCATAGATATTGAGAACTGGTGAATATTAACGTCTTGTTGGATTGCTCTATATTGTGACCGTAGACACACTTTGAGAAAGTGAAATTTATTGGAAAATGTTTGGAAACTTTAAGATAGACTAAGGCAGTCCGAGAATCGACCAGGAAATGACATGAACGCACCCTGATGGCCAGAAAACGTAAATTTAGGAGACCGTGAACATGTTAATTTGTAATAATTCTAGCAGTAATTTATTGTGGACTGTAATTAAATAAAATTTAGAATGGATAATTTATATTATTAATTAAGCTTGATAAAAATTTAAATTCAGCTCCTCAATGGAGCACTTCATATTTGAACTTTGTTATGACTCATTTGTATTCAGGTTGACGGATGCAGTATTTTCTTCTCTTCGCGTCTTTGCTACAAGATAGACGTGTAAGCGTGTTCGATGTGAAAATCACCAGGTTGAAGGTATCGACGTTTGAGGTTAATAGGATCACTCATCAGGTATGAATGAAGAGATAGTAGGCTATTGTATAAAATTAATCCTGTCAAATAGGATATTTTGCTGCATTAAACCATGTCGTTCCAAATGTTTCAGGAATGTGTAGGGGGAGGTCCCCTGAATAACGCCTAATAAAATCCCGTCGATTTCAGGTGCAATGGGGAGAGGCTGCTCGAAGGCACCCTTTGTTATTTTTTGGCGTATAATTTTCAAAGAGTGTCTCGCACATACATTTTTATATGGTAACACATAGAGATAAATATGAACGATAAACATTTCAGTGCGACACACTGTTTTAAAGTTATGCGTCAAAAATTAAATAGGGGCCCTTCCGGCAACTCCCTCCCCCTTCCCTCCCACATTACCAGAAATCGACGGGACTTTATTAGGCGTTGTTCAGATGAACTCCCCCACACACTCCTCATACATATGGAGCTACATGATTTAATGCAGAAAACAATTTTTGGTCTAATTTGACCGTAACAATTGATTAATAACGCTTAGTGCGAAATGTTGGAGTTTTTGTGAAATTCCATGTGACTGTAGAACTGTACTTCCAAACTAGATCTTACCTTACTTGCATGACTACCATAGACACATATTGGCTGCTAAACTGTTTATATTTGGCATGAATCAGACACACCAATTCTGCCATACATGTGTGCTGGAGCCCTTCCACAATGGTTATCTGTAATTTATTCCTATACGAAACTATTTTACTTACAACGAAATGTTGACGAGAACATTACATTAATGTTAATCACAACGAAGTGGCCACTAGTTGAAGTTTTGCAAATCAAGTCGACAATGCAGAGAGAAAACATTTATTCTATGGAGACATATTTGTGTACACCGACATTCGATATTCAAACATGTTGGAAGATTTCAATGGTCATAATTACCTACCTGTGTTGAACCACACCTGGCTGAGATTCTTAAAACCATTCTTCGTTGCCTCATCTAAGGCTGCAATCATCGTAGTATGATGATGCACTCTACAATTGTCCCACATTTGGCATTAAACATCTAAAGTAACATATAAAATAGAACGTATAGGTAGTAGGAGGAAAATGACCTCGATGTTCCGTCTCGTAAAACAAGTATATTCAGCTAAATCATAATAATCACTTTCACAATATAGGAAGTCTTGTGTCATCACTCTTCGTTATTGAAAAATACCGCGTTTTTTACTGTTTTTGTTGTTGTATTTAAGAGACTTGTACATCGAGGCCATTTAGTACCGTGTTGACAGTTAACTATCATTGACGATGTTTAGGTGACTCTTGGATCCTGAGAATACGCTGAGCACTAAGATCATCCATCGTGCGAGGGAGGTTCATAAACTATGTGTTCAAATAATTGAATAGGTACTGTCCCAAGGATTCACACTCAAATCAACAATCGTTCACCCAAATAAAGAAGACAGGTAATTCTTCACTTACATTTGGTAATCATTTCTGCTCTATTTACTGTATATCTAGTATTCTATATTTCACTATTCTTCAAGTGAGAATGTTTATTGTATTTCAGATTATATTTGCAAAGATGGGCCTTTAGAAAGGAAACTGAATGAATGTATTTTAGTTTAAGTGTTATTATTCTTTTGTCCTGTGAAAATTGGTGCAGTAACTTGTACAGCTAATACATCCACATTCATCTGTCCTTTATGCATACTTTACATGCCATAATTTTGGTAATCGTTCAACGAGTTGTTCTAAAACACAGGACAATTCCCGTTATTTCCAGACTTCATTCTGCAACGAATTAAATACTTCGACAAAATGAGTGCCTAGTTGCTAGTGTATGGAACTCAATGAGACGAGGATACTGACCTTAGCATAGATGAACAGAAACAGCATCAGTCTTATTTGAGAGTTTAAGATGTTAAGCCCAATAGAAGGAAATATTGATTTTTGTTCGGCCCAAGGTATCAAAGCCACTTGTCACGCCAAAGAAGTGAGATTAGGACATTTCAGGGGGTGCAGACGGACGAACAAAAATTGCGTAATAATCACTGTAATAGAAATTAAGAAAATTCTAGATAAAAGGAAACTGACCGTATGCATAGTGAAAACTGACCATTAGAAATAGTAGCTACTATACGTCCGAAGAAAGGTATTCCCAGATATAGTAAAAATTACGGCAAACAAAGAACAATTAAATGGCAAGTGACGGGAGGATGAAACACACACCGTAATCATGACGAAGTACTATGCCGGACTACAGAGAGAAGGCTCACATAAATGTAGTTAGGAAGAACCAGAAACACACCACACGAACAGAATTACGTAATAGGGTGAGTGCTACAAAATACGGTAAATGGAAAGTGTTTCAGACTTGCGCAATAAAATAACGCAACCTCACACGTAAAATACAGATATAGTTTTGAAGGTACGGAATGATGGTACAAGACAAAGTTCGCCTTGCTTAGATGAGGAAAAAGTTACAGAACCATCCTATCGACTCCCGACTTGGGGGCAAGTAGGCAACCAGCCGTAGCAAATCGGTACAGACCACAAGCTATAATACGGGGACGAGGTAGATTAAGTGACTGTTAGTGAGTCATGCGAGAACCCGGAAATTGTGAAATGAAAGAACGGGCGAAAACACTCATCCATAGGCACCCAAGGTTTCATGACAAACAACTTAAGATCCAACATGAAGCGGGGTGGTCACATAGTAACCACACATATAAGTGCGCTCATGAACAAGGGAATGGGCGAGGAGTCAAGATAAAATGGATTCAGAAATCAAGATAAAGGTAAATACTGTATTTCGCTAACTCACATTAATTTAATGTGATTACGTGGGATAACGTAGCACAAATAAATACGCACAAAGATAACTAAAACATATTTATAAACGAAACATCATAACGAAAGATAGCACAAACTCGTACCTAGAAGCGAAGTGCCCTTCTATGTAAGGGTGGAGCTTATTAGTAAACGTGAGGCCTATATGACGGCTGGGAATGAATTGGGGTGAGGTACGTTAATTTAGCCCCCATGTAGCGTGAGTGGCAAAGAGTGACAATAGAATACAGCAATTTGACCAATAAGCAGTACCTCGGAATCCACCAATAGAATAAGAAAGCTGGAATTTCAAAATACGAATCGCCTGATCGTAAAAATGATAATAAGCTTACATTGTAAATTTATCAGATGTAAAATTTGACTTAACTTATCATAAATAAGTCAGAGGATTAGTCCCGTGTTTTGACCTGGCTAATTGAGGAAAGCTACTTTGCAATCGTCCAGTGTTGCTATTGGCTGTATAAGTTACTTCATTTACTCTGAATATATATGCATCTACATGAAAAGAGCCCATTGGTCGGGTTTCAGTGTAGCATTATTATTCACCTGTATCTATGTAGATAAGCGTTTTTGATTTTAATATTGACTTAATATAAAATCATCATAGGAATAATGAATTAATATCCAGATTATAAGTTACGCTGAAGAATTCCTTAATTTCGTATGTTTGAGGTTTTATATGTTTCTTTTGATTCATAAACCGTTTTAAAGATCCCATATAGATTGTATTTATTCGTGAACTAGAAGAAGGGGACTTTTACTTTTCATGTACATGCACATACATTATTGTAAGTGTACTCCAGAACGACTTGATTGATGGAAGTTGCTGGCTACTCGTGCAACCCTGTACAGGCCATTTTAGTTCCGTGCTGGTTTGGACGGGCGGTTAGCGGCTTGCCAAGTGCTACCAGTTTATTTTTCACTTCACCTTGTCTGTGTTATCTATATTCCTATTGCTGTGGGGAAAACATTGAAAGGCTCAAAGATAACGTCACCGCGCTTTCCTTTTTGTCCCTGGACTTGTAACTAGGATTCCAATTTCACCTATGGCACGAATGTGTGTTTTGACTGGTAGATCGCGATAAAGTGGATGTGTTGGCACAAAAATACCGAGTGCTGAATAATTGCATATTAATCATTAAGTATCATTCATTACCCATCTTGACATCATGTACTTGAACTAAAATTGCGATGTTTCATCTGACACTTGGCCTCTGCTTGTTGAGACTTTGATACCTACCCGCTAGCTAGTATCATACAATCAGGAAGTGGCACAATATAGTTTAATGGTTTGTGTTGATGTTATTATGTTATCTGGTATCTGTCTTTAGCATCAAGATTGCATGATCCTGGAAACTCAACTGTTGATGACGGAGAAGGTCCACTATCGGTTTGCAAGCGTGCTACTATGTTGTTAGGGATATGTTTACTAACGCTGTGTAGTACTTTCTTGAACCTTGAAACGTTTAACGGTGTTGGACATTTATGCCTTTATGCTAAGCTACAGGAGCTGTTGACACTTCCAGTCCTTCTGATTATTTTAATCCAGATATAGATGTAGCCTCTGGGCGCAAAAATTGTATGTTATCATTTAACTGTCAATTAGACAACATTGAAAATGGCTTCAAAAATGTCTAAACTGCTCACCGCTTGAAAATAAAACTCCGGTGTACTTGAAGAATAGCTCTGACACTAGAGCATACAAAGGAAATCCTTGACCCCCGCAATGTTGTTCACACAGTTCTTCGTCAAGTTAGCCTTGAAGCCATTTCTCAGTGTTGTCTTGTAGACAATTAATATCGTAGCTTTCAGTCGGTCAACACTAAATAATTCCAATTACTGGAATATGTGAAAAGTTACGTGTAGTAAATTATGGTGCTTATGATTAAGATATATACTGTATATTGTTACGGACTATTGAAGTAGAAGAAGAAGAAGAGAAGGAGAAGAAGAAGAAGAAGAAGAAGAAGAAGAAGAAGAAAAGAAGAAGGAATGAATACTGATTGATGACATGTTACGTTCGTCAAGCGAGCGAACTCTACACAATACTACCAAAACTACAGTGACACCCACAGACAGTCACTTTCCTCTAAAAATAAACTGCAAGAAAACCCGTCAGAAAACTTAGCAAGTGTGGTAATTATTACTGATTAATTGCTGACGCATTTTACATGAAAAAACACCTATAAAATAATGTGATGCAATTCAGAACGCATTAGATCTAAGGACATGTATTTTTCAGTGAAACATTCTACGATCAACACCCGGAAAAACTAGACACTGAAACGTGGGAATAAACGACCATCTGGGCACGGGGGAACAAAAAAAAAGCTGAAACGAGCCACCAGAAGGAGAAACCAGGTGAATGCGAGGATGTGCCATTTGCCACCATATCAGATTTGGATACGCCGAAATTGGGCATAAATAATAATAATCATCATCATCATAACCACCATGATGATGCGAGTCGGTACCTATTACAGAATTATTTCAAACAGTCCTCAATAGCATCACCTAACTACGTCTGGGAAAGGTTCAACTTTTTCACTTTTGCACATTCTTCAGATACAGTCCTTTGTCTACTTGTTATGACACTTCGTGTGTATGAATAGTCTAGGCGACCTACACTTTGAGGTGGACAAAAATGCTTCAGAAACTATTCTCTAGTATAGATGGTACACGTATTTTAATTCCTCCCTCGTTCCGTCTGTCATGAGTAGTCAGCGTTTGAAAATCGGAGCGTAAGTATGCGTGACGTCACTAGATACCCTCTATCTGTACCTTAGTAACCTATAACTAGCTGAGCACCGCATCGTCAGCACAGCAACTGCACACGTTACTCTTGTGTACAATTACAATAGTATTGTAAACTCAAGCGGTTCAGAGAAGAACTTTCAAGTTCAAACAAATTGCTGTGTTGTGCTGTGTTTATGAATGTAATCAAATGCTTCGGACATGTACCTCCATGTAGTCTGTCCACCAGTTGCACGATCATAAATAAGTAGTTCCGTGTAGAATTATATAACCTATTTTCATATATTCTTCTAATGTTAATTATAATATTCATATATACAATATCCATTTACACAATTTTAGATTAATTGCTGTAATAGATTCGTAGATATTGGGGACCGTCTAAATATTTCAGGTAGTTGACATGTTGGATATTTATATATAGGCCCTAGAGTTACGTACTATTACATGAGGATTATTTTGTAGGTGATTTATTCAAACTTCAATCCTATGATTAGGACACAAGAAATAAAAACGAGATTTTAATATTTCGCTCAGCTGGCATCTTATGGTTATGAAAATGTGTTAATTTAATTAGATTCCAGTGGATAAAAATTTATATAAGCATATACCGTAATAAGTTTCACTGCGCTTGGATGGTTAAATTGCGAGAAACGTCCATTTGAATATTTAAATTTCGCGTCGTTGGATTTGTGATCACCAGGTTATTGAACGTCCCTTTGGTGAACGTATGCTTATAGACTGTATACACACACAAAATTTCAGTTTGATTGCTGTCATAGATTAATAGATATTGAGAACCGTATAAAAATTTCCGATGGTCGTCATGTTGGATTTCAATATATGTAGGCCATACAGTTATGTACTATTAGAAGGAAATTATTGTGTACGTTCATTATTCAAACGTGGATTTCGATCGCATGATTAGAACACAAGATATATTAACTTAATTTTAAAATTGAGCCCAGCCGGCATCTTGATGTTTCATAAACAATTTAACTAATTTAGATGTCAGTGCATTGCAATTTTTATAGTCATTTGCTGTACCAAGATTCACTGCGTTCGGATGGTTAAATCGCGTGAAAAGTCTATTTAAATGTTTCAAGTTCGCTTGACCGCCATGTTGGATTTGTAGTTAACAAACTTTTTAAAGTCACATAAGGGAACATCTAGTAGTGCCCTTTATCACCGAACGAAATTTCTGGGTGATATGAGTAATAGTTTCGGAGGTATAGAATAAAGGTGAATCGCTCCAACTGTTTAGAAGTTATTTGGGGGACACAAACATTGTACTTACAAACACACATAGACACACACACGCACAAAAGGTGATTTCATAGGCCTATTTTTTCATAAATTAAAATAGGCTAAATATGCCTTCTAAGTTCAAGTACTCGAGACGCAAGATTAAAGGACAACGTTATGAAACTACAAAATTCAATGTCGCTTGTTCTAAGCACATGGATGAGACTGATTTTGAAGATTGTTCTCTCCTAAAAACGAAGTTTAATGCCGATAAGAGGAATTGTTGGCGATTACTGCCACCAACAACTGTATTTAAAAGCAAACCATATTAGCATATCTAAAGAATCTTCTTCAGTCGCTGGAATGGGATACGAGAAATAAAAAGAAATGTTTGAAAATTTCAAACTGACGCCATCTTGAATTTGGGAAAACAATTGCACATTATTAGAACTATCTATAATATGCCCTGAATGAAAATACCATGCCCTAAATTTCATTCCTCCCGGGTGATTAGATTGCTAGAAAAGTCATTTGAAAAGTTTGAAAACCACATGGTCAACGTCTTATTTCTGTGTTTCCGTGGATTTTGAATGTTACAAATATGTGCTTACATAAAATGTCTCTGTCACGATACAAATTGCTTAAATAGTTTCAGAAGTATTGTGAACCGTTGAAAAACATCGCATGGCCGCCCTGTTTGAATGTTTTATATATATATTTCGCTCGCTTGTACAGTACAGGAGAAATGAAAACGTCAATTAAAATATTTTCGGCAGCCGCCAAGTCACGAATATCATTAAAATTGAAGTAAATTAAACACCCGTATAATAAGCCTTGTATGAAGATGTACCGGGCCAAGTTCTCTGAACAGGGGAAAGATTGTCACGAGTATAATCCATTTAAATATTTTACTCTCGCGTCGCCCCCATGTGGATTTGTGCTTACCGGGTTATTAAAAGTCTCATGGGGGAACTTACGAGGATGTCTCATAAATAATGTCGTTTATTGAGTTTGTGTTTTAAACGATATAATTAGATTTCATTGGTTCGCCAATGCTAATTACTGGACGCCATGACTTGAATTGCGTATATTGGGAGAATGCATAATGAAATGATACCATACATCGCCAGATTGTGACACTTGGAAAATCAAACGCAAGCACCAAGTCAAATGTCACGCCAAAGGAGTGACCTTAGGACATTTCAGGAGGTGTGTACTGACGAATAAAAATAGTGTAATATTTACATTAATAGACATTAAGAAATTTCTAGATAAAAGGAAACTGACCGTAGGCACAGTAAAAACAGAACTTTAGAAAAAGTAGCTACTATACGCCCCTAGAAAGGTATTCCCAGAAATAGTAAAAATTACGGCAAACAAGAAACAATTATATGACTAGCGACGCGAAGATGAAACACACACCATAATCACGTCGAAATACTATGCCGGACCACAGAGAGAAGGTTCACATAAATGTAGTTAGGACGAACCGGAGGCACACCACACGAACAGAATTACGGAAAAAGGGTGAGTGCTACAAAATACGGTAAATGGGAAGTGTTTCAGACTTGCGCAATAAAATAACGCAACCTCACCCGTTAAATACAGAGATAGCCTAGAAGGTACGTAATAGAGGTACAAGACAAAGTTCGCCTTGCTCGGATAAGAAAAAAGTGACAGAGAACCATGCTATTGACTCCCGACGTGGGTGCAAGTAGGCTACTAGCCGTAGCAATACGGTACAGACCACAAGCTATAATACGGGGACGAGGAAGATTAAGTGACAGTTAGTGAGTCATGCGAGAACCCGGAAATTGTGAAATGAAAGAACCGGCGAAAGCACTCATCCATAGGCACCCAAGGTGTCAAGACAAACAACTTAAGATCCAACGAAAGCGAGATGGCCACATAGTAACCACACATATAATAAGTACGCTCAAGGACAGGGGAATGGGCGGGAGGGGTTAAGATAAAATGGACTCAGAAAACAAGATAATGGTCAATATTTCGCTAACTCACCTTAATGTAATGTGATTACGTGGGATAACGTAGCACAAATAAACATGCACAAAGATAACTAAAACATATTTATAAACGAAAATTCAAATATGTTGTGTGTTCACATCGCAACTCTAGATAGCACAAAATCCTTCAGAAAAGCGAAGCGCCCGTCTAAGTACGAGAGGACCTTATTTGGTAAACGTGAGGCCTACATGACTGCTGAGATGTCATTGGGCGCGAGGTACGCTAATTTAGCTACCAGGTAGCCTGAGTGGCAAAGAGCAAAAATGGAATACAGCAATTTCGGCTAATAAGCAGTACCTCGGAATCCACCAATAGAATTAGCAAGCAGGATAATATTAATAGCCTGATCGTAAAAATGATAATATATTGTAAATATATCAGATGTAATAAATTATAAATAATTCACAAGAACAGTCCCGTATTTTGACGCTGCTAATTAAGGAAATCTACTTTGCAATCGACCAGTGTTGCTATTAGCTTTATATGTTACTCCGTTTACCCTGAATGTATGTGTATCTACATGAAAGGGATTCGTTGGGTTTCGGTTTAGCATTATTATACACCTGTATCTATGTAGTTAAGCGTTTTTGATTTTAATATTAACATAATATAAAATCATCATAAGAATAATGAACTAATATCCAGAAATTAGGTACGCTGAAAATTTCCTTAATTTCGCAAGTTTGAGGCTTTATATTTTCCTTCTGATTCATAATCGTTTTAAAGATCTCATTTAAATCGGATTTTTTTGTGAACTAGAAGAAGCGGGACTTTTAACTTTTCATGTATACCCACATATATAATTGTAGCTGTACTCCAGAACGACTTGATTGAAGGGCGCCGCTGGCTTCTCACCCACTTAAGCACCGGCCATTTTAGTTCTTTGCTTGTATGGATGGGAGGTTAGCGTCCTGCCAAGTGCTACCAGTTTATTTTCACTTCACCTTGTCTGAGTTATCTATGATCATATTCCTGTGGGGATAACATCGTAACGCTCAAAGCCAACGACACCGGGCTTTCCTTTCAGACCCTGGACTTGTAACTGGGATTCCAGTTCACCTATGGCACGAATATATGTTTTGGCTGGTAGACAGCACGTATGTGGATGTGGTGACACAAGGATACAGAATGCTGCATATAAATCATTACGTATCATTCATTACCCATGTTGACATTTTGTACTTGAACTAAAATTGCGATGTTTCATCTGACACTTGGCCTCTGCTTGTTGACACATTGATACCTACTGTAGTTAGCAACCGGCCCGCAAGCTACTATCACACAATCAGGAAAGTAGCACAATTTAGTTTGTTGGTTGGTGTTGATGTTATTATGTAATCTGGTATCTGTCTTTAGCATCAAGATTGCATGATCCTGGAAACTCAACTGTTGATGACGGTTAAGGTCCACTATCGGTTTGAAATCGTGCTCCTATGTTGTTAGGGGTATGTTTACTAACGCTGAGTAGTACGTTCTTGAACCTTGAAACGTTTAAGGATCTTGGGACTTTATGCTATTATATATTGTAAAAATGGCTAAGGTACAAGATCTGTTGACTCTTCTGGTCAGGTTAATCCTGATATATATGTAGCCACTGGGGCGCAAAAATGTTTGTTATCACTTTACTGTTAATTGGACAATACTGAAAATGGCTTCAAAAGGGACTAAACTGCTCACTGTTTGAAAATAAAACTTCGATGTACCTGTGGAATGCTAAATAATAGCTGTGACACTAGAGCATACAAAGGGATGCCTTGACCCCTGCAATTTTGTTCACGCAGTTCTTCGTTAAGTTAGCTTTGAAGCCATTTCAAGTGTTGTCTTGTAGACAATTAACATCGTAGCTTTCCGCGGTCAACACTAAATAATTCCCATTACTGGGATATGTGAAAAGTTTCGTGTAGTAAATTATGGTGCATAAGATAGTACTTCACCAAATTCATGTTAACAATGCTAATTTAAGGTGGGTTAATGGTATTCAACTTTTAAAGAATACGGCCGGCCTCCTTCGTGAACGTATGGTGTCGCAGTTCTCTTGACTATTTCATAGGAAGTCTCACACAAGATTATACATTTGTATTACCTTGTAGTTTTTCATTAGCATCTCTATGTATAAAATGAATGTTACGTGATATTTTGTGTGTGTGTATGTCTCCCATGCGTTTATATACCATTCGTCCGTCTCATATCCAGCAATACGATTAAAGGTCATTCGTAATTTTGCATTTGACCTTGTATTATTCAATATCGAATATTCGTTATTAAATGAAGGCTTTCAAAACATGGAATACATAAGTTAGGAACTTTGATCATGAGTACATTGCCATGAGTTGAAAACGTAATGATCTGAGTTAGTTAATTCCTTATTAACGTAATTCTGAGAGTAAATGCATGGATATCGTCGATGCATTTCACGATAATTTGGGCTTATGAAAACGTAAATGTCTACGTAATTCGTATTTAATTCTGATTAATACAGAGTCATTTACAGGCCAACTATACAAAGCGGAATGAACAGAACAGCTATATTTTTTTACTGGGTAGACGGTAGATGGTGCAATAGCATATAAACATATTGATTGTTGATGACAAAACCGTAAGCTGACCCAATGAATCTGGTTATTAATCGCATCTAAGGCCCTACATTTTGCACTCCTAATGACACTGTACAAGTACTGTTAATAAATGGGACAGTTGATAAAAGATTATCATGTTGGTCTATTAGTTATGCTCTGTGTTACCTATATCCACCGTCTGTTAGTTATGACCTTCGTTTGCTTGTAGGACTTACAGTACTAGCAGCTATTTGGTACTTTCTGTGTTTGTTTGGATTGTTGGAAGGACTAGCCGACAGCTAGTTTACCCTCCAGGCTAGCAGGTCATAGTTATAACCTATCCTTTATTTGTAGCCTAACAGTTTTTTCGTATGTACTATCTTAGATGTGTTCTCTAGTAATTTGGAGGATATACAGCAGCTTGTATATTCCCCTGGTGTAAAGTGTTTTCGAGGGTATGAAGCCATTCAATGTTTGTTTACGCGGCAACTTCTTCAGCCAAGATAATTTTCATTTAAATTATTATTATTATTAATAATGTTTTTTTAGCGTTTTCTTTAAAGATTATAACTATAGAGATAGGTTTTCGATTTTATAGAAAACACTATCAAGCAGATTATTCCGATCGACATTATCACGGTAAATTATTTGATTGCGGAGATTTACGGATTTTATTCAGTTAAGGGCTTATGGAGAGAGAGAGAGAGAGAGAGAGAGAGAGAGAGAGAGATGAGTCATCGGGAATTCGGCTTCAGGAATAATCTTGTCGTGAAGCGATGATGCAACAACTGGCTGTTTCAAGAAAAGGCGAATTGGAGTGGAACGGAAAATTTAGAGTAGGCAATGAACTTTATAGCGGGAAATATCGCGTGGGGTCACAGCCAATCAGAGGAGAACGGACCACAGGGAGGTGGTACACTGGAGGGGTACGGCCGGCGAATGCATATAGTGAGGGCACGCAGTGAAGAGGGACCATTAACATTGTAAAACTTGTCCGAGGTGGACGCTCGTTTCGTAGGTTCCGTTGTGTTCGGACCGTAACTTGAACATTGTATTTTTGCATAGCCTACGGACTTGGTACTCGTGTTCGATGGCAAACATTTCAGTACTGCTACTCTCAACTGACAAATTAGTCATGAGAAATACGCGAGCTCTTGTGAACAGGGAGTCAGCGTAGGTGGCTAACGGATTTTGGATCCACCACTATCAAGCATTTAACTTCATCATTTTAACACCGATCTCCGCAAGAAACGAAGAAGATGGCGACGTCCAAGAGGCTGATGGAACACGTCAAGTACAGAGAGAGTCTTGAAGGTACTGTCCTTATTTCCATGTGAGATGTCAGCCAACATCCGAAGATGGTAGAGGATTGCAGCAACTTGCAGTTCCCGGCTAGAAATAACCACGCATAGCTATTGACAAACACATACCGGAATAAGGAACATGCTGACAAAAATGCTATAGTTCTAGTCTACTGTGTTCCGTTAACTAACTACACTGGAGAGTGAGAAACTTTTGAATCTCGGGCGTAACGAGAATAGGATAGGCCTATATGTTGCGCCACTATTCTACTACTATAGCATTCTTACGTTAACCCCACTATTACGAAATATAACGCAAAATTTATAGAAAAATATTGCAAGAATACGTAAAAACGTGCCTGTCATGTTTATTCATAATAAAAACAATTAACAACGAAAAAACAAAGTCAAGTTCAAAACCAAGATGACCTCAAAACATTAGAACAAATGCTACTATATATGAATTTAACGTTGCGTAAATAATACACCTACTTTTGACACCTCACTGCTGTGACCGAAGTTTCAGGATTATAAAAAAATATGAAGTTATTTATTACCGTCGTAAAATATGCTATTAACTATGGCCCGTCGCTAAGTCGTACTCTCTACAGGACTCCTGTTTCCTACGCTAATCCTATCTAAATACGATTATATTTACTATATCATTTAAAACTATTGTTAATATTTATATATTTTACAAGTTTCTTTGCATTTTTCTTTTTCTTTCTGTTCATAAGACTACTGTCCACTAACTTGAGCAATAATTAGGGATAATAGACAATATAGTGTTACGCACGGATCCCCCCTTGGGGCGTTGTCACCCCCTTACATCCCCTTTCAATCCATCTTCACGCCATAATCCCCAAATCAAAGTAACAACAGTAATTTGACACGGTCGGGCAGACCAAGAAATACAACTTGGAGCAACTCTTCGAACAATTGATAAACACGGAGACATAAACATTATCGGAACGCTTACACGGAATTTCATCACGCGGGCAATTCCTTTAAAAGCAAGAACATCGGAGACCAAGGGTCTTCTTGTTAGTGATACTGCTCCCGGCCGTCGCCGTCATCATTGCTGCCATAGGTGAGTGATTGCCCAAGGTTATCCTTAAAGCTTCCTTCCAACTCCGCACTTAATTAACTTGTATTACTTCATTACATTTGTTTACCCTTTGTGTCGCCAGAAGCTCTCTAGCGACTGTCTACCCATCACATTTGTGGGATTAAAACATTTACACACATTTAAACAAACCCCTTGCATTTCTTTGAACACCTTTGATCGAACCCTATACTCTTAGTTCCCTCTAAGCGAGTTCCCCCTTTCCGCTGCACGACGCATCTCTCCTTGACTCGCCTGCCAGCCAGCCTACTTGTATACATTGGCTCAGCGATTCCTCACATACCCGCACGGACAAGGACACTACTGTCGACCAAAATATTATGTGTACTCGAGTTTGAAGGTTGTTTGTGAAGTAACCAGTAGACCTACATAACATCCAATAACATCATCAGTTTCGTCGTTCTATTTTACGTTAGATAGTATGACTGTGAAATACGTAAATTAATTCACTTATTTTATATCGGTTTGTATTTGTATGGGAAATTAAGACATGGTTCACCAGTTAGCCGCTCCGGTGAAAGCTGTACAGCGTTGCCAATGTGGGCTCCATCACGCTTCCTGGCACGCCTCGCTCGGTAGTGATGGGCTCCATATCAGCAACGCTGTACAGCATTTTCCGGAGCGGCTAGCTGGTGAACCATGGATTAATTCCTCGTACAAATACAAACCGATATAAAATAAGTGAATTAATTTACGTATTTCACAGTCATACAGCATAACTTTCTGATCTATAAGGATTACAACGCAACCAAGAATTACATTTTCCAACGACCCCAAGCCGAGAAAAAGTTACCTTACAAAAATAATAACAACTTTCGTTCTTGAACACACGAAATTTTGAAGTTAATAAACCAGTTATACAACATTCCAATATATATTGTGTTAAAACTTGGATTCGATCTGATGACGGGTTTGTGAGATAATAATTCTTAAAGGTGACTCATGGTCGAAACACGCTTGAAAACGGGCACTTTTTGTGTTTCAACTGCGATAAAAAAATATTAAAATATAAATTAAAAATTCAAAACCTACATGATCTAACGTAAAATAGAACGACAAAAATGATGATGTTATTGGATTTTAGGTAGATCTATTGGTTACATCACGAACAACCTTCAAACTCGAGTGCACATAATATTTTGGTCGACATTAGTAGGCCTCTAGGTCCAGCTGACGGACCACGTCCGTCTCACATTCCACACACACGTTTTCGTCCTCCACACAATTAGCTACCATTACATCTAAGACCCCACCCCCGTTACTCAGTTACGCCCCTGAGGACACAAGAATAGGGATTAATAATCCGTTCAATGAAGCCTAGATTATCTCAATATCGAAATTCTTTCAAGTCTTTCAAAAATAGAAATACTGTAATAATTATAATAATAATAATATTATACGCTCTTACAATAACTACCAGAATCAATTACTCTCTGTTGACATTGAAACATGAGATCCAACTATAACTTCATGAGATCCAACTATAACTTCATCTAATTCTCGATCAGCTGTTAATTGACACATTGTCTTGTGTCAAGCATCTACCATGAAATATCGCTAAACACCAGCGAATCCTAACTCCATTTAGATCAATTGCTTCATTAAAACATCTCGTGTTCCAATATAATATGCAATCTTTTCCACACAAACAGTATATCATCGCAGAATAAATCTCCTAACAACAAAAGTCCTTCCGACACTACCAATGCCATTATAGCTCATTGTTACTACACTCAAATATGCATATATTTTCCTCCAAAACTTGGGAATACTTTCTTTACCATTACTTTCAATAAATCACATCGTAGCTGTCTACCTTTTCAACAAAACATTCCATACAATACTCCATAATATCAGCAGATTACCTGACAACAATACTTGTACTAGTCATTGGTTCATAATTCCATTTAAATATCTGGCATTTTAATAATGTTTCATAATATTGTACAGTCCCCCAGGGGTCTGCACCCCCTGGAGGCCATCCCCCCATCATCTATTTTAACCACCCCCAACTGGCAAATCTTGTAAGTCCAGAACAACATCTATAACACCGCAAGAGCAGCTAACCAGCCTGGAAAGCTTGCCAAATGCTTGCATCACACCACAAACAGCGACACATAATAAACTGGGGCATCTATGCAGCGGAATGCTGACAGCACAACGCCGGAGACTATAAAGGGAGGCCTTAAGGAGGGCAGTCCCTCTCTCAATTACCAGTCTTACAGTGCATCAGCCGAAGGCCCGGTCCGTTATCATCAGGTGAGTCAGCAGTGTTCAGAGTTCCTATATTTTGTGACCTGTCCCACAAACTTGCACACTTACATTGTGACATTTATTACATCCCCTAAAAGGGACTCATAATTTCATATTACTGACCAATAAATACTTGGTCAGTACACTACACTACACTCGTATTACTGTTTACACGGCTCTTTACGCCCTAACTCCTTTCCTGACTCCCGTCACGATTAGACGTGACATACAGTAGCCAAACAGTTGCTAGCGCAGGTATCATTGTATTTCCCGTGGAGGCCCGACTGCCAGGAGCAGCGTGCCGCCATATCGCTGACGCGTGCACGTCGGTTATATAACCAGCCAGCCAGCTGGACGACTAGCACGTTGACCTGTACACTAAGTTCCATCCCCTGAAATACACCTACGTCCTTAATAAGAGCACCCCCTAGCATTCTAACACTAAACAACACTCTACACTGGTCAGCTTACCCAGCTACGGGAAGTTACCCCCTTTCAGGCATCCCCTTATAAATTAACACAATAACACTTCCGTTTTAGATCCAACTACCCCCTCTAAGGGATCTAAAACAGATGGTGGAGGCCGTGTACCACGCACAGTAAAATAGGGCTCATACAACGAGTTCTCGTGGTCAAAACGGCCCGTACCGCATATAGCCAAGCGAGACTGGAAATTTTTTTTTTCTTCACAGACAGAAAGCAGTTTTTTTTTGCTTCGCACTATCTACACAGGGGAAATTCTTAGCAAACCAACCCCCCAGCCCCAGAAAGAATCAGAGAGACACAGGATACACTGACAGACACGCACAGTTTTTTTTTCTTAGAAGACGCATACACTTCATTTAGTTTGGCCCCTCTATACCGCCTAGCTGTGCTGAGGAGCATTGGGGAGTACCAGGAATTAATTGCCTGGCACAGAGTCTTTGAAACTAGGCAGGACTACCTCAGAAGGTTTCAGCAGCTCCTGCACGCCCAGTATATGCGGATCATAAGAGCACTTGTCCGGCCACTCCGCAGCGCTAAGAATCGCAAGATTCGGGCGAAAATCCCCACCCTCCGTACACAAATCATTAAAGCACACTGGCAACTACATTGCCGACACGAGTTCGTGTTCCAGCAATGGGAAACACTCATCAGGGAACACCAGCGCATAGGGACCAATGGCACAAAAGTCGCTGAGCAGGCCATGAGCCTCAACAGGCAGTACACCCAAATTTGGGACGAGTACCGCGAACTCCAGAATAACAAGGCCATTTTCGAGTACATAGCAGGGCCACCAGCCCAGCCGAGAGAGGACATAAGCGTGGATACGCTAACTCGGCAATTTGCGAGGATGTCCCTCTCGCCATGTACTGCCATACATGGGAAGGAGTTCACCGTGGCCACAGTCCAGGAGACGGCCAGGTTAGACTCCAATACACTGCGGGGACAAGCTTACACCATTACACATCCCTTAGCTCCGGTTCGGAAGGCAATTTTGCCAAACCGAGGAGCAGGACCTACGTCAATCCCCTCTGAACGGACGAACGAGAGGGAGTCGACGCCAGGACCCTCGTGTACATATGACACAACAGGGATAAAACGGGAGGTAACCACGTCATGGGCTGAGGACGTAGAGCCCGCCCTACAGCACATTGAGCCTTCACACACCCACATAGATAGGCAAACACAATGGCAGGAGTCTACCGTGGCCACAGGCCAGAAAGCGGTCAGGCTACACGTCACTACATTGCCAGGGCAGAGACAGGCAATTAAGCGGCCTTTACCGCCAGTTCAAAGGGCAAGTTTGCCAGAACGGAGGCGAGCACCGGCATTCGTACCCCAGGTGCGAATGCATAAGAGGGTGTTGCATTCAGACCCTCAGGATGCACAAGACACGTCCGCACATTTTGACCAGGCACTACCACACGGTACACGGGGTATAGGAAAGGTGTTATTACCTACCCCACAAAACCACTCAGTCAAAAATACACACACCCCCGTAAACTCTACTAGGGTAGCGCAGAGCGCAATTAGGCCCTTGAGTACAGGCACACTCAGACCAGCAGACAGGCGTTACGGGGGAGTAGGCCCAGGCTTACTTTGCTAAAAACCCCTCCGAAAGATGGCAAAGAAGTGCCCCAATGGGTGTCGGGGGCCTATACCCTCGTAACAGGGCGGAAGTCTTCACCTTTCAGAGCAAGGGCGCTCGGACGGGAATAACGACTTCCACCAGGGACACAGAAATAAACTAATAACACTTGCACCTATATTAGGGATACACGTAAGCTCGTTTACACGTGGGAAATACGGCAATAGACACACAGAGACTCACAAACATAAACGGCACATTTTTTTCCATGTATATGCAGTGCAACATGGCTAAACCAACAGTATAGAATTCAATATTCTTCTTGGTTGTATTTTTTGGCCACTAGCATTTTTTTTTCTCAGGCCATCCATGGTTATTGAACATAGTTGGTCCATATTATAACTTGGATAGCGTAAAGTTCCTAATATCCAAAGCCAAGCGGAAGCCAATCAGGCGAAACACGCGGCTTAAGGCCGGAAAGAGCTATTCTAAACACAGTTTAAGCATCAAATCACAGCATAGAGCTTAGACGGGTCTTTCTAAGTTGAAATGACTAAATGTTCTATGTTCCGGTCCCACAGTTTGACAGATTCTCTTCTGACGGGCGAGAGCCATAACCGTGGCAAGAATTAAGAATCGCAAACTATTTTTCAAAAATTTGGTGAGGAGTGTTTTAACCAACTGAAGAGCCCAATTGCACACCGGGGCAAAACACTGTCATTTTGTTGAGTTATGCCGGAACATTTAGCACAATTTGTGTTTAAATATATAATGGCTCAACGGACAACACGTATCTTTCTTTTGAAAAATTATATATTCAATGCCAAGGTAAGGTTATAATTGCTTTGGAGTGGAGTTTCGACTCTCATAGTGCACTGGCTTTGCTCGTGACGTGGATACACATGTATCAAGTAAGTCTTGCAATGACCTTCCCAGTGTGTACTAGACAAGTGTTGGCAGATTCCCCTGAGACGCAACTAGAGTACTGCCGTACTAACGTCACCTAATGGGCGGATACTACACTCAGGTCCTACTTCTCATTTTTAAACATTTTTGATATTGTTTACGACACAATTTTTACAGACTATCGCCGCCCGGCAACCCGCCTTAATAAGCATAAAGCAGTGGGCAGGCGAGATACAATATAGTTTCTCTATTTTTTCCCAAAGTGGTCTCTTAACTCGGAGCGGGGCATAACTCATTTTTTTTCTGCCTCACGCATTAATCCCGAGAAAGGAAGGTGGCCAAGTTGAACTGTATGTATTCAATCCATAGGCATACGTGACACATTACACTGCCTATAACATGACTTTTTCTCACCTCCATAACAACACGCAAGCTAAAACGCAAACACACCATAGGGTGAAAATCCCAGACTTTGGGAAACCCTACATATTTTTGGAAGACACACAGGCAATTTACATTGCCACATAACAGTAATACACTACCAAACTGTCCCGGAGACACAGCCTAGAATGGCACCAGAAACAATTACTCTGGTTAAAGACGGTCTCAAAACCCGCAACCTTCTGAATACCAGGAATATAAGGTCGGGTAGCTATCCAGTTGCAGGATAGGAAAGTGAGGAAGCTAAAACAGATTGGGACAGTTCCACTAACAGATGTTCATAAATGAAAAACGACAAAATCACCTCCGGCACCTAGTCACCAAACACGCGACTAGCGGCCCGGAGACACTCGTGTATAACGACATTTTATACCATGGATAGCGATATACTCGACCCAAGTTACAGTTAACACAGTATTTGGGAACACAAATGTAGATAATGAAAGGTTCTTTTACAGTGCGGAAAGCCTCACTCGCAATGACAGGGACAGCACTCAAATTCACACATACGCGTGCCGGAGACATGAGCATTGTCAGAACAACTAATAAGCGAGTGCGCACGCCATTGTAATTCAACACTACCGCTATCAGCAATATGACAATCGTGACTGGGCGACCTTCATACATGTAGACAGGCTAAGACCACTCCAAGTGAGCTGGGACAAACGCCATCATTCACGCCAGATCCAAAGACCTCATAATTCCCCAAATTACACTACGGGGAGAATTCAAAAACACACAAACTCTTCACAGGAATGCGTATTCTCATCTGCGCATTTTAAATACACGGTACATGTGCCATAATATATACGGCACAGATAGCGTCATACCAAGTCTTTACGGCAAGCCGGGTCCGAACTCATAACCACACACCACACTCGTACCAAAAACTAACTAACCAACGGTATTTTTGGTACGAGAGACACAAGCAAAAACCACACTGAGGACACCTAAATCCCAGAAACACAACGCAGACATAGAACACAGAGAATGACATGAGATCGCGGGTCTGAATCCCAGCAAAAATTGGACACCATGGAAAACAACTATCCAGGCTTCCAACCACACCGAAATTGGCCCATACAGGTACATGAACAGGGAATCCCACATTTCCTCCCGCCAAAAACCAGGCATAAAATTTCAATTACACCTGACATAGAAAATACATTTCCCAGACACAGGTATGAAAATTTCGTAAGACAAAGGTCTTATGGAATAGTGGCCACACAACAGTACTAGCTAAATAGGACGAATTGCTACATTGGTCCGCCCGGAATACCGAACAATGACAACACTCGCATACTGCCGAAAAGTCACGTACGCAAACAAATGAAAGCACAACATGACGAAAATACTGACTTGCAGGTTTCATCGCATTGCCACACGGCTGCCGACAGACACTATTGTTATATCGGCAGTGACCGTGAAATCACAAGCGCAAAGCAATCATAATGCCACACATTTTTTTTAGCACTGCAAAAACAACTGTGACATTTAGCAATGGACAGACGTGACAGACCGGAACTTATCTTGGGCCCATAGGAGCACGTTCTCAAAGACGTTGACAGGCCACGGGCACCTCTTGCCCATACACGCGATACACATTAGGACTTAGCCTATAACAGACCAACCGTCCGCATGGTGTAGCGGAACATAGTCACACACACACACGCTCACTAATCAGGAGCGAACACAGACAGGGGCTCTGAGGAAACAAGACCCCCCCCTAATAACTTCCTTTCTCGATTTCAGTTCTCACAAATCATTACAGGCGATTAGGACATGGCCAGTCGCACTACGACCACTGGCCACATTCACACTACAAAAGGGGAGACCAAATTAGGCCGTGACGTCACAGCGTCACGACGCTTTACTATCCCAAGTAGCGGATAGAAAGCATACATGGACCAAGGGAGAATGACAGAAGCATAGGTGGATAATCCCAGCGGGGTTACCGACATACCAACCACAGGCTACCATTTTTTAATACCTAATTCCCCGTCCATAACCTTCCCACGTCCAACATGACCAACACAAACATACAGACACGATGAAAACAGCTACACTACAATATAAAGTATACATCGGGGTTGATAGACTTCATGCGTTTAAAGAGAGGGCTTCCCACGCCCTGGATCTCGATGCTAACACCTGAGTATTAGGGGTGGGTCGGCAAACAACAATTAAGCATAATGCGCATCTCCAAATGAGAGATGAGGCCACAATCATATATTAACCACTTTTTTTAATTAAATACTCCCGCATGACAGGGACATATTATTATTACGCCTCACCCTACACCTATCCTTACATGAGTGCGGATGCCTCATATCCAGATACATGCATGGAGTATCCCATCCATTTACCAAGGGTTATTACTATCAAACCTGCATGGACACTTTTATATTTTTGCAATCCCGGGAATTACCCGCCCCAGTCCACTCATTGTAAGAGCAATCCTAGCAGCATTACCGGCCCAAGGCCACCATTTATTGGAGCCCAAAAATGCGCAACCTCTTCCTACCATGCTTTCAGCCTACTCTACGAATAACTACCCCCAGATCCTAATAACAGGGTACCTAACGCCATAGACCATACTAACACCTCCATAAAGGTTAACAGAGCATTATCGCTGGAAAGCCGACATAGCAACAGTAGACCTAAAGTAGTCTATGCACTTAGAAACTCTACAACCCCACAACACTTGAAAAATTTTACATTTTATACAAAATAAATTATTTACACAGGTTACGCCTATATTTCCTATATGAAAAGGACTCTGATAACACTCTGATTGGTGATAGCGGCACAAGCCGAAGGCCAAAGGCACCACACTGGAGCAGAGCGGGGGAAGGGGATGTTGACCCTTACCCCAGTTGGCTCAACAGCTTAGTTACCCTAGTAACTTAACGACTAGACTAAACAGACGAACCACGTAAGGTCGAGGCACTCACGGCCTGGCGCGGGCAAGCTTCGGAATCCTAGGTATGCCTAGCCTGCTCCTGGGAAGAAGAGATGCTACACCCACTATGTGCCACGGTCGTCGAAGCCAAGACCTGCAGGGGAGACTTTCTGAGGATGGTGGGAGAAATAGCTAGCTCCACGCCGGACCCAGGAGTTGACCCTAGAGACGACCAAACTAGGACTAGACTCTTAGTTAATTATAAGTAAGTAGGGCTTCTACAGCGGGAAGCAAGACTCCTAGGCGCGGGAGTGAAATACTACGGTTGCCAATAAAGGCGAAGAGATTATTATTACTGCGAAAAGCATACTACGGTTGCCAATAAAGGCGAAGAGATTATTATTACTGCGAAAAGCATACTACGGTTGCCAATAAAGGCGAAGAGATTATTATTACTGCGAAAAGCATACTACGGTTGCCAATAAAGGCGAAGAGATTATTATTACTGCGAAAAGCATACTACGGTTGCCAATAAAGGCGAAGAGATTATTATTACTGCGTAAAGCATACTACGGTTGCCAATAAAGGCGAAGATAATATTATGCCATTGGACAATGTCCAATGCCCACATAAATGGCGACGCAGCGGGCAGCCTAGGGCATTAAATGAGTGGCATAGTTAGCAACTCAAAGGGGTTAAAGTGGGCGACCCAACTACGACAACGTATGAGAAACAACGGTAATGAGCAGGAAAATACAGCAGGCGAAACGGTTTGCTTGGTGGCACCGTAAGCCGCCTGTGACTAGATTAGTACTAGTTAGTAAGACCTAGAATAGACGTCGACAACTAGAATTAAGGGGGCGGAATCCGGCGATTCTAGAGACAACCGGTGTTTCTAGGATTCGTACGGGTGGTGCCCTGAGGAAGTAAATTGCCTCAGGCGATCGCCCTGGTCAAAATTTAGCAAATAAGACAGTTGCACTCTGGTACGCAACTTAGGATTAAGCAAATTCATTAACCGCTGTTGCCAAGTAATGGCACAGCACATTTCGGCAATAGAGTAAGGCCACCCATTCGGCTTAGTAATAGCAGCCATTTTTTTTAAATAAGTAAGATAAGTAGTGTTAAGATAACGCCGCTCGGCGCCTGATGACCGACAAACCCGTCATCAGGGTAAGTCCAATAATACATTATAATACATGATAATACATTATAATACATGATAATACATTACAATACATGGTAATACATTATAATACGTGATAATACATTATAATATATTAAAATAAGCATAATTGAGGCACAGCATATTAAGATAGCATATTAAGATAGCATAGTAATAGGAATGGTATTTAGGTGATACATTAAGTAAACTAACTAGAACACCTTGAGCATAAGAAACGACATTACGGCACCGTATAGGGTAAGCCCGGGCAAACAGCAAATAACACTAATCCTGCCATTTTTTTTCAGGCAACAAACAGCTTCAGACTGTGGACACACTGCCACAGGAAGCAACATAGAAAATATACGATATTTACATGTTTTCTTAACCTCTCCATTTTCTTTCAGGCATCATCACCAGGAGTATGGCACTGGTGACTATAATTTCGCTGCCATATAGCAGCAGCATGCTATTAGAGCCATCGTATTATCATATTCTACCTTTGTGCACTAATTTATATTTGATACTTGTAATCATCTTCACTCACATGATCACCACATTTTTTACAGCTACACTCTAAAAATCTGCACAGCACGGCTGATACCTGTGGGGTATCAGGCTCGCTGGCAGATCAACGTAAACAAAAGAAACATAAGGCGTCAAAAATGCGGCGCAAATTACGGCAATGAGGGCGCAACCGACTTGTGGCGGCGACTCTCATTGTCAAGTGTGAAAGCATTCACCCACAGGGAATGCTTCACAGAATAGGAATACATTTCAAGCGGTACGACCACTAAACCGTACCAGGAAGTGGCCGTGAAGGATTAGCCGTGAGGCGGCGCGTGCGTACAAAGGAGTAGCGTGCACGCAAGGTAATATATAAACTAGAATCATAGGAAATTAGCGCGCTTAAGCTAGATATAAGATAATTGTAATTCTTAATTGTAAAAGGGTAGCTTAACATACATTAATGCGCCCACGGGCAATTATTCTACTATAAATAAATATATATAATACCTCGCACCCCCACATTGTCTACGGAGGTGATAAATGATATTCCTCAACGTTCATACATTAATACATGCACATCTGAATATAACACAGTAAACGGTATATTTTTTTTAAGATCCCATGCACACAATGTTTTTGATTTGTTTTCTTTCATTTCTCTTTCTTCTAACTTCCCCATTTGTAAGGGTGTTCCGTTTTATCCCAAATCAATAAACACATTTTGAATATTTCCCTTTAACTTATACCCTGGAACACCTATTTTGTCTATTTCTTCTATCTTTCTCATTGCAGGGAGCACTTTTTCCCTAAGATAGGGCGGACGGCGCAATCATCCGTCCAGCCCTGGGTTTTTTTCCTCCCTGCACAACAATGTACCGCATAATTAGCAGAACCATGTATTTTTTTTCTGAAACTTTCAATATGTTAATGTCAATTTTTCTCATGCACTAATTTTACAATGTCAATGTCAATGTCAATTTTTCTCATGCACTAATTTTACAATGTCAATGTCAATGTCAATTTTTCTTATGCACTATTTTACAATGTCAGTGTCAATGTCAAATATATATATGTATATCCCATAACCCACCCCTCTGAACACGAGCTGATCTCACACCTACACATCAACACGACATCACTGCATCTATACGACGAGGAGGACACCAACAGGAGATACAAGGAAGATCCAAGAACTACTACATCAACTACATCAACTACATCAACATCCCGACCTCAGGTTCCGTTCCCGTTCGCGGGGACGCGAACTAATTAGGGGAAGAGGCTTGTACAGTCCCCCAGGGGTCTGCACCCCCTGGAGGCCATCCCCCCATCATCTATTTTAACCACCCCCCAACTGGCAAATCTTGTAAGTCCAGAACAACATCTATAACACCGCAAGGGCAGCTAACCAGCCTAGAAAGCTTGCCAAATGCTTGCATCACACCACAAACAGCGACACATAATAAACTGGGGCATCTATGCAGCGGAATGCTGACAGCACAACGCCGGAGACTATAAAGGGAGGCCTTAAGGAGGGCAGTCCCTCTCTCAATTACCAGTCTTACAGTGCATCAGCCGAAGGCCCGGTCCGTTATCATCAGGTGAGTCAGCAGTGTTCAGAGTTCCTATATTTTGTGACCTGTCCCACAAACTTGCACACTTACATTGTGACATTTATTACATCCCCTAAAAGGGACTCATAATTTCATATTACTGACCAATAAATACTTGGTCAGTACACTACACTCGTATTACTGTTTACACGCCTCTTTACGCCCTAACTCCTTTCCTGACTCCCGTCACGATTAGACGTGACATACAGTAGCCAAACAGTTGCTAACGCAGGTATCATTGTATTTCCCGTGGAGGCCCGACTGCCAGGAGCAGCGTGCCGCCATATCGCTGACGCGTGCACGTCGGTTATATAACCAGCCAGCCAGCTGGACGACTAGCACGTTGACCTGTACACTAAGTTCCATCCCCTGAAATACACCTACGTCCTTAATAAGAGCACCCCCTAGCATTCTAACACTAAACAACACTCTACACTGGTCAGCTTACCCAGCTACGGGAAGCTACCCCCTTTCAGACATCCCCTTATAAATTAACACAATAACACTTCCGTTTTAGATCCAACTACCCCCCCTAAGGGATCTAAAACAATATCAATAGCTTCATAATATCGTTACCTGCCTTCCTTTATCGTCTTCAATAATACATATTTTTATGTGGCATAGTTTTATTCAATGGTTCTTAAAACATTATTCTGGTATTCGAATATTTGTGAAAATTATCCTAATTATTCAAAATATTTTCCATCGTGAAAACAATAATAATGTTCATTTTCATCAATAACCTTTATACAATTTGAATATTTCTACGAGAAATGTTCTTCATCTGACTTATCGTTATGTTGACAAAATATACGTCCTACCATTGATATGGACATGATCGTCATTCTAACGTCATTTAATTTAAATGTAACTGAAAGAATCGAATCAACCAATACAAACGACAAGAGGCCGTTATACAAGGTCATCGGGGGACTACCTGTCACAAACAGCCTTTCCGACTTCCTTAACATAAAGGGCCCACACATTGAGAGGTTGGGATGTGTTCTCAGACCAGCTCCGGCACAAGACCAATAACCGCGGGTTATCGGGTAAGGTGAGAGAAAAGTCAATGACATGCCGAGGAAGCGCACACCCCCAATGGATATCAAATCTAAGAATGAATAGTCCAGGATTAAATAGAATTCGTAAAAAATTTATTGAAGCTAAACAAATCCCCATCCTGCTTCGGAGTTAAAAATATCGACTAGTCCGCAAAGCTAATAACATGAAAATAAATGAGTAATTCCTTCCTAAACTGACCTTACGATAACCCTCTCGGAATTCTCAATTACAAAAATAGAATGAAGATCAAAATCAAAACTAAGAATGTGACACGTTAAGGAATCCCTAATCATTTACAAAAGAATTCTCTAAGAATACTAATAATCACATACAGAATTTACTGCAAAGAAAGAATGTTAATTGACCTGCAGCAACTAGAGTGTAAATTAAATTGTTATGCACCAATAGAAAATAGGCTATGTTATGAAGTTGTCACTTCCAACATTATAATTTAAATTAATCCGCTAGCTAAATCATATCGGAAGTTAACACTAGATGATCAATATCTGCGGCGAAGAAAAATTCAAAACTAATAAAGCAACCCATCTATGAATTAAAAAAACAGCTAAATTAAAACACACATGATACAATCAAGATAAATAATTACCACTGTTAACATTAAACATTGAAAGATGACAATAACACTCCTTCCTTCACATATTGAAATACTGTTAGCATTTGATTGTCATCTCCATGTACAAACGTTGGCAGTGGCATAGCTACAAATCAAATTGCCCCACTTGGTTGTCAAATGTACACGTTTACTGAGGTATCGTGACATTACAACTTGTCGTCTAGAAGGTCGTGCCAGCTTGTACTAAAATTCTGAATCCTAGTATTCAGCTTCGCAAGTGTCGGTCATAACAATAAAGTATAACCCAAATTTAGGAAGTTCATCTATTATTTAGTTTACTCGATTTATTTCGTTGGTTTAGGTTATTTATGCCTCATGATCTATTTTTCTGTTATATACAATATTAATCCCTCATAGTGTGTTTAATATCTCCTAATGACCACAACATTACCCCACTCACGGGTAACACAATAACACGCGCTAAAAATAGCGAAAATGGTGCAGCACACAAGCTCGCTAAACCTGGGTAGATGTGATGAAAAGCCAATCACCATCACTGGAATACCTCATAATGATTGGGTGAAACACGTCAATCCCATAATCCATCATAAATACAGACAGGACAATAACATAGGTCGTTAATTGATACATGGTCTCTGATAGATCATAAATAACAAGGGAAAAGTTCATCTAAATGGAATATTTAAGAAATTAGTACCAACAATTGTTATGGGTTATGGCACTTCTCTGTTGTGTATATTTGGTGGTGAAACCCATGGACCGCTACTCTCGTCATTGTGTGTCGTAGGTCATATCTGGCTTCCATCCAGTCCCTGTAGATAATCGCATCCGTGGTGAAGAACTCTGACCATATCTCTTGTTTCTTTTTGATGAGTTCTCGTGGCAGTTCGTTGTAGGCGTCGGTGGCTGGCAGGAGTAGGACTAGGCGAGGTTCTTCTATGAAGAATTGTTCCTTTGTTAGCACGTAGGTGAGTCGTGAAGGTATGTACTTCGATAGACTTCGTGCTCTTTTCAGGAACTGAGTTTTGACTCTTTCTAGGTCTTCTATATATTTCTTTTTTGGGTTCTTCCATACCGCCTCTAGTCCATAGGTCATAATTGGTGCGATCTTTAGGCGGAATATGGTCATCGGTGTTCTCAAGGATAGCTTCCTCAAATTCTTTATACTGATTGTTATCGTCCTGGCTGCTGAGGTACGTGCTCTGTGTTTATGTCATATGTGTCTCCTCGGTTTTGCAGCGTGATTCCTAGATAATTATTTGAAGTGTGAGACATTTCGCAGAGGGGTTTCCTTATAATGGATGTATTCATTCGCTCCAAGTCTTCCACCCTTCCTAAATGTTATTTCCATAGTTTTCTTCTCGTTTAGTACTAGGTAGTTTTTTCCGGCCTACCCTGAGAGTTTGTTGAAGGCTTCTTGGGCATTTTCAAGTTTTTGGGATACGATTACCATGTCGTCTGCGTAGGCATATATTTTGACATTTTCTGTAGCTATTTCTTTCGGTACTATTGTAGTGGCTATTCTGAAGAGGAGAGGGCTCAAAGGGTGGCCTTGAAGGACTCCGTCCGTTTGTTCTATCAACTCTGTTCTTGAAATTCTGTCGTCTATTTCTATTTGGTTCTTGGATAGGATGCTTTGTATTAGTCTGGTTTCTTGATTTCTCCTGTGATTTCTACAATTCTTCTTACTATCTATTGTCTATTTTTGAGATCGAACGCCTTAGTGTAGTCTATGAAGATGGCATGGAGCTATCCTTTTAGTTGTTCTAGGGCTATTGCGAAGTCATTTTGAATACATTTCACTGCCTGAGTAGTCAATTTTCCTTTTACGAAGCCGAACTGTTGTTCTGGTATAGTGTGGTCCGTCATTAGTCTTAATCTCTCGGTAAGTAGGATTCTTAGTATTTTTAGGGCTGTGCACTCCAGGGCTATCCCCTGTAGGAGTTCGGATCCCTAGTGTCTCCTTTGACCTTATAGAGTACCTTCAGTGTTGCTATTCTCCATTTGTTTGGGATGTTGCCTTGCCTCAGGCATTCGTTGAAGCGTGCCGTCCAGTTGTCTGCGACAGCGTGCGCTGCTTCCTTCAGATGTTCGAAAACAATACCGTATGGCCTGCAGGCATTATTGTTCTTTGAGTTTGCGATTTGCCTCCGTAATTCTTCTCCGGAGAAAGGGTGGGATTCCTCTACTTCTTCCTCTGGGTTTGAGCTTTCCGGGCGTGTTTCTTTGGCCTGGAGTACTTCTTTGAAATGATCTTCCCACGTGTCATTTGGAAGGTCTCTTGGGAAATAGGGCTGTTTTGCTGAGGCCACTTTTTACCATTTCTCCTCTGCTTGTTCGATGAGCTTTTCTCCTCTTACGCCTGGTGTATTCCTTTGTGAATTTCCAGGGTTTGTTTGTATGCTCCCTATTATTGGTGTACTCCCGTAGGTCTTCGTGCGGTTTTGTTCGTCTTGCCTTGAGGAGGGCAGTGGTCGCAGTACCCCTTTCTACGTAGCACTCTTGTTTTAACCATGGCTTAGCCTTTCTCTGTTTCCGTTCTTTCTTTAAAATTGCCTGTTTTATATGTCCTTCTATCGTGTCAAGTGCTTAGTTTATTTTTCCTTCTTGTATTTCCTTCGATGCTATTTTTGTTGCTTCTGTGTTTAGCTTGTCCTTGTCGATTTCCCTCGACAGCTTGTTTGTTCTTTTTTCTGAAGGTGTTTCTTTGCTGTGGGTCTTTTATATATATGACGGTGCATATCGGTATATGTTTCCTCACTGGGATATCTCTTCGTATCTCCTGGTGGGCTTTGTCGCTGTTTGTGAACACGCGGTCAATTGTACTGACCCCGTTTGGACTGAGATACAGTATGTTTGTTCTTTCCCATTGTTTACCAGGGTCAGTCCTTGTTTTTCTATAAGGCTGATTACAGTTTTTGATTTCTGCGTGGGAGCGTCTATTCTGAAGTTCAGGTCTCCCATTATTATCATGTTGTCCGTCTTCTTCGTCTTGCTTAAGGCCTGGCTGATCTCCTCCTGAATGTCTTCTGCCTTGTATTCGCACTGGAAGTAGACATTCAGTACTGTCCATGCGTTGGTCTTCACTAGTCTTCTAGTAGTGTGTTCTTTGTGTTTTGCAATATCTCGAACGGTGCTAGTCTTGGTATTATTAGCATTGTTATCCCTCCTTTTGGCCTGCCTCTTTCCCCCTGGCTTGCGTACGAGTGTACTGCATATACTTTTTCTGTGCTCCATTGGGTTGTTAGAAAGGTTTCTGTGAGTGATACTATGCCACACTCGTTGAAGATATCTTCCGGTATCATGTTGATTGCATTCCTCAGGTCTTCTATGTTCCTTAGTAGTGTCTTTATTTTTTCTTCCTTGTTCTTGTTCTTTCAGCGCGGTGCCTGCTCTTTCCTGTGGGAAACGAAAAGGCCGTACGATTACTTCTTTGGGCCAAAAGGTTGGGTCCTCGGCGATCTTGCAGTGTTTTAACTCCATTCCGATTCTGTATGCCTTGTTCCTTCCCATGGCAGTTAATTCCTCCACTTCTATATCACCGTCCATATAGTTTTCATGTAGGTGTTCTTTTACCATCTCAGGTGTGGAGAAATTGTGTACCATTCTCCTATAGAGCCATGCTCTTTTTTCAGCCGCCTGCAGTGTATTTTTTTTATCTCCAGTCATTTGATTTGTCCCGATGGTTATCTATATTGTTGTCTGTGGGCGCCTTCTTCTTACCACTTGCGCGAATGTTTCTTTCCTCTCCTCTTCCTCATCTGATTGGTCTGATGTATCGCTTGATTCTCCTGTTGTGGATTCCGGTGGCTCCAGTGGTGTTGGCTCCTTTGTTTTTAGTTCCTCTTTTATCATCCGCTTTATGTCTCCTAGTATGTTTTGTATCTGCCTGTTTACCTTCCCTTTAATCTTCTCTTCTAAGACGTCATTAATGTGAGGAGTGATGTTCGGTGTTGGCTTCTTTCTTAAATTCCCTCGGTCGTCTTTCTTGTTCCGCTCTAATTCACTTGGCTGCGTTCGGTAACAGCTTTTGTTTGTACCTCGGTTGTCTTCCTGATTCCGTTTAGCTCCGCATGGCGGCGAGAGGTACTGGTTGTTGTTTGTTGTTCCGTGGGTCGGCGCAGTAAGCAGCGTTTGTTGTCTCGCTGGTCTGTTGTCCCCTTCCTTTTTTTATGGTTTCGTGCGGAAGCTCGGTAGATGTCGCCATTTGTCCCGTTGGGATGCTGTCTTCTTCCTTGGGTTGGTCTTCTGTTTCGTGTGCAGTTTCAGTAGATAGCACCACGTGTCCCGCTGGGCTTCCGTCTGTCCCCTTGTGTGGGGCTTTAGTTTTGCTAACCTCACTTTCCTTGTATTTTCAGAGATAGCTCTCCCTTCCCTCTAATGCGTAATTCATTTCTGTAAAACAGTTTTTGATCTCACTCACCACTCTCTGGATGTCTTCTCTATTACCTTTTTCAGGTATCTACCTTCTTCTGCTATGTTGGTTATAACTTCGAGAGCTCTGTCTCTACGCCACTCTATTACTTCCGCCATTTTATTTCTGGAGGCTTTTATAGAAAGATGATAATTTAATGTCAGAAAAGCATGTGTAAATCGTGTCATGCAGCTTACTTCGCCATCTCAGTGTTTCATAATATTTAGACCATTTTCGTTTAATTCATCTTCTAGTTCTCAACTCAGAACTGACTGGCCAGAGTTGTGGGTCGAATTCTGGCACACTTGGTGGATATTTGAGGTGGCATAAATGCGAGAGACTCGTCAACATAGGGAGCCTACTATCCCCAGCAGGGAGGACTACGTGCTTCGTACCGGTAAACATGAGCTACTTCATGCTATATCACCGGCTGTATAGGCATGTTTCTCTTTGGATCAATGTGACGAGTACCACATCCCACACTTAATGTTGGCATATTCTCACTCCCTTTCGATAAGATCTTCATCCGGCGCCTGGTGGCTAACAAGGCAACTTCTTGCTACCATTACTTCATTAGAGGACGGGTCCTGTACCTGAGGGTCAGGGCCTACCTGGTATCCCTCTTCCTCCCTTCCAACTGCACTCTCACTGGATTCAAACAGGGACCTCCTCGATGTATTTCACCTTTCAACTTGACTCCACTCAGCATGGTCGAGAGAATATGGAGGAAAATTATTATCGATGGAATTCTGCGGGCAGTGAGGTGATCTCGACCGAAATGATTCTGAAGAGAACTAAGTAATAACTAGTCCTAATTATAGCAATATAAATTTAGGAAACATTGAACTGTAAAACAAATACCACAATTCACAGGTTGTAAGAACAGTTTTCATTTACTGTGTGATGCTCTATTTAATAAGAATATATTTTGTGTCTTTTATGTTTTCCTACTTGCATATGTTGATATATTCCATCTAGGATGTGATTTTAACGAGCACTGCGTAAATATTTCTGTAACTGACTGTGTGCTTCCACAATAAATATTATGAGAATCAGTGGAGAGTACTTCGACGGGTGGGGTGACATCATTCAAGCCAAATTGTGATCGGTTTGTCGCTGTGACATGTCCAAAGGAACAACACGTAAAATAAATGTTGAACGTTTGGAGGTGTTAATAGCGTCCTGCCATGGAACGTACATTCACGTACTCCTAGTTCAGTTCTTCACGTAAGGTAAGATGATGTCGAATACAGTATGTTTCGTCGACCATTGCATGTGCCTTTGTGTACCTATAAGTGATATGTTGCATTCTGCTGTGGTGAGTGCTTTCTACCACAAGTCCTTTAAGTCAGCATTGTGTTGAAGTTGTGCTTTGTTATGTACTGTATTAAACTATGTATATTTCTAGCATATTAATGTTACTCTAGACTAGGCTTCTCGAAAGCCTCAGCATTTTGAAGGGATGATATACCTGTTTGAACTTGTTTGTCTGTGAAATAATATTTTGAGTGTTGTATGCTCATACGTGGAACAGGCAAAATGTAGCTGTCTTTGAGCAACCCATTATTCTAAATATATTGTTAGTTTTCATATATTTTTATTGGAACTAGTGAAAATTTTTGGAAGGTGATAATTCAATATCAATTGAGCGTTTAGAAAATATGTCATGCAGCCTTTGTCTTTCATAATATGAAGACTTTTCTTATTTCGTAATAATAACGTACAGAGTAGTTATTTTCAAGATTCTTGTCACAGCTGAAACAATGTGAACTAATGATGACTCTGGAATTACATGAACATACAATCGTGAGCTGATCAAATGGTCAGGCTTCTTTGTCCTACGAAGAAACTAAGGTCACTTATATCCACTACAGAATTTGTTCTGGTGCTGCCATGAGAGTGTGTGGTTATTATTATTATTATTATTTATTATGGGTAACATTGGCGTTACGTTAATCTAGATGGGCCTTAATGAGATCATTGCTTGTGAGCTCGTTATATTATTCATTTAAGGGTTCTGAAAAAATGGTGGTCATTCAGCCCCGTGTACTTGGATGAGCTTCGAGTTTTCCGGTAACCTGTGTTATTGTAACGTGAGTAGTAATGTGTGAATTTTCAATTGAGACTATGATTGGCATGAATACGGCATAATTCTAAGATTGTATTCCTTTCCTGTATTTGCTTGTTGTTGAAGTGGGAGATCACAGAAAGACACATCCAGGATGGCCGAGGTGAGAATCAAATTCACTCTTTTAAGTTCCGGCTCTCAATGCGGAATGTACCCCGTTCCAGCTCTCAGACAAAAATTAATTTTCTTGGACTTTTAGGACTGTAGTCTCAATATGTATCACAACACAAGAGAAGGTGGTGGGTGATGACTATCATTGATTGAAGCATTTAGATTTTCGAAACCACAAGTCCTAAAGTTGAAATAAAATTATAAAGTGCCTCTTTGAAGTCTTATACTGAGGAATAATTAGAGTTTTCATACACGTTATATTTCTATATTTAAAACTTATGTGTTTTGAGTGTTTTATATTTACCATAATATCTGCGCATGTCAATGAAGTATTAATTAGCACCATACCGAAAACAGATGTCTACTTTGGCCACAAATATTTTGAACATGTGTTTAGTGTACTTTGGCTTAGCTTAAGACGTCAACCAAGCTATTGTGAAATCTCTTGTTCATCTCTAGGTCTCACCAAAATAGAGCAAATCAATTGAATGCTGTGTGTGTGAGATGGAGCAAGTGGCTTGCAAAGAACTCATGTACGATCCTGCTGTGTCATCTCTTCAGACGAGGTCAATTTCGAGTGTATGCCTGCCCCGTCAATTATTCTCAAAGCGGTAATTTTTGTTTAATCTCAGTATTTGCAACGTCTGCTGTGGTTTCCCCCACCGCACACACACACACATACTGTACAACCACACACATATCGTAGATCGTCGTGAGTTAATTTTCATTACATTACAAGCACGTTCTCTCGGAAGATTCCAAAACCATTACGTTCCAAAGGCTGAACATCACGGTAATGACCAGAAATTAATCACAGTGGTAAACCTTGAACTTTGAAATGGGATGAAATGAATTAATAATCAAATTAAATGGTAAGAATTGAAATGACTTTCTCGTCAACGGCAGTGATTTGTTAGTGCATTTAATTATCAAAGCTCTTTATACATTCCTCTCACTCAAAGTGTCTTATCATGTAAAAGTCAAAACTACACATCAAAGTCGTGCTGGTTGAGTCACGTACCATGACCACACGTATGAGCTGCAAGTCTGGAGATTGACGGTTCGACAGTGTCCCATACTTGAACACCATGTTGGTGTAGTCATCACCACAAATGTTATCGACATCGACCTGGCTGAGTGAGTCAATCACTCTGACTTGGCATTGGTTGGTGGCTTATTCCGATCTCATTGTAGAGTAGGCCTATGTAAATGAATTACAATACTCTGAGATAAAGAATGTGCGTCTCGACAAAGAACCTACTCTGCAGTCCTCCTGGTACTGATGTTCACACGAGGTGAGTCAAGTGTGTGTCATTTGTTTGCCTGATGGCTCAGATGAGTGTGAATATGGAACATACATATGTCGTCATTGTCAATATTATTTCTTTCGTATATTTTTTTTAAAGAGCTGTTGCGCTCTTTCGCTTCCACAACTTGCAGATGGGCGTTTATTAATTTACGTTATTGTAGGTGTTTAAACCTACAAAAACATTCATGCTATTGATATAAAAAAATTCGTTCCAAGGCTAGACAATCATGGTAAGAAGTCTAACAAGTAGTTCCCTGAAGAACAAAGTTGCCTATTCTCATATATCGTATTGGTCTTTTCCATTAAAAGGAATTTCCATGTGATATACTGAATAGCATTTGTTACACGATCTATGTCTCCACCAACAACATTACACTGAGAAAATATGTACGTGAATATATAACTTTCAGTATCAGTGATTAAGACTCCTCCCGCGAGATGGTATTTTCTGTTACGAGTCAGCGGAGTTTCATTTAAGAAACGTCAATTGCACGGCTTCTGCGATTTACGAAAAGTTAGATAGGGAATTTAGTGCCATTAGTTTATGATAGCCTGTCATAAATTTATGAACTGATGCCAACATGCATTTTTGAAAAAAAATTGAGATATCAATATGATAAGCTAGAATAAGGATTCGCCGTTCTTAGTTCATTGTCCTCGTGTGATTAGATCGCCAGAAAAGGTATTTGAAATATTTGAAAATAACTTTGCCACAATGTTGATTTTTGTGTTTCTCAATGTTTTGAAAGTAACACATATATATAATAAAGAATCCCCTATCACCATAACAAGTTCAGTTGGATTGCCTAAAAGCTTTCGGAGATATTGTGAACCGGTGATATAATTTGGACGAAATGACGGATTATTTTATACAAAGTCTATTGAATGATATGCCACCACATGAATATTGTAATGGCAGTTTGTCATACACACCTACATTTGGTTTGATCTGGACACGTGATATAAAACGCGAGTTTAACAAATATTTGCTCAGCTGTCATTTTTAAATTCTCATAAAATTTAATTAAATTCGACGTCAATGTGTTAAGCCTCGTATGAAGGTATATTGTGCCAAGTTTGATAGCGCAAGGATTATTAAGTTGCAAAAATCATTGTGGTGTTTGAAGCCATATTTTCAGTGTTGCCTTAGTAAACAAGAGTTTAGTGCTTTTCAGTCGGTCAACAAGAATGTACCCAAAAGAGATGGGTTATGCCCTAATCCTGAAATAAATTACATGAGATTAATAAAACACTAGGATTACCAGTTTCGATCGTCAAGCGATCATCATCAGATCCATTACACTTAGGCTATAAAATCTATGTTTGAAATACAGGTGAAAATATTTACAATATGTACAAATATTTAGTTGCAGTATTGGTACTGCAACTGTCGGTGTATGCTAAATGCAGTATATATGTTAGGTGAAATGCTAAATGGTGATAGCTATCCGTAGATTGTACTTTAGAGAGATTATATGGTTGTAAACTATGGTTAAACTATAAAATTTTAGGCTAACTACTTACCTGATTGTCTTCCGTACTACAGCTACTCGCAGTTTTCGTGCTCACTGGAACTCACTGTTTAGTCGACCGCATCTATAGTCGACCGCACAGTGAGTTCCAGTGAGCACGAAAACTGCGAGTAGCTGTAGTACGGAAGACAATCAGGTAAGTAGTTAGCCTAAAATTTTATAGTTTAACCATAGTTTACAACCATATAATCTCTCTAAAGTACAATCTCCGGATAGCTATCACCATTTAGCATTTCACCTAACATATATACTGCATTTTGCATACACCGACAGTTGCAGTACCAATACTGCAACTAAATAATTGTACATATTGTAAATATTTTCACCTGTATTTCAAACATAGATTTTATAGCCTAAGTGTAATGGATCTGATGATGATCGCTTGACGATCGAAACTGGTAATCCTAGTGTTTTATTAATCTCATGTAATTTATTTCAGGATTAGGGCATAACCCATCTATTTTGGGTACATTCGTGTTGACCGACTGAAAAGCACTAAACTCTTGCAAAAATCAATTTAAATACATAAATTTCCTGTCTCCGCCATGTTGGTTTCATGATCATCAGGTTATATTGAATATTCCATTTTGGAAATTATTTTAATGGCTTCTATCAACTAACTATAGTTTGGTTTCTATAACAGATTCGTAAATATTAAGAACCGGAGGATTACTTCAGATGATCGCCACATTGGATTGTACTATATGTAGACCATGGAGTTATGCAACAGTAGATGACAATTATTGCATCGGTTCATTATACAAACGTTCACTTTTATTGCATGATAAGAACACAAACATAATAACTTAATTTCAAAATTTCGCACAGCGTCCATCTTATGGTTAAGGAAACAGTTGAATAGAATTAGATGCCAATAGATTAACCCTCTTACGTGCTCAATAAAGGTTCAGAACAAATGATAAACCAACAACTGGACCGTGTAGATAGCGACCCTAGAATAAAGCTACACCACCCAACATGTAGGCCTACAAAAGTAGAAAAGGTCTTGATGCAGATTTTAAAAAAATGGAAAAGCTCCAGGTATAGATAATATTACACCAGAAATACTTAAATTAAATATTGGCACCTCCGCAAAATTGCTATAGCCACAATTCAAGAAGATCTGGGGTGAGGAGAAGCTACCAGTGGAATGGAAGCGCGGCTTCATTGTAAAAATTCCAAAAAAGGGGATGTTACTAAATGCGATTGTTGGAGAGAAATTTCAATATTGGCGGTACCTAGAAAAGAGATTTCAAGGATCATTTTAGACTGGTTGAAGGATTCGTTGGAAACACGTCTTGGGAACAAACAGGCTGGTTTTTGCAAGAGTCGCAGTTGTGTTGATCTCATAACTACTTTGATAATGATCTTGGAACAAAGTATAGAATGGCACAACACCCTTTATCTGACTTTTATTGACATTGAGAAAGCCTTCGACTCTTCTAGTAGAAGAGATATGTGGCAAACACTCGAGGAATATGGTATACCACAGAAAATCATAAATCGTATAAAGGACATGTATGGAGGCTATATCTGTCAAGTTTTTCATAAGAGCGATCTCACCGAACCTATAGACGTGACATCTGGAGTTTGACAGGGTTGTATTCTTTCTCCGACACTTTTCCTACTTGTGTTGGACAGTGTAATGAGAAGAGTGAATAGAGATCATAAAAGAGAGATTCAGTGGGGCTTGCAAGATAGACTAGCCCAAACGTTCAAAGATATAAATTAGAAGCTAGGGCGGTTAAAATAAGAGGCAGAGGCCGCAGAGTTTAGAAAAATTACAAATAAGATCAAAGAGATGAGGGTCAATTAAAATATTGATGGAAAATTTTCTATATTCGATAAAGACATAGAACAGGTTGACGCCTTCCTCTATCATGGGAGTATTGTCACTGCAACTACAGGAGCGGAAGTGTACATTAAGAGTGGCATCAGGAATGCAAATGGGGTCTCTGTTCAACTGTATCCCATCTGGAGAAGGAGAAACATCTCTAGGAGGAAGAAGCTATGACTTTTTAACACAATTATTAGGTCCGTCCAACTTTATGGTTGTGAAACCTGGAAGGTCACCAAGAAGATTACTGACCAACTGAAAGTATTCCTGAATCGTTGCTGGAGACACATTATCAACCGAAGGTGGTCGGAGGTCATATCACATGAAGATCTATGGGAGGAAACCAACCAGCAGGGAATGGAAATAAAAATAAACGACAGAAAATGGCTACGCATAAGTTACAACCCAAGGAATCCTGCTGGAGACATTGAGAAGATTGCACTTGAATAGAACCCACAAGGGTCCCGAAAACGAGTTCATCCGATGAAGACCTGGAAGGGGATGATCGAGGAGGAATGCCTGGAAATGGGAAAGACATGGAGTGAGGTGAAGAAGTTGGCCAACAACAGGACCCGACGGAATTAAATAAGATTAACTCTCGTATAAACATTTACCGTGCCACATTTCACTGCGCTCGGAGAAAATTCCATTTAAATATTTTATTTTGCTTGGTGCTATGTTGGTGTTGAACTTAACACGGTGTTTAAAAGTGACATTGGTGAACGTATAGAAGTACTAGGTATCACCATACAAAAGTTTAGGGTGATATCAGTAACAGTTTCGGAGAAGGTTTTAGAAAGATGATATTTCAATGTAAAAAAAAGTAACATTTGTAAATTGTGTCAAGCAGCTTATTTCGTCACCTCAGAGCCGAGTCCAACCAAACCAAACCCCGTGGTGCTACAGTCCATGTAGTTCTTAGGCCTACCAAGCGACCGCTGTCAAGGCATTTGGTCTGAAGGTTATGGCCAGTGTGTCGGGTCCCCTCTCCGGTTTATCTTGGTTTTCGTGACTGGGGCGCTCCCTCATTGTCAGACAGCTACTCAATTGCTATCACGAGAATGAGTGCACCCCGTTCCTGCTCGCAAGTCAGCTTGTAATGTCCGTGATGGAGCCGGGATTCAATGGGACCTCCACAACGAGATGCAGGCACGCTACCCCAACATCACGGGCCAGCCTGAAAGCGATTGAATTGCATTAGAAATTGATGACGATATTTCTAATGATGAACTGTAGGCTCACTCAGACTAGTGTAGCCTATTATAGTAAATAGTTAGATTTACGCAAATATAAACATTAAAAGCATTTAAAATAAAATAAATATAAGATTTCAAAAAAAGTAAAGCTGCCATTAGAGGCCCAAAGCCCTCATGAGAAAAGCAGATGGGAAATGTTTTTCACGACATTTTAATGCCATTTTCTTGAATTGTAGTCATTCACAGGTTAATTTTTAATAGCGTATGAAGCGGCGAAGTTAATGTTCCATACGGTTCCGAGCGAGGTGCAGTTTGGCTCTGTGTTATGCTACATACCGGCAACGTTTCACAGCTTGCTCACATTGGCTAGCCACTTATACATGCCATTCTATGCCACACAAATAAAAGCTGATTTAAAACAAATGAATTCGTTTACGTATTTCACAGTCATACAACATAAAGATTACAACGCGACCAAGAAAGCAATTCTCTAACCACTCCGAGCCGAGAAAAAATATTTTATAAACTTACTTTTATTAAAATGATAAGATTTTTTTATTGGTGACATAACATTTGGAAATAATTAACCGTTCGTTAAACATTCCCATGCATATTCTGTTAACATTAATGGATACGATCAGATGACGGGTTTTTATGAAGATAGTTCTTAAAGTTGACGTTTGATTGAAACAAGCTTATAAATGGGCTCTTTTCCGTTCCAACTGCGATAAAAAAATATTAAATATAAACTGAAATTTCTAAACCTACATGACTTGACGTAAAATAGAATGAGAAAACTGATGTTTGTAGGCCTACTGGTTGTCTAATACACAACCTTCAAGCTCGAATGCACATAACATTTTGGTCGACAGTAGCCATATGGGGGTAACATCAATTGCAAGCATCTCAAAAGCTCAGGAATGGCTGAATGGTTTTAATAAGGATATTTACAGCGAATTGGTCAAATCATTGGGATGATATTTAACAATTTTCAATTTAGGCAGTTACTGTACTGCCAAGAAATGTAATGAACAGTAATTATTACGGTCTGGGATTGGTTTAGGGGTCTTGTGACTTGCCTGGCATTCGCCTAGAGAGAATGCGGCGAAATACGGAAGGAAACCATTTTCAGGATGGACGCTCTCATCATCCAGATTCTAACATTTGACCTCTAGACTTAACTAAACATAACAAAACCTAATATAACTAAGCAAGTAGAAACACATTTGGGCTAGCTTCACGTGACTACTAATAATTCATATCCACCACACGCTTGTTTTATAGAATGCCAAGTATATTACATATTCATTTTGTTAGTGTTTACTTGGCCTTCAACCGGCAGCAAACGTAGTGAAGAGAAAGGGGTCAAACTTTCCAAAACCAAATATTTGTATTGAATACTGGGGGTAGATTTGATTGCCTAATGAGGTGGAAATCGAGGACATCTTCCCTTACATTAATTGCAAATACAGCTTTCTCAAAGGTAAACACTAGCCATTATTTTAAAAGAATCTTGAATTTTATAGCGTTGGCTTCAAAGGAAAGACACTTGTTTATTATTACGGTTTTATAGCATCCCTGTGTCTTATATAATATGTTAACAATATACAGTGCATTTCCCTGTCTAGAATGTATTATATTTGGCTGTTATATAGTTAATGCACGACCTCGTGAGGTTCACCTGCCCATTCTCTTCTTGTATCTAGTGTACAATTCTTCCCGTGAGTAGATATACACTCCCGTGGAAATTAATATTTTACTTCCAAACATGCCCATTGCCGATATTCAATTTAGCTGAATGCATCAGTGAAGCCGAGTGGAGATCGGTTGGTTGCCTGCGACTCCCACACGTTGAAATATTTGTAAATTAATATTATTCAGTTTGTGGGGGTTTGTGCATCTGGCCGAGGAACGTCGTCTGCAATCTTCCTGGTCCAGTTCGTCACTCAAGGTGACTCTCAAGTGTGTGTTATTTGCAATTGCATGAGTCTTTGTCTTCTTATTGTCCAAAATGGTGTGGTCGCAGACCTTAACATACTCTTTGTGGCTTGCATCGTGTAATGTCTGATTTTGCAACAACTGCTGGACTCTGTCTTCCCCCGCGTCCTATAGATCACAGATGACAACGCTATATAAAACTGCAAGCGGATGTAGTGTGCTGCATGCTTGCGAGGTGGAAGTGACTTTGATGGTATTGCCCAAACCAGCGGAGGTCCTCATGTCAAGTCATATCTGGTGCATTGGTCGTCTCCATCAGGCTATTTTCTGCACTGAAACCAAGCGCAGGCATCTTTGCTATGAAGGTGGAGGGGGAAGTTTGTGACAGCCTGCCAGACCATTGCACGACTGCAAGAACTCCAAACGTGAGCACATATCTAGTCCCATCCTGTTCTAGAATGTTGTTTATTAGTGATTGTTCAAACCTCCTTGTAACTGATTTCAAAACCATTATTACCCAATTACAGAACTTTGAGGAAATTTGCCCTGAAAGGAATTACAAGCAAGGGGATAGATACCTTTCATTTGAGCCCTCGCACAACTTTTTATGATTATTGGTTCGCGAGATATTGGGTATTTAAAGAAATCTCAGGCAGATGATTTAGTTGTTGATTATTAATTGCTAAATTAATTGCTAAATCCACAGTCAATTGTCGGCTACCATATTGTTGTTCAGATCGGTAAGGTTAGGTAAGCTTAGGTTAAGTTAAGCTATGACCGCCATCTTGGAACCTTTTTTGATCACACCTTGTAGGCTAGGTTAGGTTAGGTTAGCTTAGGTTAAGTTAGGTTAGGCTAGGTTAAGTTAAGCTATGGCCGCCATCTTGGCAGGAGGAAGAGGAGGAGGAGGTGGAGGAGGAGGAGGTGAAGGAGGAAGAGGAGGAGGTGAAGGAGGAAGAGGAGGAGGAATGTGGAGATGGAGGGCACAGAACCACCACAAAACCACTACTCTGCTGATCGACTAGTGGTGACATTGAGGCAAGTAGTAAGTAAACAAGAAGTTCCGTGAATAACTATACAGCCTACTTTTCATGCCAATGATTATTCTACAGTATATGAACATATCAAGAATAATGACGAAATTAAGTTGGTAATATCGAAATATCTAATTAGTTCAAAATATACCTGGTATAATGTAGCCTAATAGAGCACTACAGTTGGCAGCCCTGGTGACTGAATATATTCTTAGTTCCACCTCTTAAGGTACAGAATACAAAATTTGGTTGAAGTCCAATGGACGTTACCTGCAGTTAGACACTGGATCTCTCAGCACGCGTAAAAGCATGTTGCCAACATTACCATGCGTGTGCTGGTCAGAAATAATCTGAATTATTATGATATCTTGTTGTGCCAATTTTGGATGAAATCCATTTGTTAGTATAGAAGTTACATGTATTTTAAAATTGGACATATCAGCAGGCATAGAATCATGTTGGCAGCACTGCCTTGTATTAATTACTCCAAATTAATCTAGAATGTCAGGTGCTATACGTGTGCAAAGTATAGAGCTGTTGGCTTGTATACTTTCTGATATATTGATATTAGGGTAAAAAGAATATAGACAGCATTTATTAACAGTTGGCAGCCCTGATTGCTCTTAACAATACTTATAGTCATATCTGTTATGGTACACATAGCACATACGAAATTTGGTTGAAATCCAACTGATAGTATAGAAGTTACATGTATTTAAAAATTGGTACTATCAGCAGGCTTATAATCATGTTGGTAGAAATGACGTATATAAGTTACTCCAAATTAATCTTAAATGTCAGAATATACGTGTGCATAGTTTAAAGCTGTTGGCTTGCATACTTTCTGATATATTGGTATTTGGATAAAAAAAATAGAGAGAGAGCAATTATTAACAGTTGGCAGCCCTGGTGGCTCTTAAGAATACGCTCAGTCATATCTTCTTATGTACAGATATTACATACAAAATTTGGTTGAAATCCAATTGATAGTGTAGAAGTTAAACATTGGACCTATCAGAAGGCTTAAAATTATTTTGGCAACACTGTCGTGGTTGGCCTCCTGGAAATTAAACTGAAATAGTATTATCTATATGTGTGCCAATTTTGGAATAGCTCCCATGTATACCTTGCAAGATATCCAACATGGAACTCAAAATTCTAGTGCGTTTTTTCAGCAGTTGGTAGCACTGACATCATTTTCAAATATGGTCGTGAGCTATTCCGGTGCACATCTTTACGCATACTAAATTTGGTTTTGATTGCTGAAGCCGTTTAGGAGTTGATAGGGGGGGGGGGGGGCACACACAAACACAGCCAGCCAGCCAGCCAGACAGACAGACAGACAGACACACATTTTCCCGGATCGATCTCATAAGTCTACTTTTTCCTCATTTTTGCAAAATGTGAAAAGTAGGCTAAAAATAAAAGCGATAACAATAAAAGGAATGACAGTGAAAAATCATATTTAAAGGCATTTGCATGAGTATAACAGAATTCAAAGACTTCAATTTATCTTAACAAACATTTTTTTTTTACCGCACAGTACTTCAATTAAGCTAAATGTATATAATCTGACATATTGAAGCTATCATCATTGTTGGAATCTGAGGAATAGTAGGCTGATGTTACCGATGGAGCCAGAGCAGAGTTCTCGGAAGTAGGAGTACTGTAAGCACTCACATGTCCGTGAATGTTAGTAATGACTTGAGCAATTTCGAGCCTGCCTTGAATTACAGCATTAAGTGGCAAACTCTTGAGAATAGGCACGAAAGACATTAGAAATGCCTTGTGTCCATACACGTCTGCCTGTCGGTCCTTGTTTTGCATAGCCAAGCTATCAGATAATATTTTGGTTAAATCCTTGGCTGATGAGGCAACAGATATTTCCAAAGCTGCTCGTTTACCTGCCCAGAATTTACGATTGTCAGCTTTTCATCCACAACTTGGTGCCGATGTGCTAGGTGCAGAAGTTTCAACCATTGCACTATCCTGTTGGGGCCTATTTGCATTTTGGGAATCTTTTATATTGTTCACTGATGCTGTTCCGATTGGGGAATCAATGTTTGTGGCAGTTTTGATGTTACCATTCACATGAGGAAGTAATAGCTGAAGCTGATCATAAAAGATGTAGCGTATCTTCTTAGAAGCTCCCTTCCCAGTTTCTGTTATGATAACTTGCCTGTGGTCCTTAACAAAGGAGTATCTGAGAGTATTCCATCTTTTCATCAAGTCCATAACTGAAAATTAAAAATAACTATTAGAACACACGAAACAATTTGCTAAATGTATAAGTACGCGTATAATGTATAAATTAGATAAAATACCTTGTAAACCAAAAGGCATAACTATGCTATAAGTAAGTAAATTAGGGGACATAAATTGTGTTTTAAACCGGGAATTGTATCTATATTTCCATTAAGACTTGGAGATCCGTGTTTCTTTCTCAGTTAAAGACAACTTTGGTTCGTTAATTGAATTTTAATCTAAATAATGTGTGTGTTTTTATGCAATGTTTGTACAGTTTGGTATCTTACAGGTACTTGGCAACTGGTACGACTCTTGGAGATTTAGAGTATGAATTTCACACATTTCAAGAAAAGCGATTCCAATATTGGTCAAGGAAACTTGTACACTCATTTGGAATACTAGCATTACCCGTCGCGGCTTCGCCCGCAAAAATTGTAGTTGTAAAGAGTACACTTAGCAACGTCTCAATCATCAATGCTATATTTGATTTATCGTTAAATTTTGAATAATAATGATAGTAATTTGGTTAAAACCGTAAACAATCAGACAATAAAGACAATATAACACAACAATGGCACATAAATATCAAAATCTCCTCAACGTCACGTCGTAACGAATGTATAAAAGTCGACTCAAAATCACAACATGGTTTTCGACCACAAACGTAAATAGGAAATAAATGAGATACAGTATATTAACACACTGACTAAACACAAAATCCATTTACACATCATAAAATACACAATAAATTAACCTCCAGGCCAACTTTTTCCCTCTTTCACCTCATATTATGCACCACATCAAAAATCCCTTAGACACGTATCTGCTTATTTTTTAAACCCATTAGTTAATATGCCTAGTATCACATCCCGAAATGAAACCACTCGTGAGATATTATTATTCAATGAAATGCATGTTTAACCCCGTTAACAGCCCTTTAGAACCTGAATATCCAAAAATCCTTCCTTAGTGGACATTTTCGACATACATCAAACAAATCCCCAAAATTTCATGTTTCTAACTCTAATAGTTTTGGTTGGTCGATGAGAGTGAATAACCAAAAATTGTTCCTTAGTGGGCGTATTTCTTCCAGATTTTCACCCCTCCCCAAGGGCCCCGTAAATCGAATTTATGAAAAAACGGTCGAACAACTATTTACTGATTTTTAAGCTGATTGTTTTCCTCTGAGTTTCAAACTCCTCGCCTATGTCGTTTAACAGATACACGCTCCGTTAGGAATCCTTCAACCCCCACTTTTCATCCCTTTCATATCATAATATACACCACATCGTAAAATCATTAGACATGACTGTGTGCTTATTTTTAATGATTAGTTTATATGCCAAGTATTGTGCCCGTTTAGACCGGAGTCCGCACGACCACATATGCATTTTACCAATAATCAGTCAGCACGAGAATCAAAATATCCCGGAGCGCCAGATGGGTTAAAGCAAATCGCAAAAACGACATCAAATTAAAAAAATGCTTTACTGATTTTTGGCTCAATGCAACAATAAGGATAGAAGGAGATTTAATTGGGTGAAACACATCTGGTAAAATTATCTCAGTTTATTTTAAAGTTAAAATCTGACTGCAAGGATGCTCAAAGCAGCATCATCCACGTGTGGCGATCCACACTCTTATTTACACACAATATACAGAAATTTTCCAAACACATTTGACAATCTTTTTGGAAACACAAGTCCGATTAATAGTCCTGTGGACTGTGTTCCAAAATTATTAATATTTAATTCCAGTTCAAAATTAATTGTCTATACTGGAAATAACGTAGATCACTGTTTGACTATTTACATGATATTAACACTCGTAGAATAAATGTTTATAGAATTCTTAAACTTTCACTTGTTTTTCCAGTTTCAAAAATATATCGTCGAAAAATATTATTATCATAGAAGCAACACAAATTATTAACACATATCAATAACATCTGAAAAGAATTTGACCTTGAGCATAGCATCGAAGAACTGTGCGAAGCCCAACAACAATTAATCGTTCTTCTGACATTAAACATTCGAGAAGTGACTCGATTATGAACTTCAAGTTCCAAACAAAAATACATGATTTCTGAATCATCAACTTGATCAATAAATGGTTGAACCATTCAACTATTAGATTTTCCACTTGGAATCATTATGAAAAAAATATTTATATTCATGGCCATTTTTAGCAACTTTCACAACTTGCAATTCTTCGACAGAATGCGGAAATTAGAATTGTAGTTTTATAATGAATTCATTTAGTTCATGGCACTAGGACTGAAAATATCCTTCAAATTATTCGTGGTTAAAGAATTATTTTAATTGGCAGTGGCCCATTCTACTATTTGTGTAAGAACACAATATTACAACAACAACAACAACGGCAAAGGTCTTCCTCTGAAGAAGAATCAACTACTATCATGACAAATCCGGGTTCTAGCAAAATCAAAGTCTAAATGGAATTCGTAAACAAGGTTGAAACAAGAACTGATGGTTTCAAAGAAATAACCTTCGGGTTATTCATACGACGAAATGTGTAGTTCCAATACTCCTACTATAAACCTGAGCCATCGAACCTGCTATTTGATTGATGCTCGAAAAATCCTTCATTCCTGCGACTTAACATGCGCACCTGGGAATGGCATTTCAACTACTCCACACACATAAATTATCTTCCCAAAATGTATACAATAAATCAAGCCTCTGCTTGTTATCAACACTGGAAGATTAATAAACTTACAAGTTTATTTTATTTTACCATTCAGTTCAACCCGTGAATTTACCATACATATGAAAAGCTTCATTTCACTTTCGAGTGTATTTACGTCATGATTTTATATAAATACAAAAATATCCTATTTGATACAAATATCATTTGCTTCCCGTTTCATGCCTCTCCATGTTATCTGAAACATATACTTTGCTCATAGCAAATATCAATTGTTCAACCAGAACTGACATGTTGGTTGAATGCGGGCTTGCGCTAACCACTCTCCTTCGGAAAATCTCCTGTTCCAAACTAAAAATGATTAAACTACTTCACAGGCTCGTTCTCAATACATATGATTATTATAAAATATAATATCCAAGAATTATTTAGAAAAATTATGAAAATTATTATTATTATTATTAGTGGATTATTATTATTATTATTATTTGTATTATTTCAAATATGTTTAATTATCATCTCATTATGTGAGAATCCACATGTTCGAACCTTCGAATATGGAAAAAATATCCATTCCTCAACAAAAATAAATTCAACTTTTACAGTTACATCGGCTGATTACCGTGATTTCCCAAAAATATGAAAAATTCAAATAAAAGCTCGAAATGCTCGGTCATCGATCCTAAACTGTTCTGAGTGCTGAAAATGCTCAGAATAACTCTTAATAAGTCTTGCGTAAATCATTGCAAGCTTTAAATACGACGAAAAAAAATGTGTTGGTCATCTGCAGAAAAATAGTTTGTTCCAATTAGCTAGACATAATATAATTCAAATGTGGCTTACATTTCTTGATGGTCTTGAAGTGTAGTAAACCTGGTCTGTACCAGATTTATCCATAGACATGCCCTATCGGACAAGCACGTATAATCCTTGTATCGGCCGCCATTGTAGACCCACAATTCGTCTAGTCAGACATAGTGGTAGTATCTTTCGACGTTTGAATAAACTGTGGTTCCATTTTAATATGGGCTTCTATCAAAGCCATAACAGTTTGTTGAAATAGGGTCAGATCTAAGTGATCTCTTCTTAGATATGTCAGTTGTAACATAACTCACTGTAATCTCATCAGTACAAGAAAAACATTGACAGTCTAAGCAATTAACGGCTGTTCTGAAGATCGTTCCCTGGGCATGGTTTGTATATCACCATCTGCCATGCGCTAGACAACTTGCAGTTTCCCTTGCGTAGACTAATGAACGCCACCGTTATAGACTAGTCTTCAATGTACTGACAGATCGAAGTGGTTAACTAGTTACAAAAAATGAAAACTGACTTGAAATGGATTTAAACATCCAAGTATTAAGTTACTACTGGACTGTGACAAAATACTATTTTCTAGACAAAGTCTAGCATATGTCCTTTTAGAAATATAAATATTTCCACCAATGTCTGTAGAAAAACAATCACCTCAGTGATTCTCCTCGCCAGAAACTTACTAAGTTCCAACTCGTTTGCGCAGCACTTCTCGTGACTATCACGATTTGAAAAGAACTTCTGCGTAGATTCGGCAACCATGTGCCTTGGCTCAGCGTAGACGCAACTTGCTTGCCAAGTGCTTGTGTTGAAGTGAGCTAACCATGCCTCCTCCAGCTGGCTTTTATTCAAAACGGTCAGGGTCACGCGTCATCGCCTGATATCTGGAAATCCTCATATCTCTTGAATCCCTGGTCCGATTTACTTGATACTAATTGCGTTCTCTTTCATTTGGCCGTGCCAGTAATCTGATCCCAGTCTCAAGTCTCTACTCCATAGTTAACTATTTAATCAATAAATAGCCTCCACCTCTGCTGTTACTCGCTACGTCACTTGGCATCCAACTATCGGTAAAATCCTTCGAAATGCTTCTCGAAGCAATGTAGCGCGATATTCAAATATCTGAACTTTCAAAAGCGGCTACAGCCTTTCCCTTGATATCTAGGTGTCTGAATCTTGGAATACCCATTCCTAGAGTTGGGCACAGTATCACATTCCCAAATGAAACCACTCGTGAGGTATTGTTGTTCAATGAAATGCACGTTTACCCCTTTAACACCTCTTTAGAACCAGGATATCCAAAAATCCTTCCTTAGTGGGCCTTTTCGACATACAACGCATATATACCCAAAATTTCATGTTTCTAATTTCAATAATGTTGGCTGGGCGATGATGAGTGAGTGAGTCAGTCACGACATTTCCTTTCATTTGTTTTTCAGAATTTCACCCTTCTCCATGAACCTCTTAAATTGGATTGATGAAAAAAAAACGGTCGAACACCTATTTACTTATTTTAAGCTGTTTTTTCACCTGAGTTTGATGAGTGAGTGAGTCAATCAATCAGTTAGGACAATTTCTTTCCTGTTTATTTTCTCCAGAATTTCACCCCTCCCCATGGTCCCCTTATGTTCATATGAAAAAGATTGGTCGTACTCCTTTTTTCTTATTTTTAAGCTGATTTTTTTCCCCGCTGAATTTCAAACTTCTTGCCTATGTCGTTTAAGAGATACACGCTCCGTTATGAATCCTTCAACCCCCAATTTTCACCCCTTTCACCTCATAATATACACCACATCGAAAAACGCTTAGACATATTGAGCCCGCCTGAGCTCATTGCTCGGTGATATTTCTTTCAAATTTTAATGTACAAGCCATGCTTCATCACTGAACGCACCTTGGAACCGGCTCATGCCGTGTCACAAGAAAGGATGTTGTCTTGATTTTGGACATTCATCCTAGAGAATTTTCTGAGCAACTATTATCCCACTATTTGATCTTAAAAGCCTCAGAACTTACCACATCAGTAGTGTGTTTTGGATGGTTCAGATGCCTCCTCCTCCACACCCTCCACACAAGATGGCGGCAGCCCGATAACTCCCGAACCCGTGGTCGGATTTTGACGAATAAGGTGTCATTGAACTCGGGCTGATACCCCCTTTCCTATGAACAACATATTTCAACCCCAAAATAAAACCTACCCCTACTAGGCGGTGAAATTGTAATTTTTTAGAGAATCTCTCTTTCCAATTGCAACATGTGTGAGTTTGAACGCCGATATGGAACGAAACGTTGTTCTACATAAAGTGCATATGTTCGGTGGAAAGCCACTATGAATTAGCATGCCCACTCTTGGCTTTTGAAGAGGGTGGGGGAGCGGTTCCCTGTGGACGGGTCCTTGTTGACAGGTCCCTGTGGACGGGTCATTGTTGCCGGGTCATTGTTGACGAGTCCCTGTGGACGAGTCCTTGTGGACAAGTCCTTGTGGACAGGTCCTTGTGGACAGGTCCTTGTGGATGAGTCCTTGTTGATGAGTCCCTTTGGACTGATCCCTTTGGACCGGTTCCTTTGGACTGGTTCCTACGGACTAGCCCATGAATTTATTTAAATGTCAAAGGGCCTAACTACATATTGCGTGTAAAGCAGTGTGTTGAACTAACGTTGTTCACCAGTCCCCCACTACTATAATGTGATAACGATATGAAAGGAAAGTGACGAAATGCATGTGAACACGTGTGAGATGACCTTATTACCGTCCTCCTTGTGAAACAAGTCACATCCTTTTTTGGTTCATACGTGAGAAAATGCAAGTTCATGTGTAATATGACCTAACACAAAAGTGTAGACATGTGTACGTGCACGATAAGAGCTAACAAGTCACAACCTGTTTTGACAGTAGTGGGAATAAGGCTAGAGACATGTACGAGTAGTCAAATTACACCGACAGACAACCCCTTGCCTATGGATAACTTATTTCCACTCTAAAATAAAATCTACCCCTACTAGAGGGTGAAGTAATAATTTGTAGGTAAAAGTCGCTTTCCATGTGCAACATGTGAGAGTTTGTATGCCAATATGAAATTAAACTCGTTCCACATAATGTGCATGCATACAACTGAATGCCGCTATGATTTATCATTTTTGTTTTTGTTTTACGAATGCGCAATTGGGGTTTTTGTAGATGGCGGGCTTTGTGAATAATGATTTATAGATACGTTTTTTTTTACAAATTAACCAAAGATCCAAACACTAATAGGTCATTGGCTTTTTAATATCTTATGAACTAAGAAAGCTAGGGACTTGTATGAGGGGTCGTTGGACTTGGGGTGACGCCCTGTTTTTGAATGTATTATTCATTTTTGTCAAAAGGGCCTAACTGCACTTTCGTTAATATCTCGCTAACTAAGAATCACAGAGGGTCAAGTGAGGTGTCATAGGACTTAAAATGGCCAACCCCTCCCCATGACCAATGAATTTACCCAAAAAAACAGCAAGGTCATTAACCTAAGATTTTATCAACTAATAATCAGAGAGGGACAAGTGAGGTGTCACAAGACTCAGGATGGCCAACCCTTTTCCATGACCAACGAATTTACCCAAAATACCCAAAACAGCAAGGTCATTGACCTAAGATTTTATAAACTTATCAGTAGAGAGGGTCAAGTGAGGTGTCATAGGACTACGAATGGTTAACCCTTTCCCATGACCAATGAATTTACCTCAAAAATTCAAAACAGCAAGGTCATTGACCTGAGATTTTATAAACTAATAATCGGATATCAACATGTGAGGTGTCATAGGACTTAGAATGGTCAACCCTTTCCCATGGCTAATGAATTTACCCAAAAATACCCAATACATCAAGGTCATCGACCTGAGATTTTATAAACTTATAATCGGATATGGACATGTGAAATGTTTACAGTGAGTGATGAAACATAGCTAGGTAGTGAAAGAATTATTGTAGGCTACATGTATGGTGACTGACAAATCTTTCACCATTGGAACTTGTTTTCAGATCAAACTGCAGTACAGAGAGAGTATAGGTTGTAGGTATGGGATAATAAATGACAAATGGTGTATACAAAATCTGATTTATCGATTCAAGAAATAAGAGTAGACAGTCTTTAATTGATTAGTTAAAGTGGATAGCTAAAATCCAAAATGGTGACTACATTGAACTAAACTGAACCAAGCTGAATCAAACCCAACCAAACCGAACCAAACTTAATCAAAAACAAGCCAATGGTTTAAGTGTAAAACTTGTGGGTAATTGTGGTCATTGGTAATGTCAGAAAGGAAAGGGATAATGCTCTACCTATAGAGGGTAAGGTAAAGCTAGTGCATGATGCTAATGCACACACACAAGTATATGAACCACACACAACTATCCTATGCAGTTTTTATGGGTTGACTGTTAAAACTTGCTCAGTGGTTACTGGGACAAGATGGTCGCTACACACAACAAGCTTTAAATACCTGAGGCTAATAATCTATACACACACTCACACACACTTGTTCTAAACTAAACTGTCTTGCTGGCAGAGCTCACACAGTAGGTAAATGACAGAAATCCTTGGCTAACAGAAATACAATCATTTTCGGTTGTCTAATGTTACCAGCTAAACATTACGTGCTATAGTGGTGAGCACATGTGCCTCTTTCACTGGAGATCTTAACTCGATTTCTAGCTCTAAGGCCTAGAACGAATCGAACTAAGAAAAAAGGGTATGGTGACGCAGTGGTTAAACTGTTAGCCTTTCACTAAGGTAGACTAGGGTTTGATTTTAGGTTAATATGCATGTCATAAACAAACAAATAAAAGCAGAGATAATGATTAAAACTGATTACACTTGTCTCTTTTTGTATTATTACTTAGATTACAAATACAAACGTGGACTGGGTTTGACATACAGTTAATGCTTACTATCACATACCAGACTATAAGAAAGACAAACAAGCAAAAGGCGTAAGTAGAGCAGTGGTAAAATCGCTATGTGTAGAGAAATACCTAACGGTTTTATGAACTGGCAAAGGTATGTCGCATAAACAGTGCAGGATACAATCCAGCAACCATAATTTTTATCTCGTGGACAAGAGAAAACATATATATAGAGAGAGATATATAGAAAGCTTGTGTGTGTGTGTGTGTGGGTAGCATTGGTTGTTTGACCAGAGAAAATACGGTGAGGTAGGGTGGGGAGAGGGAGAATTAGCACTTATATATGAATGGAAAATAGATTTTTTCAATCGTTTTGTTTTTCAAATGCAGTGGTAGATAGTCGTTTTTTGTAAAACATTTTTACTTGCAGTAGTAATAAGCCTCTATGGTTCTGCTAACACATAGATAGACTGTATTATTGCCATGGTCAAGCACTCACATTAAGATCATTTACAAAATCATAAAATGAAAATTTGTAAACAGCAAAATGGATAATCCATGTTTCCATATAGACAAAATTTAAAAACCTTAAACGGACATTTAAGAAAATATATGCAAATGGGAAATTGACAAATGTGTAAATATGAAAATGGAAAAATCCATGTTTCCATATCATGAAATTGAAAAACATCAAACTGTCATTTAAAAAAATGCAAATGGAAAATTGACAAATTGCAATGTGTGAAATGTGAAATTGAACAAATGGCTATCATTATTTAAAAAAAAAAAGAACATGGTGCTCTATGGTTGAGGTGTGAATCAAACCCTCTCTAATCATTTGGACCACTCGGGACAGAGTAGACTAGTTTTAGTTGTCATACCACTTTTAAAAGTTTGTGTTAAATCTAGGAATTGAACCCAAGAGCTTGTAGGGGGGATCCAAGGTTATAATATGTTAAACATATAGCCTTGAATGTAGGATGTGGTAGTTATATAGAGATGAGACGTTTCGCTCAGGGCAGGGAGGCATGGAGATCTGCATCAAACCAGTCAAAAGACTGACGACTCAAACAACAACATGTAGAGCTCACCAAAATAATGTTGTGTAACGGTAAATGTTAGTCAACGAACAGTAATGCATTACTAAAACCCATGACACGATGCCTAAGAGCTTTTCTAAAATTATTTTAAAATGCCTTTAACCCTTTATTAAACACCCAGTTCACAAGACTCATAACTGGACTGGTACCTATGGACTGGCCCATGCAATTATCCAAATTATGTCAAAGGGTCCGGTCCAAAGGGATCAGCCAAAAGGACCTGTCCACAGGGACCCGTCAAAAATGACTCCATTCAAAAAGGGCCCTTCCAAAGGGGCTAGTCAACAGGGACCAGTCCAAAGGGACAAATCAACAGGGATCAATGAAAAGGGGGAAGCGCGTCATGTAAGTCGTTGCGCGCCGCCGCCGTGGGAACATAGGTGTTTATCAGCAGTCTCCGGCAATGTTCGGGAGAGTAACCTTGAAAAGTAGCTGAAACTCGGTAGTCGAAAGCATAGCTTGACCCGTTTCTTACCTATATGACAAGGTTAGGTTAGGTAAATTTAGGTTATGTTAGGTGAGCTGAGGTTAAGTCTTAAAATATTCCCTCTCTTATGTGTTCAAAGCCGATTCACCCTGAACAGTCAGCCCAAACTTTAAATATGTATGTATCATTACATAAAGAATTACAGCAAACTTAATTAATTATGAATGGCGTTTTTTGTTACTGTTCAATGTAGACAGAATATCTGCATTAAATGATAGACTCAACACAAAATGTTTTGATTGTTGACTTGCGTTATTGATAAATTGGTTTAATGTTAGGGGCAGTGCACACTTTCCATGTCGATAATTTATATAGGCTAGAAGGATGGTGTTGCAAACTTCTGATGTGTATTTCCAAATTTCCTGCATAGTCTATTTCATAGAATTTTCCTGTAACTTAAAAGTTCATGCTGCTTTTGTCTTTGTGTTTGACATTGCAACTACAATGGTTGATTGGATATTCTTTGTCAACTTTCAAATCATGTAATTCATGTCAGATATGTTGGAATTTTTGTTCATGTGTGTGAAGCTATCAAGTACCGATACCTTATTGGTTACACAACTGTTTCATAATGAAAATCTTGATCTCTGATTCATTGGAGAACTGTTTACGCTTGTCTGAACCAAGACTAACTGACTACTCACTGCTAAGGTTTAGAAATTACATTTACTCAAATCACATTCTGGTAAAAAAAAGATCATGACTACTATAAACTGCTAACCCTCTTCCACCACTTTGCTAACACTTTTCTACCATTTGACTCTCACTTTTGCTCTTACTTTAAACTTCACATACTACAAACTATCATTTTTATTATCGAGTTAACTTTACTAGAGATTAGTTTATGCTTAACAGTTGACATGGAAGTATCAACGATTAAGTATGGTAAGCCATGTGCTTACTATAAAGGATATGCATATATTGTAAAAAGAACTAATAAAAATGGAACTGTTATTTGGTGCTGTTCGAAACAACGATCTAAAAAGTGTCGAGGAATGATTAAAACAAAAGGCTCCAACATACTTATTTCAATCGATCATCATTGTAAATCTCAAAATAATACTCATTTTAAATGGACAAAATACTCTAACCAAGGTAAAAAAGCAAGACCAAGAAAAAAATAGTGTGGCTCAAGATAGTGCTTTGTTTGTTAAAGAGCATTTATTATCTCCTGAAAAAGACATGTTAGGACAGTCGTTAACGTCTAAGAAACCTCTAACACTATCAAAGACAACACAAACTATGCCAAAGGTTGTTGCATTGCAAGATGAACAAAAAGGATTAGATAGTAATAGTGATGATGATTATATTAATGATAATTATATTGATGATTATAACCATGATGATGATGATGATGATTATGATGATGATGATGATGATGATGATGATGATAATGGTTTACACCCAAAAAAAATCATTTGTTAAATTTGTTTACTGGAACAATCCCAATAAGCTAATCCAGCGGCTTCAGTACTTGCATACCTGTAAACAGGCTGGTCATACTAAATATGAGAAAGAACTTTTGGATATAGAAAATGAGCTTCGTGATGCTAAAATTATAATGTAATGAATCCATGTAACCGCTTAAACTATTTCTTAACAATACATGTAATATTTTCTATCACTTTGCTACCACTTTACTACCACTTTTCTAGTTTGCTACCACTTTTCTACCACTTTGCTACCACTTTTCTACTACTTTTCTGCCACTTTGCTACCACTTTTCTAGTTTGCTACCACTTTTCTACCACTTTGCTACCACTTTTCTACTACTTTTCTGCCACTTTTCTACCACTTTTCTACCACTTTGCTACCACTTTTCTATCACTTTTCTATTATTTTTAACTGTACATATTAATATAAAAGCCAACGCTAAATAATTCTATTACCAGAACAGAGATAACCTTTGTAGTGTACAAATCATACTAACAGGTTAGTTACTACTATGGAACTTACTACAACTAACCGAGGTAAACAACGTGTACTCTATAAAGGCTACTCTTATAACTATAGACGACAAAATGTAAAAGGAATAATATTCTGGCGATGCTCAAAACAGAGGTCAACAAGATGTCGAGGCAATATGAAAAGTAGAAATAGTGTGGTTTTAAGTGTGAGTGATCATCAATGTAGTGCTCCAGACAAAACACTGATGTTGTTGGCAAAAAATCATCAGAATGCTAATAAGTTAGTACAAGAGAAAGAAAGATGTTGCTACTCAAAATAGTGCATTGTTTGTTGAGCAACGTTTAACCCCTGTTGTAAAAGTTATGTTGTATCCATCTTCCATGCCTCAAGAGTCATTAACATCACAGACTATGCAAGAGGTAGTGTTGTTGTTGTTTTAAGGGGCTGAACTACAAAGTCATCTGCCTTGTTATGCAAATGGATCGAAAAGGACTAGATAGTAATAGACAAAAGAGAGTTGTAGTTTGTATATAACTATTGTACAAGTACTTACATTAAATAAATAAAAATAGTGTATGGGTATTGTCTGTTTTTCTTAATTGCTATCCCTATGTCCCACTATTAATGCAATTGTTAACCATCAACAGTCTCTGACTATGTTCGCAAAGAGAGTGACCTTAAACAATACACTCTATCTATGGTTTGTGTACCGAGTACACACAATAATACAGTGTGGTCAAGCCATGTTGAGGTAATAGTTATATCAGGTAAGGGATTCGAACCCTTGCTTTCTTGTACAGAAAATTTGAACTTAAGTCAAACACCATAACCACTCGGTCAACCTGACAGTTACTAATTTAATTATTTTTGTGGACTTGAGTGTTTATAAAACTTTTTCCAGTATACATTGACTAAACCACTTGTTTCTTTTGAAATATAGATTTTGTTTTGTTTGACCATAACATTGCAGTTATGAGTCTTGTGAACTGGGTGTTTAATAAAGGGTTAAAGGCATTTTAAAATAATTTTAGAAAAACTCTTAGGTATCGTGTAATGGGTTTTAGTAATGCATTACTGTTCGTTGACTAACATTTACCGTTACACAACATTATTTTGGTGAGCTCTACATGTTGTTGTTTGAGTCGTCAGTCTTTTGACTGGTTTGATGCAGATCTCCATGCCTCCCTGCCCTGAGCGAAACGTCTCATCTCTATATAACTACCACACCCTACATTCAAGGCTATATGTTTAACATATTATAACCTTGGATCCCCCCTACAAGCTCTTGGGTTCAATTCCTAGATTTAACACAAACTTATAAAAGTGGTATGACAACTAAAACTAGTCTACTCTGTCCCGAGTGGTCCAAATGATTAGAGAGGGTTAGATTCACACCTCAACCATAGAGCACCATGTTCTTTTTTTTTTTAAATAATGATAGCCATTTGTTCAATTTCACATTTCACACATTGCAATTTGTCAATTTTCCATTTGCATTTTTTAAAATGACAGTTTGATGTTTTTCAATTTCATGATATGGAAACATGGATTTTTCCATTTTCATATTTACACATTTGTCAATTTCCCATTTGCATATATTTTCTTAAATGTCCGTTTAAGGTTTTTAAATTTTGTCTATATGGAAACATGGATTATCCATTTTGCTGTTTACAAATTTTCATTTTATGATTTTGTAAATGATCTTAATGTGAGTGCTTGACCATGGCAATAATACAGTCTATCTATGTGTTAGCGGAACCATAGAGGCTTATTACTACTGCAAGTAAGAATGTTTTACAAAAAACGACTATCTACCACTGCATTTGAAAAACAAAACGATTGAAAAAATCTATTTTCCATTCATATATAAGTGCTAATTCTCCCTCTCCCCACCCTACCTCACCGTATTTTCTCTGGTCAAACAACCAATGCTACCCACACACACACACACACAAGCTTTCTATATATCTCTCTCTATATATATATGTTTTCTCTTGTCCACGAGATAAAAATTATGGTTGCTGGATTGTATCCTGCACTGTTTATGCGACATACCTTTGCCAGTTCATAAAACCGTTAGGTCTTTCTCTACACATAGCGATTTTACCACTGCTCTACTTACGCCTTTTGCTTGTTTGGCTTTCTTACAGTCTGGTATGTGATAGGAAGCATTAACTGTATGTCAAACCCAGTCCACGTTTGTATTTGTAATCTAAGTAATAATACGAAAAGAGACAAGTGTAATCAGTTTTAAACATTATCTCTGCTTTTATTTGTTTGTTTATGACATGCATATTAACCTAAAATCTGACCCTAGTCTACCTTAGTGAAAGGCTAACAGTTTAACCACTGCGTCACCATACCCTTTTTTCTTAGTTTGATTCGTTCTAGGCCTTAGAGCTAGAAATCGAGTTAAGATCTCCAGTGAAAGAGGCACATGTGCTCACCACTATAGCACGTAATGTTTAGCTGGTAACATTAGACAACCGAAAATGATTGTATTTCTGTTAGCCAAGCATTTCTGTCATTTACCTACTGTGTGAGCTCTGCCAGCAAGACAGTTTAGTTTAGAACAAGTGTGTGTGAGTGTGTGTATAGATTATTAGCCTCAGGTATTTAAAGCTTGTTGTGTGTAGCGACCATCTTGTCCCAGTAACCACTGAGCAAGTTTTAACAGTCAACCCATAAAAACTGCATAGGATAGTTGTGTGTGGTTCATGTACTTGTGTGTGTGCATTAGCATCATGCACTAGCTTTACCTTACCCTCTATAGGTAGAGCGTTATCCCTTTCCTTTCTGACATTACCAATGACCACATTCACCCACAAGTTTTACACTTAAACCATTGGCTTGTTTTTGATTAAGTTTGGTTCGGTTTGGTTGGGTTTGATTCAGCTTGGTTCAGTTTAGTTCAATGTAGTCACCATTTTGGATTTTAGCTATCCTCTCTTTAACTAATCAATTAAAGATTGTCTACTCTTATTTCTTGAATCGATAAATCAGATTTTGTATACACCATTTGTCATTTATTATCCCATACCTACAACCTATACTCTCTCTGTACTGCAGTTTGATCTGAAAACAAGTTCCAATGGTGAAAGATTTGTCAGTCACCATACATGTAGCCTACAATAATTCTTTCACTACCTAGCTATGTTTCATCACTCACTGTAAACATTTCACATGTCCATATCCGATTATAAGTTTATAAAATCTCAGGTCGATGACCTTGATGTATTGGGTATTTTTGGGTGAATTCATTAGCCATGGGAAAGGGTTGACCATTCTAAGTCCTATGACACCTCACATGTTGATATCCGATTATTAGTTTATAAGATCTCAGGTCAATGACCTTGCTGTTTTGAATTTTTGAGGTAAATTCATTGGTCATGGGAAAGGGTTAACCATTCGTAGTCCTATGACACCTCACTTGACCCTCTCTACTGATAAGTTTATAAAATCTTAGGTCAATGACCTTGCTGTTTTGGGTATTTTGGGTAAATTCGTTGGTCATGGAAAAGGGTTGGCCATTCTGAGTCTTGTGACACCTCACTTGTCCCTCTCTGATTATTAGTTGATAAAATCTTAGGTTAATGACCTTGCTGTTTTTTTTGGGTAAATTCATTGGTCATGGGGAGGGGTTGGCCATTTTAAGTCATATGACACCTCACTTGACCCTCTATGATTCTTAGTTTGCGAGATATTAACGAAAGTGCAGTTAGGCCCTTTTGACAAAAATGAATAATACATTCAAAAACAGGGCGTCACCCCAAGTCCAACGACCTCTCATACAAGTCCCTAGCTTTCTTAGTTCATAAGATATTAAAAAGCAAATGACCTATTAGTGTTTGGATCTTTGGTTAATTTGTAAAAAAAAAACGTATCTATAAGTCATTATTCAAAAAGCCCGCCCTCTACAAAAACCCCAATTGCGCATTCGTAAAACAAAAACAAAAATGATAAATCATAGCGACATTCAGTTGTATGCATGCACATTATGTGGAACGAGTTTAATTTCATATTGGCATACAAACTCTCACATGTTGCACATGGAAAGCGACTTTTACCTAAAAATTATTACTTCACCCTCTAGTAGGGGTAGATTTTATTTTAGAGTGGAAATAAGTTATCCATAGGAAAGGGGTTGTCTGCCGGTGTAATTTGACTACTCGTACATGTCTCTAGCCTTATTCCCACTACTGTCAAAACAGGTTGTGACTTGTTAGCTCTTATCGTGCACGTACACATGTGTACACTTTTGTGTTAGGTCATATTACACATGAACTTGCATTTTCTCACGTATGAACCAAAACAGGATGTGACTTGTTTCACAAGGAGGACGGTAATAAGGTCATCTCACACGTGTTCACATGCATTTCGTCACTTTCCTTTCATATCGTTATCACATTATAGTAGTGGGTTACTGGTGAACAACGTTAGTTCAACACACTGCTTTACACGCAATATGTAGTTAGGCCCTTTGACATAATTTAAATAAATTCATGGGCTAGTCCATAGGAACCAGTCCAAAGGGACCGGTCCAAAGGGATCAGTCCAAAGGGACTCATCAACAAGGACTCATCCACAAGGACTCGTCCACAAGGACCTGTCAACAAGGACCTGTCCACAGGGACCTGTCAACAAGGACCCGTCCACAGGGAACCGCTCCCCCATCCTCTTCAAAAGCCATGAGTGGGCATGCTAAATCATAGTGGCTTTCCACCGAACATATGCACTTTATGTAGAACAACGTTTCATTCCATATCGGCATTCAAACTCACACATGTTGCAATTGGAAAGAGAGATTCTCTAAAAAATTACAATTTCACCGCCTAGTAGGGGTAGGTTTTATTTTGGGGTTGAAATATGTTGTTCATAGGAAAGGGGGTATCAGCCCGAGTTCAATGACACCTCATTCGTCAAAATCCGACCACGGGTGCGGGAGTTATCGGGCTGCCGCCATCTTGTGTGGAGGGTGTGGAGGAGGAGGCATCTGAACCATCCAAAACACACTACTCCCATCGTCATGCAGTATTAATTAAACATTGTGATGTTTATGCTGTCATTTTTGGTAAAAGTAATTTACACCTCGGATAAGCGGAGAGGAAGTCATTAGACCCTCAACGACTCGAGTGTACGCTTTGACCCAGCAGGCGAAGTGAGGCTCGACACACCCGAGTTTGGAACTGTCCAAAGCGGACGTGTGTACAAGTCCGTCCGTTCAGACGATGTAATAGTCCGCCCACGAGGCAAAGAAGTGAAATAATCTGAGAACATCCTTCGTTTTAAGCACCATGTAGTGTGCGATAATGCAGATATGATAATACTGGTCACGTTATTTCGACCAAGTGAATAATTTTTGTGAAGCAGTGAATATTTTTGGGTGATACTATAATCACGTGGAACGCCATCGTCACCACGAGGAACACACTTGTAGCCAAAGTCCATATGAGACTTGAAATATTAATTATGCTACGTTAAATGTATATTAGAAACATATGACAGTGCAATGTTACATCGCCGCGTGTAGCGCGAGTATTTTCATACGTCAGATTGCAAGGATACCGTGTGATTTTCACCAGTTATAGAATCAGTGAGATAATATTACATGCGTGTAATAGAGCCAGTGAATGCAGACAGTGAAGGCAATTTTTGCATTGAAGTCTGCCATATTACTGTGTAAAGCCTGTGAAAGAATTTACATAATCGCTTTGACGCTTAGATTAAATTCTGTGCTCACCCACGTGTGGAAATATTATTAAAATGTGTAACTACGACTACGACCACACGTGCAGCGATATTCTACAAGATTCCACCATTAGTAATATGGAGTAGACACTCATGACATGAAGGAGATATTCAAGAAGTGGCTTCATCATGCCAGAGGGACCATTCAACCACGCGAGACATGGAGAGGTGATGCCCATCAGCCCAAGACCGACCGCATGGAGGAGATACTGGACGTGAAACGGCCACGAGGCCGCAGTAGAAGTCTGGACCAGAAAATGCTTGACATGAGAAGCCTAGCTTTGGAGCTACCCTGTGAATCGTCCAGATGCCTAATACCTCTCAGTTCTTGTGAGAATGAGGTGAGGCTATAGTACTGTGAGTCTGTATCTCTCTATTGTACGGGTCTTTGCTGTGGTAGATTTAGTTTAGATTATTTAACCGAACTCCTTGATGACCAGCCTAGGTAGGAATTTTATAGCTAGCACTCATATTATTGTCATTATTTTTCAGTGTGAGTTAGACACCGTTTGGTGCACTCTGTTGACTGTCAGTAGAACGTGATGTTCCTACTGCTTGCTAAACACGACCTTGGTTTTTGAGCTATTTTTGGTCAACCCTTAGCATGGGTTAATTGCAGGAAGGATGGACAGCCATTCCTTATTTTAACTTAAGGCCGTGATCCCTCTTTTGTAACTTTCTTGTCACGCCACTGCTCTATAAGATGCTCGTATCGTTGGATGATCGACATATGTCATCACTGTTATGTATAATTTTTGTTACATCAGTTTATGTGCAGCTATGAAGCCACATTTGTTCTGTAGATAGAACGTACAGGGATTCTAGTCAACCGTGCTAACACAGCATCGAACCCTTGTACCTCAGGTATCATTTTATACATCTCAGCAGAAGTGAGGTTGTCGTTAGTATTTTCATTTATTTGTGTCGAGTGTGGAACACGAGAAGTTTTGATCATGAAAGATGTAAGTAGACAAGTGGCATGTCTTTGAAACCAAAGCACTCCATGAGAGTGACATATCTGTTTGTGAATACTATTTGGAATGCCACACATTATTATTATTATTATTATTATTTATTAAATCGTTATAAATATCCACATTTTACAAAATTCATAATATCTGTACACATTTCATGAAATTCCTTACACTTCCTACTCATTGTTTAACCTGTAAATTTACAATTATTAAATTATATTGTTACAATATGATAAAGACAGGTCGAAATAGGATATCAAATTCATACAGAACAGGAAGAGATATGACATATGCCACTAAAAGGTGCAACCTTGTGTGTGGCATTCATATCGTTGATTACTATTTCTAAAAATTGTATAATGGCTTAGCCGAATAACACGTTCTATGTAAATGATGTATACACTAAAAAATAATGAATAAGAAGGAAAATTGAATTTGTGTTTTATAAACTTGTAGGCTCAACTAATTATATTTTCAATTTTAATTTTGTTTTCTCTGAGAAAATGTTTATATGCATCTTCAGGCTTGCATGATTTCCTTTCAATTCTTTTAATTTAATTGGGAGAATGTTATATAATTTTGGTGAGAAATACAGAAAGTTACGTTTGGCTATACCTAACTTAGGTTGATATAAAATAGAGTGATTCTCTGTAATACTTCTGTTTTCATACCCGTGGCTAACAACTCGAATTCTATTTCTATCTTTAAAAACGTATTTATATATTTCAAAAGCATACAATTGTTTAATGTTGAAGACCCTTGTCTCAGCATACAGTCTCATAGTTGGATATAATCTATCTTTCTTCAACATTATTCGTAGTATGAGATTCTGCACTATCTGAACACTTTTTAGTACATTTTCATAGGTGCCACCCCAGGCAAGAATACCATATGTAAGAACTGACTGGACTAGAGCATGGTAGATGTCTCTTATTAATTTGTAATTGACAATATGTTTTAAATTGGGAAATATATAGATTGTTCTTCTTATTTTACTTGTAAGGTGTTTGGATTGGCTTTTCCATTTCATGTCACTATCTATAAATAATCCCAGATATTTAACTGTATCCACTTTAGCTATTTTAGGACAGTCACAGTTCTGATTGCAGTTCAAAGTGTGTATTTTTAGTTCATTGAAATCATCTTCAACTGCTTTTAAACTGAATCTTACGAACTTTGATTTATTTATATTTAAAAATAGTTCGTTACCATCTAACCATACCTTTAACATTTTCAATGCAGCAGTTGCAATTTGTTTTACATTTCCCCATGTTCTACCTTCAACACAAACTACCGTATCATCTGCGTATGATATGACATTAACATTTTCAATTCCATGTATAGATGATTCAATATCGTTGATAAAAATCAAAAATAATAATGGACCCAGCACTGTGCCTTGTGGTATTCCTCTTTTCACTCTTAAAGGTATACTTGTAGTTCCATTTATTCTAACGTATTGAATCCTTTCAGTCAAATAGCTTTCTATCAATTTCAGTGCTATGCCTCTTATGCCATATCTCTCCATCTTCTGAAGGAGAATATGGTGAGGTATGGTGTCAAAAGCCTTCTCCAAGTCTAGAAATATGCCCAAGGTCGGTTTCATACTGTTCATATTTTCATAAATTTGCCTAGTTAATTCACCAATAGCATCAGTGGTGCTGACATTTTTTATAAAGCCAAATTGTCTAGTTGATAGTAGATTGTGTTTCTTCAAAAATTGATAAATATGATTTTTTATACATTTTTCAAATAATTTTGATATGATTGTCGTTAACGATATCGGTCGATAGTTCTTTAGTTCTGAAGGATTGCCTGCTTTATGTAGCGGTTTTACAATTGTAATTTTTAATTGCTTTGGGAAGTATCCAACTGAAAGTGACTCGTTTATTATTGTTAGTAAAGGATTCTTTAAAGAATTAAAATTCTGCTTAATAATTTGAGCTGAGATGTTATCTATTCCCATTGCTTTAGTGTCGCTTATTTCGTGTAGGTACTTTTGTAAATCCGCTTCGGTAATCGGAACAAAAACAGGAATATGTGTTTCTGTTGATTTTCAAGGAAAAATCTGGATTGTTCTTAATATTTTTAGACATGTCAGTAGTTTTGTTAATAAAATAATCATTGAATGTATTAGCTATAGAGAAATCATCATCGTAAACATGATTTTGAGATCTTATTTTTGTTATTTTTTCTTTATGACTTATTCTTTGTGTTATTTCATTGACAATGCCCCATACTTTTCTTGGATTATTAGAATTGGAATTTATTAATTGTTTATAGTGGTCAGTTTTAACTTTATTAAGCAATTCGTTTAATTTATTTCTATACCGTTTATATTTCTCCTTCATGGCATTGTTCTCGTTATTTGCTATTTATTCCTGATAGAACCTATCTCTGGTGTGAATGGACTTAATTAGCGCGTGCGTGATCCACTCCTTTCTCTTTCGTTGCTTTGAATTTAATTGTATTGAAGATTTTTTTATGCAATTTTGGATAGTTTGTATAAATTTATCTACTTTAGAATCCAAGTGGTTGTTCCCTAATACTGTGTCCCAATTAATATTGCTCAATTTATTTTTAAGCATCTCACTTTCTAACTTAAATCTATGTTCACGTATATTACACTGAGCTGCTTATAAGTCACGGCCATTTTCAAGATTTATACTAACTAATATAGGATAGTGATCTGTAATTCTGCTCTGTGATATAATGGGTAAGATGTTATCATTAGAAATACCGCTACGAATAAGTGCATGATCAATACAGGTTTTGCTCGTTGAAGTTGCTCTAGTGGTGCCATATATCAACGATCTAAAATTATGCTCATGCAGTAAGTTTAAATTATCATTAGAGTCGTACTCATCAAATAGATCTATGTTAGTTTCGCCTAGAAACAACTTGGTTTCTAGTGTACATTTTTGCTGGACATAATCATGGAAATTATTAATAAATAGTTGTTTATTGTATTTTGACGAACGGTATATGCCTGTCAATGCAATTCTATTGTTCCCATAATTTATTTTGAGCCTAAGGAGTTTGAAATCATTGTAAGTCACAGTTTCTACCTCATGGTCAATAGAATTCTTCACCATAAAAACAACTCCATCACATTTATTAAAGCATCCTTCGTTATAGTATGTTTTATAGTTGGAATGCTTGGCATATATTAAAGTTACCTAATTTCCAAGTTTCTGTGAGTATAACGACATCAAATATATGGTTATATGCTTCTAACTCGGCATCTAAATTTATTTTATTTTTAGATAGACTTCTAATATTTGTGTGAAATATGCTTAAGATATTTACCTTCTTAAATTTAAGTATTTGAGACACACATTGATCAATACCTCCACCTACTTCTGTATGAATTTGATATCTTACAAAGTCATCATTAAATAAAGTCATACACAGAAATATTTGACAGGAAGAGGATATTTACAATTAGTCAGCTGTTGAGATCTGTTGGTAAGGTATACTAATTACTGTATTGGATATTTCCTCAGAAGTGAAAGGGCGAGGTTGCAGGTAGGGGTGATCGCTTAGGGGCAGTAACAGGGGAGCAGTAAGTGGGAGGGGAGGGGTTAGTGACCTTCGCGTGAGACTGTGTTTCCAAATGACAAAGGAAGATGAAGTGCGTACCAACTTATACGTCTTAAAGTCTTTAACAGCTGATGTTAACCTATAGGTTACTTGAAACTAAGTCGAAGGATTAGAATGAATCATGCAATAAATTAATGAATGAAGTGAAATTAATAAAATATAATGCGTATTAAATTAGTGAGTTTAAATAAATTAAAAATTAAATTGAAAACGAAATTAAAAATGTAATGTTTTTATTATAATAAGATGGACTCCAGGAATTAAAAAGTGTCAATTACTCATCTGGTTTCCTACTAGGCTGGTAACTTCTTCATTTTCGTCACTCGGACCTTTCTTCCGTCGGTGATTCTTACAAAAATGACACCATCTAGACTCCAAACGTTCTTCAATTGAAATCGAGACACAGCAGTCTTCAGAATAGCAAGTCGATTCGCGGTGAGGTCTTCCCTTATAGTTGTCCTCGTTCCCTTGAGATGCCTTTTCTTCTTGAAGAACTCACTCCTAGCTCTATATGAGGTAAACCTCACTATAATTGGTCGCGGCATGTTTGATGACTTCATTCCCACTCGGTGGCTCCTGTCAATGTCATTCTTGTTGACGTCTGCATTAATGTTCCTTGCAACTTGGAGCACAAGGTCGTCCGTGTCCTCTGCATCATTCTCATTAATGCCAAATAGTCTGACATTGAGCCTACGTTCATACTGTTCTATTTCGTCCAGTCTGTCATTCATAGTGTGGTTCAGTTCGTCAAGTTCACGCTTTCTTAATTCTAGTTTCCTCTCTAGATCGTGGCATAGTTCGTTATTGAACTTCACGAACTGCTCCAGCTCCTTTATCACACACTCCGTGATTTTGTCCACAATATTGCTGGCAATTAGGTTTATGAATTCCTTAGACTGAAGTGATTCCATAAGTACCTTCCTTACGGTCTCCTCAATTGAGTTGGCACTACTGGGACTGCTGGGCTGCTCCACGCCTTGCTGCTTTTTCTTGCTCGAACCGCCCATAGCGAAAATTCAATTTTTAGGAGAAACTGTCGCACTTAAGATAATGTTTCTTTTTGCAAATAGTTCCCAGCCACTAATAAAAACTTTTAAAAATAGATTGCCACAATCACCTGTATTTAACACCTCCGATTATACAGTTATTCCTGGATAGAACTCACTCACGTGTCACTCGCACTGCGCCATTACTATGACACGTCATTGTACGTCGTATCTTTGCGTGGTACAACTACTGTTATTTATTATATGTTTAAGATTGTATCAGCACAGTTCACATCAGGACTTTATTTAGTGAATTGCTGCCTGCATTAATGTGATTACAAGCTGCCTAACGCAGCAGAGTTAGCGTGTTGTAAACGCCAGTCAAAACAGGTTATTGTTACCCATGAAACACCACGCTGCACTGGGAGACTAACTTGAACTATTTTTACTGATGCTTCGGCATTGAAATATTACCGTTTGAGATTGTATCATACTCTAGGTCAAGCCCAGTGGCCATGTTGAGGAAATCACATGTTTTGCTTACGTCATGTAGGACGAGCCCATTGTGAGTCATGATCGCCGTTGTGAAGCGATATCATTTGGACACTATTTCTCACGGTGTTATTGTATGAAGTTTAATGTTATTCTTTTGTTATCGACCATTCTGACACCCTGTTTAGAGGCTATTGTTGTTATATCTGAGAGCCTGTAGAGCAGGTATTTTCCGGGAATAGCCCGAGACTGAATCAGAAGAGCTGTGTGCCTCTGACAGTGGTTATTGTTGTGTCCGAGTTTGTCAACTCGTGTTATTGTTCCGACTATACAGTTGATGTTTGCAAGTGATTGATCTTACTGAAGACTTCACTTTGTTCAGCCTACAGTAGGTGTCATGGATTCATCAGTCAATCGTCATAAAACCATCGATAAACCTAATCTACACTTCTAATAATCATGAAGCATAATTATTATAAATGAATTATTAATTAATTAATTATTTGGAACTTAAACACGATTTCCCAATGTTGTGCCAGCTGACTGATGCCATGAATATGTTTCCATTTCCATTCGGAAATGACACTAGACGGAATACACGCGACGCTCATGTAACCTAAGTCGTGGTTTTTACCACGCAGTTGCCAACGTAATGAACACATTGTCAGATGACTTTGGATACAAAGAGTACTCCAGAATGTTCAGGAAGGGTTTAATAAGATAATGATTGGATGCTGTGTTTTATTTATTTACGTATGAATGCTATGTTATCCTCATGTACCTGTAGTGGTGATGGACACATTCTAGTCCTAGGAGTGAATTTAATGTTTTTATTTTTGTGCTGGTTGTCATGTAGCTTTTGATGTTATGTTTTGATTACGGACGTCATTCGCCGTATATGTTTGTAATATTGTCAGGGCTTAGCTAAATAAATTAAATGTAATTGTAAATACGCGAGTGGTACCACCATATCTTTTGCTTGTTTGTTGCTTTGTTAAATTTAGATTCTGCGTTTAGTAACCCGTTTCTGAGAGTGTAGGGTTCACTTTTCCGTACCACTACCCAAGATTTGTTTTTGTTGCTTTCATTTGTGTGTTAGATCTTTCGAGATTTTTTTAAACTTCATTCAGTGCAGGATTATGAACCTTTTTTATTAGCTTGTGGATTAGCCGAGACAAACCCTCCGAACTAGGATAGGGGTTTGTTGACTTTTAAATAAATCAATCATGAGTTTGCTTCAGTTTGGATGTTCATATTCCTTAGTTTAAGTGTTTCTGCGATGTACTTCTTGGGTCGTCTATGACTTACACCATGTCTACCCTGATCCCCCCAGTGATCACGTTTCTCGTGCGTTGGACCTATAAGAAGTGCATCCAATCCTCTACGGCCTATGTGTTCGACAGGCGAGGTGTCTGGGAAGTCATTTAGGTTGTTAGCAACCCTGACAGCTCCTCCGATGGGCTCAACATGTCTGCTTATTTTGAATGATTAATTTATATGCCGAGTATCACATCCCCAAATGAAACAACTCGTGAGATATTGTTATTCAATGAAATGCAGGGTTAACCCCCTTAACACCCCTTTAGAACATGAATATCCGAATATCCATCCTTGGTGGACGTTTTCGACATACAACGAGCATATCCCCAAACTTCCTTGTTTCTAGCTGCAAATAGGTTTGGCTGGGAGATGATGAGTGAATATCCAAAAACCCTTCCTTATTGGACTTATTTCCCCAGAATTTCACCCCGCCCCATGGGCCCCTTAAATTGGATTTATGAAATAACGGTCGAACACCTATTTACTTATTTTTCAAGCTGATTCTTTCCCCCCGAGTTTCATACTTTTTGCCTCTGTCGTTTAAAAGATACTTTCTCCATTAGGAATCTTTCAACCCCCACTTTTAACCCCTTTCACCTCATAATATATACCACATCGAAAAACCCTCAGACACATGTCTTCTTATTTTTAGCCTACTTTTCACATTTTGCAAAAATGAGGAAAAAGTAGACTTATGAGATCGGGCAAATGTGTGTCTGTCTGTCCTTCTGTCTGTATGTCTGTCTGTCTGGCTGTGTGTGTGTCCCCCCCTATCAACTCCTAAACGGCTGGAGCAATCGAAACAAAATTTATTGGAGTAAAGACCTATACCTGAGTATCTCACGGCCATATTTGAAAATAATGTCAATGCTACCAACTGCTGAAAAATCGCAATTGAAATTTGAGCTCCATGTTGAATATCTTGGAAGGTATAAATGGGAGCTATTTCAAAATTGGCACACGTAAAGATAATAATATTGCAGTTTAATTTCCAGGATGCCAAAATGATTATAAGCCAGCTGGCAGGTCCAATTTTTAAATGCATATAACTTCTATACTATCGATTGGAATTCAACCAAATTTCGTATATGCTATGTGTATATAAGTAGATATGACTGAGCGTATTCTTTAGAGCCTCCATGGCTGCCAACTGTTAATAAATGCTCTCAATTTTTTTATCCAAATACCCATGTATCAGAAAGTATGCAAGCCGACAGCTTTAAACTATGCACACGTATAGTATCTGACATTCTACTGTATATTAATTTGGAGTAACTTATATACGTCAGTGCTACCAACATGATTCTAAGCCTGCTGAGGGGTCCAACTTTTAATACATGTAACTTCTATACTATCATTTAGATTTCAACCAAATTTCGTGTGTGCTATGTGTACCATAATAGATATGACTATGCCGATTCTTAAGAGTAACCAGGGCTGCCAACTGTTAAAAAATGCTGTCCCTATTTTTGTTACCCTAATATCAATATATCAGAAAGTATGCAAGCCAATAGCTCTAAACTTTGCACACGTATAGTACCTGGCATTCTAGATTAATTTGGAGTAACAAATATAGGCCTACACCAGTGCTGCCAACATGATTCTAAGCCTGCTGATAGGTCCAATTTTAAAATGCATGTAACTTCTATACTAAATAATGGATTTCATTCAAAATTGACACAACAATAGACCACATTATTTCAGATTATTTCTGACCAATACATGTATGTCATTGTTGCCAAAATGATTTTACGCGCGCTGTTAGATCCAATGTTTAACTGCATGTAACGTCCATGCTATCCATTGGACTTCGACCAATTTTTGTATTCTGTACCTTAAGAGATGGAACTAAGAATATATTCAGTCCCCAGGGCTGCCAACTGTAGTTCTCTATTAGGCTACATTATGCCAGGTATACAGTTTTTCGAACTAATTAGAAATGTCGATATTACCAACTTAATTTCGCCATTATTCTAGATAGATCCATATAGATTAATCATTGGCATGGATCTTAAATTTTAAGAAAAGTAGGCTCATTAGTTCGTCACGGAACTTCTTGTTAATGATGAGTTTATATGCCGAGTATCACATCCCACAATGAAACCAATCGGGTGATATTGTTATTCAATGAAATGCAGGTGTACCGCCTTAACACCCCTTTAGAACCTGAATATCCAAAAATCCTTCCTTATTGGGCGTTTTCGACTTTTCTAACTTTAATAGCTTTGGCTGGGCGATGATGAGTCAGTGAGTCAGTCAGTCAGTCAGTCAGGACACTTTGTTCTATATAATAGATTCTCCAGCCCCTTGAAATGCCAAGGCCAAACAGAAATCAGCGGAATTTTACAAAATCACCAATTTCCCAACTGTGTAGGGAGTGTTGATGGGAATCGCAATATTTCAACTATATGAAGTATTTCTCAATTATTTTGATGGCTGTCGCTGATGCGCACTATTCCATTACCGCCATAGATGTAAGTGCATATGGAACCGAAGGAGATTCAGTCTTATTCAAAAAGTCCAACTTAGGACGACGACTTAAAACCAATCAACTTGATCTGCCACGAAAACAACTCTTTCCAAGGACCTATGTCACTTTTGTGTTTCTAGGAGACGAGACATTTTTATTATCAAAGCATGTGATGCGTCCTTATCCTTCTAGAGCTTTAACCCGCGAAAAGGGAGTGTACAACTACCGACACTGCCGAGCTAGGCGTGTCGTAGAGTCTTCCTTTGGGCTTCTGAGCAATAAATGGCGTATTTTGCACTCTGTCATGCTTGTACATACAGACCAATATTCAATATTGTAGATTATGTTCGATGGGGTGGTAGGAGGCAGACGAAACGCGACATTTTACCCGCTCGTGTTGGAGGGCCCTAAGGATTATGTTGACGTTGATTGGAGTAAGTTGTTTGACATTTTGAAATGAATTGGAATAAAGAGCAGGGATGGGAGGGTAATCTACAATCCATACAGAAACCAGAAGGCAGTGTTTCGAGCCAAATGATATGAGAGAAAAGATGGGATTCTGAGAGGTACAAGGCAAAACTCCACTGTTTATCACTTTTTGTGTTAAATTATAATGGGTCAACGGACAATACACATTTTGATTTTCTTTCGAGAAAATTTTGATTATATTCAATAGCAAAGCAAGGTTTATTGTTTTGGAGTGGAGTTTTTGACTCCCGTGGTGCACTGGCATGCTCATAACGTGGCCACACATGTAGCGAGGAGTCTTGCACGGCCTTCTCAGTGTGTGCCAGCTACGCGTCTTGGTAAGTGTACCTTTACCAACTGAAGAGCCCAATTGGTACACTGGGGCGAAACGCTAGCAATGTGTAGGGTTATGCTGGATATTTGTATCACTTTTTGTGTTAATTATAATGGCTCAATGGACAATATTCATTTTGTTTTCTTTTCGAAAACATTTTGATTATATTCTATACCATAGCTAGTTTTTTTGTTTTGGAGTGGAGTTTTGGACTCCCGTGGTGCACTGGCATGCTCATAACGTGGCCACACATGTAGCGAGGCGTCTTGCATGGCCTTCTCAGTGTGTGCCAGCTACGCGTCTTGGTAGGTGTACCTTTACCAACTGAAGAGCCCAATTGGTACACTGGGGCGAAACGCTAGCAATGTGTAGAGTTATGCTGGACATTTTTATCACTTTTTGTATTAATTATAATGGCTCAACGGACAATACTCATTTTGTTCGAGAACATTTTGATTAAATGCCTTAGGCAAGAAGACATTGCTGCATAAAATAAATCTGTTAACGCCAAAATATAGATTTAGGTATTAGAAATAATTTTTGAAAGCCTTTGTCTGGAGCGTTGTACTATATGGAAGTGAAATTTGGCATGTTGGTACAGCAGAAGAGATGAATAGAAGCGTTTGAAATGTGGTGTTGCAGGGAAATGATCATGAACAGATGGGTAGATAAAGTAACAACTGAAGAGGTATTATGACGAGTGGGAGGAGAGATATATCTGGCGACTGATAATAAAGAGACGCGTTAATTGGTGGGACGCTTATTAAGACACCCAGAAATAGCAAACTTAGTTATGGACGGAAGGGTTGAGGACAAGAACTGTAGGCTTAGACCAAGGTTAGAATATGTTAAACATATTGCCTCGGATGTAAGATGTAGTAGCTATGTAGAGATGAAACGATTATCTCAGGATAGGGTGGCACGGAGTATTGCATCAAACTAGTCAAAAGACTGAAAACTCAACAACAACAACAACAACAACACCTTATCGTTTCATCCTGTACCTTTCGTATCTTTTGGATTTTACTCTAACCATTTTAGAATAGGAGCCCCGAACATAGAACAAATCGTCGCTGCGTGTGCAAAATCCGCTATGTAACATTGCGGTTTACTTACATTGTTTCTTTTAACGCCAATCACGCCTTTCAGACCTTTGTGGATATTCAGCCCAATCGAATAATTCACTCGTTATTTTCCTCTGTACATAGGATAATGACCCTTGTAACATCGGCTATATATCCACATGTTGCTGGAGGCGTGACCAGTTTTGAGTTAAAGTATGGAAGAGAACAACATTGCGACAGCGCATATTTCAGGTTTACTCAAGATATAGTGTCTTGAAATGTTGAATTGATGTGTGATTCTACATGCTCACGTCTTCCGCGCGAGAAAATGGATTTGGGTAGAGCTATTGAACTGCAGTTATACCGGTATCGATATTCCATTTAAAATTCGTAACAAAATATGTGATTGTGCTTGGCAAGAACAAGGGTGTTTTGCTACCATTGGTCAGCAGAAAATATGCATAATATAATTATAACGATACAATACGATGTGGTGGCTCGAGAGAAAATTACTCTTGTCGAACACTATAATGAGTTATTCAGCTCCTACCATGCTAATGCATATTCATATGAAAGCTCCATATCGGAGGTGAAAAAGTGGTAAGTGAGATATGGAAATCGCTGAAATCATCCAACCACGCTGATTTTGAGAAATGATAAACCTTCCCCCGAGAATACATTTCTTCCTCTTCTCCCAGGAGGAAACTGGCTCAACTCGACACACATTTTAACATGGATTAAGATGTCTCTGTTGGACAGTGACTCTACAAACAGCAGCACAAGGGTATTTCACGTTCCGAACTGGGTAGGTACCCGTCTGTGGGACGCTCTTCCAACGCTGAACCGTCAATTCCTTGCCTTAGCTATTCCGCTCCTTTTATTTACCAATTATAACGATTTTCTTCACCATGTAGAACGTGGTTACCCAAAAGTAAAGATGAGAACTGCTCGCTTCATTCCGCTCTTCTCTCGAGCTATGAGGTTGCTTAACAAGTACTGTCCCCACTCACTACCTGTTCTGCTCTTCTTTCTTAGTTCCACTCCCTTACCGAATATGCTGAATATACAACCCGGTTGTTTTACTCACATTATGTATGTCGGTCACCTTTACGAAAATGATCGAACGTTCGATATAAGAGAGGATTAAAAACAAGGAATGCTAAATGTCACAGAAGTGTCTTGTTTATATTTAAACTTCGTTGCGAATAGTCCTCAATTATTGCTGCATGTTGAAGTAAGAAGACTTGTCAGCACACCTAAGGCAAAGCTAATACAGTGGGTGAAACGTGCAGTTGATTCATTTGAATCAAGTCCACTCCAGTTTCCTCTCCGAGGAGAGAGCTACCGTCATGTGGGTAAGGATTGGGATAATTAATGGGACCTGGTCACACACACATGGTTTATGTGTTGGGAGCTTCTGTTGCAATTCTCGCTGATTAACGGTGACATGATGGGGTATTAAAACACGGAATGATTGTTCACTTAGTTACAGATGTATGTAGTAGATTCCACGACCTTCAATTAAAATAGGCTGTGCTGCTATGCATTTGTTACAAACGTTTTGACTTTGTGGGAGGAAATGAGCAGATAACGTTTTGAATAGGAACCGAACATCACTACGATTACAGTGGGACATAATAGAGCCACGTGTTAATAAAAACTGCTGTTGTTGTTTCATTTGAAGGGTTTGGGCATTGTGGTCAGACATTCCCGTGTGTTTGTATGTGAGTAGAATTTGTATGAAAACCTTTGTTATTGTGGTATCTGTTATAGTGTGTGTATTTGTAATTCGGGTGTCGATTGGGAAGGGAGTGGCCGTGGCCTTAAGTTAGGAACCATCCCGGAATTTACCTAAAGTAGAAATTTGAAACCACGGAAGACCACTTCCAGGATAGCTGAGATTGGAATCAAACCCACCTCTTCTCAGTTGTGCCTCACATGGCTGAGTGGACCCTGTTTTGCCCTAGGACCAGAATTACGTTTCTTATAAATCTCTGCTTTCACTGTGGAAAATCTCGTACGAGTCCAATAAGTCTATTTTTTCTGACGAAACAAAATATCTATTTTTCAGAAGCCATTTCTTTAAGGCTGCCTCAGTTATCTTTTCAGTCGGTCAACACATTAAATTTTAATTATACACGTAATAATTAAACTCCCCCAGTTAACGAAACGTTATGTAAAACTGTGTAATTAATTTATGTTATTTTTCCAGGTTGGTAAGTGTGATAATTGTTATTGGGCACATTAATGTGTTGACCGACTGAAGAGAAAATATATTTATAATATCCAATATATATTTTAGGCGTATTTTAGGAAGAGAGGGAAACCATATATGTGCTGCCATTAGTTGTAAAAGCACACAACGGCCAATAAATAATCCTGACGTTGTTCTTCTGCCTGTTCAACCCAACTCTTTGAATTTCTGCACTGCGTGTAACACACTATTTTCCTTGAAATTTTAAATAAATTATTCCGTGAAGAACTACGTAGCCTATTTGCATACATCCTACTTATGTTAATTGCCTCTATCAACATACAAAATTTCAGTTTGATTGCTGTACTACAGTAGATATTGAGAAGAGTCTAAATATTTGGGAAGGTCGCGATGATGGATTTTAATATATTTGGGCCATAGGGTTAAGTGCTATTACATGAAGATTATTGCGTAAGTGTATTATACAAATTTCAATTGCATGATTAGGACATAACAAATAAAAATGAGACTTTTAAATTTAGCACAGCCGCCAGCTTGTGGTTATGAAAACAATTGAAATAAATTAGATTTCATTGGATTCAAATGTACCGTACCAAGTTTCACTACGCTCATATGTTAAATTCGCGAGAAACAACCATGAAAATTTCATGGCGCCGCCACGTTGGATTTGAGCTCAACAGATTATTGAAAGTCCCATAGGTGATCTAATGCTCATAGACTTGATCAACATGCAAAGTTTCAGTCTGATTTCTGTCACAGATAACTAGATATTGAGAACCGTCTAAATATTATGGATGGTCGCCATGTTGAATGTTTAGATATGTAGATCATAGCGTTATGTTTTATTTGATTACGATTATTGCGTAGGATCAATATTAAAACGTTGACTTCGATCGCCTGATTAGGACACAAGAAATTGAATCTTAATTTTAAAAATTCTCACAGCCGCCATCTTGAGGTTATGTAAACAATTGAACTAAATGTATATTAGATGTCGTGCATTTCATTGAGTATATACATTTGCTGTACCATGTTTCACTGCGCTCTGATGGTTAAATCGCGAGAAAGTTTTCTTAAATATTTCAACTTCCCTTGGCCGCCATGTTCATTTTGTACTTAACAGTTTTTTGAGAGTCACATAGCTGAATTTCTAGTAGTGCCCAGTATCGCCGTACAAAATTTCAGTGTGATATCAAAAATACTTTCGGAGATATAGAATACCGGTGAAATATTCGCAAAGCCGCTATGTTGGATTGGTGAGACGTAATAAAATTTCAAGGTCATAGTTGGGGTCGGACAAAGCACTACTATGACCTTACCGAGTTTCATTGATATCGCTCAAGCCGTTTAGATCTTATTAGGGGGTTAGACACACACACACACATTCAGACACTCGGACAAAAGGGGAACCCATAAGCCTGTTTTTATAAATGAAAAGAGGCTAATAATATGGTTTTTATTTTTGTAACAATCTGATAAACTGCACGTATCTTGTAATAACCTATGTTTTTTCTGTTCTTGCAGGTCAGCAGAGTTCAGAGTTTGGTAAGTACCTTTTTAAAGGTTACAATTATCTTGCATGCTCATAATGCCTCATAGTGACAATTGTCGGGAAATAATATGCAGTTCCATATACAGGTATTCATTGCTGCGCTGAGGAGTCAGAGACGCAGAGGAAAACACGTTTCTTTTAGAATCTAGTTGTTATGTTAATATCACGTCTTTGGTAGCATCTGTCTGTCAGGTAGTCAGCCCTGAGGCTGGTCGGATCCTCAGAAAGCACCGCCAAAGGTAATATCTACCTATACAAAACGTTTAAAGCAAGTAATTCCGTGAAGAACTAAATAGCCTATTTTCATATATCCCACTGGTATTTTCCATTAAGCCTCTTCTGCATATTCAAACGATTTTCCATGTGATAGGCCTATTCTAAATAGCTTTTGGTTCACAACCTATGTCTTCAGCAACACCATTACAAGGAGAAGTTACGTTTACTTCCATCGCTTGGGCACAAAAAATTAAACAAATCTTTTTACATTTTGCACAACCGCCATCTTTATATTATGAAAGCAATTGGATAAAATTCGATGACAGTAGCTAAAATCATGTATAATTGTGTGCCGTACCATGTTTCACTGTGCTCGGTTGATTGAATCGCGAGAAAATGCCATTAAAATATTTTAATTTCGCTTGGCCGCCATTTTGGTTTTGTAGATAACAAGATTTTAAATAGTACAAAGGTGAAATTATAGTAATATTTCCTATCACCGAACAACATCTCAGCGTGATATCAGTAATAATTTCGGAGATACAGAATGCCGAAAAAATATTTCGTGCGGTCAACAAGTTGGATTTTTATATATGTACGCCATTGAGTTATGTTCCAATAAATAATTATGATTGCGTAGGATTATTATTCAATCATTCCCTTCGATCGCATAATTACGACAGAAGAAACACAACATTAATTTTATAAATTCGCACAGCCGCCATCTTGACGTTATGAAAGAAAATGAAATCACATAGATTGCAGTAGATTAGAATTTGTATAAACATTTACCGAACCATGTTTCACTGCGCTCGGGTGGTTACATCGCTTGAAAAGTCAATTTAGATGTTTCAACTTCGCTTGGCCGCCAAGTTGGTTTTGTACTTAGCAGCTGTTTGAAAGTCACATATGAGAACTTCAAGTACTGTAGTGCCCTTTATCACCGTATCAGGGTGATATCTATAACTGTTGCAGAGATATAGAAAGGCGGTGAAATATTTCGAGCAGCAAGCAAGAATAGCAGAAGAGTCAGCAACAAAAGGGGATTTGAAACAACTGTACGAAACTACAAGGTTATTATCGAAACGACAAATGAAGAAAAATGTGCCTGTGAAAGATAAGAGTGGCAGATTAATAACTAGTAAAGAGGAACAAATTAAGCGGTGGAAGCAACATTTTCAAGAGATATTAGGCAAGAAAGGCAACGAACATGAAGGAGGGAATGAAGCAGAACCAGAGGCAATCATCAATATGGCAGATTTTGAAGTTTTTGGAATATCAGACCAACACCCTTCAATCGAGGAAATAAAAAGGCAATTAGACAGCAGAAGAGTGGAAAGGCAGCAGGACTTGATAAAATCCCACCAGAAATCCTGAAAGCAGATATTTACTTGATAGCAGAAATGATGTGGAAATTATTTAAGGAAATATGGGAAAAAGAAAGGATACCCGAGGACTGGAAGAAAGGACTGATAATTAAAATTCCAAAGAAAGGAGATGTTACCAAGTGCAAGAATTGGAGGGGGATTACGCTCATATCGGTGCCAAGCAAGATACTTATGAGAATTTTATTAAGCCGAATAAAAGATCAAGTGGAAGCTAAGATTAGGAGAGAACAAGCAGGGTTTCGCTCGAACAGATCAAGCCTAGATCAGATCTGCACATTGAGAATCATCATAGAACAATGTATTGAGTGGAATAATGCTTTTTATGCCACATTTGTTGATTTCGAGAGAGCCTTCGATTCAGTTACTAGGGAAAGCATGAGGATGGTGCTGCAGAAATATGGAATACCTAAGAAAATAATAAATATCGTTAGAGAATCCTATAGACACTGTACAAGCCAAGTTTCTCATGAAGGAGAAGTAACAGAGCCTTTTGAAATAGAAGCAGGAGTTAGACAAGGTTGTATTATGTCACCTTTGATCTTTTTACTGGTAATAGATGTGATAATGAAGAGAACCATAGAAGGTAAAAGAAGGGGAATACAGTGGGGTTTTATGGATACATTAGAGGATTTGGTTTTTGCAGATGATGTGTGCTTGCTGTCTGAATCATATAGAGACGCCCAAACGAAATTGGAAGGTTTGGTCAGAGAAGCAAAGAAGTTTGGACTAACAGTTAATAAGTCAAAGACCAAGACAATGCGGCTGAATGTGAAGAAAAGAGACCCTATCAGGTTGGAAAATGAAGACTTGGAAGATGTAGGAAGTTTTACTTACCTTGGAAACGAAGTGACCAAGACCTGAGGAGCTGATGATGATGTAGGGAAGCGAATTAGAAAAGCTAATGGCGCCTTCGTACAACTGTATCCGATTTGAAAAAGTAAAAATATAACTACAAAGACAAAGTTAAAGATATTTAGAAATAATGTCAAGGCAGTATTATTGTATGGGTCTGAGTCTTGGAAAGTTAGCAACCAAATTACCAGTCGACTACAGGTGTTTGTTAATATTTGTCTGAGAAGGATTTTGAATATATATTGGCCTGAGACGATCTCAAATGAGGAGCTGTTTGTTCGAACTTCAGAGGAACACATTAAAATCCAAATAAAAAGAAGGAAATGGAAGTGGATTGGCCACACACTTAGAAAATCTGATAATGCCATTGAGAAGCAAGTCCTGGATTGGAATCCCCAGGGTAGCAGGAGAAGAGAAGGTTCAAGCATTCGTGGAGGCAGACGGTAGAGGCAGAGGGGCGACAACAGGGAAAGATGTGGAAAGAGGTGAAGAGGATGTCGGCCAACAGAGTGAGATGTCGCAGCTTCGTGGATGTCCTATGTTCCAATGGGAACGATAGGAAATAAGTCAAGTAAGTCAAGTCCACCATGTTCGATTGGTGAAATAAAGGCACTGTCGAAATCGGACGAGGTAGTAGTATGTACTTATCGAGTTTCATTGAAATCGTTTCGCCGTTTCTATTTTATTACGGACACACACACACACTCACACTGACAATAGGTGATCTCATAAGCTTTCTTTTTTTTCATAAATGAAAATAGGCTAAGATTCAATAATCTGTTGTGTGTACAGCTTTCTTCAATTTGATAGAGTGCGATTTTCTTACTTAGCCTTATTCATAGCGTTTAGACGATGCTTACACGTTAAGAATGCAAGTGAAAACGAGAGCACAGTGTTCCCTTCCGTGTTTGGCTGTGATGCTAATGGAACCCGCGCGACCGTTTCGAAATGGCGTGACGTCGATATACACATAGAGTCGGAACCACGGGTTTAAGTTCACATTAACTCCAAACAGAGGAAGGAATGTTGTGCTTAAACAATGCACCTCATCTTTGACTTCCCCAGCCTAAAATAGAACCCACGATCTTGGGATAATGGTATGAGCACTCCACCACTAATCAACCATGAAATCCTCCCTGGCAATGAAACATTCTAAATGGAAACTTCTAAATGGAAAATGAAACTCTTCATTGTGTTCACCCCCTCCCCCATCCTCTCCTACAATGAATGGTCTTTTTTTGCGTTCGTTCTAAGTTCGCTCGCATATCAAGTATACGCTTTCCCTCTGAGCTCGGTGCAGTGGACAAGCACGCAATGAGCCCAGCGCACCGGGCTTGGACTGAGAAAAGAATCTGGAAATGTCTCCAGCATAATGTAAACTGCTTACCGTAAGTGATGCTGAAAACTGCACAGTTAGTTAAATGCCGTGGAGCAAACGTTTAGACCACCGGCATTGGATAAAAAGATAAAAGCGTATAGGAGTCTGGGGATATCACTATTGTATGGACCAATTATCCACCAACAATGCTACAGACATGATACTAGAAATCTGGGCCATGATGTCATGTTGGCTGGAATCTTCAATGTCATTGCATATACAGTGCTCAAAAACATTTTGCATATTGCCATTTAGTGACTTGTTTATTTTTCTACGTGCGTGTAATCACATTATACACACTATAGGGTACATTCAAAGAGAAACAACACACAATCCGCTGTGCAAAAGAGACAGAAACACAAAAGGACTAAATTGAGTGATAATGTGGGAAAGGGTACACACGTATTTTTTATGTTGGGGCATATCAATACCGTGTATGTCCGTCTCCGTGGCTAAATGGTTAGTAGACTCAGTCATGGTTCCGTATTGATTGACAATCAAGTATAATATAATTTGTGTATTGATCAGGCGGATCTCCCAAATTATATTATACTTAAATGGTTAGCGCGCTAGGCTTTGGCCCGAAGTGCCCCGGGTTCGATTCCCGGCCGAGCCAACAGGAGGTTCAGTCATGTTTTAGGGTGGGATCATGTACGCCTCTAATTCCTATCCACGGTAACATGACTGGTCTGGTGTACAGAGACAACATCCTCAAACCTATTGTTACAAGTTTCGCTGCCACAGCGAGTGAGGGCTTTACACTAATGGACGATAATGCTCGTGCCCCAGCTCTTTATTCAGAACTTAGTTTTGAGACAAATCATGTTCAATTGTTTTCAAAAATTCAAAATGGCATCAGTTCGAAATTTTAAGACCTTATTCTTTTTGTTTCACGTACCCCATTTAAGCCATTAACGAGAGGTTTCGTGTGTTAGGTTATTATAATTATCATAATGTAAAGGCCCTAAATTCTGTAGCTTAATTTTCGTAAATCACAGAAGCCGTGCATTTGACTTTTCTTAAAGGTGACTCCCGTTCTGCGTTAAAGAAAGATGCCGTCTCGCGGGAGGAGTCTCATTCACCGATACTGAACGTTATACTCGTATATTCTAGCACACACTTTCCAAATGCAATGGTGTTGGAGGAGACAAGGGTCATATATTAAGGGCTATTTAGTATGCATCATATGGAAAATCCTTTTAATAGCTAGGGTAGTTCATAATAGAAACGCCCAGTAGGATATATGAACATGTCTATTTAGTTCTTCACGGGACAACTTGTTTTCCTTGGGCATATGTTACCACACTCAAGTTTCTACCTTATCACTAATGTTCGTTATTGTAGTTCTAAAACATAGAAAGTTATTTATGTTTAAATGATGGAATGTCTGGAGGGCCGCTGCGAGCTATACGAGTATTCCGGGTGATAAGTTTATCGCTAACGCTACTGAAGCCACTTACATAATTCTACTCTCCTACTAAGTTTTGCCTTAATATTGCATTTCTATTTTAAGTTACTATTTTAAATATTTAAAAAATGTGCCTGGGCGCCAGTTTGAATAAACGGAGTCGCTGTTCCTTTACGTTGAGCTTGCAAAGCTTCGTTTTAACGTAATTTCGTTATTTTTGCTCTTAGATGATGAGGGTTGTTCTTATTGTTCTTATATACAGTGTCATAATGTTTCGTCTAACGCAGGTAATAACCCTTTTTATCTCTATTTATCTCTTGCCTAGAATCAAAATACTTACGCAATTTCATATTGAGTTGTGAATTATAAAGTTCTAATATTGTGCGCAGTCGTCATCTTGACTGTATGGAGAGACTGTAGTTCGTGTCTTGGCCATACAAAGTCATATACATGGTCCTTCCTTGTTACTGATTTTCGTTACTGTAGATAATAAATGTCGAGAGATATCTAATTTTAAGATATTTATAAGCTAAGCTTGATAAGATATATTTATAAGATATGTGAATTCTATCTCTTACTACAGAAATAGCCTTAGTACTGTTATTCAACCTATTTTCTATAGCGCCAAGAGTTATTGAAATCTCTGTCATTTTATCACATATAGACATCATCAATGCCATCATCTCATCATCTACACCAGACATAATCACAACAAAACAAATGGCGGTTAGCGAGACAAACGAATACCAGACACAAAAATGGACTTTGAGCAATGGTAGAATTATGTGGAAACTTTGAGCCATGAGTTTCCTTCCGCAAAACGAGAATTGATATGCTTAATCGGAAATTAACCTTACTTCACCGTTATAAAACAAATGTTCCTCACTTCCGTTCTGTGTCGTGGAAACAGACAAAATCTAATGCAAACAATGGATCGAAATCCAAAAACCACGATGCTCACCCAAGTGAGCGTAAAATTCCATATCATTCCTAATCGTGACCCTACTGGTTGGCCGCCATATCATTCCTTTCCTTATGTGCCAGTCTGTCCATCTGGGATGGAGAGGCGACCACATGCGAGGCAACATGAGCACAGTGCGAGCACGAGATCTGATCTCAGGGCGTCCTGGGCTGGGCTAGGCCTTTACTACACACTGCACCGATGCTCCCCGTAAAGGATGAAGAACGACACGCAACTCAACATAAAGTGAGAACACAGATATTAAGATAAAACCAATTCACCAATATTTATTAAAAAAAACTGCCTGCTGGCAACAACAGAAAAAAAAGCAATAATAATCACTTTACTTGATGACTAAATAACTGCTCAGCAGTGCCAACAATTAGCATTCGATTATGCATCTCAAACTTAGAAAAAAAAACATAGTCTCTTCTCGATATTGTTCATGGGTTTGACTATGGTTGATTTATAACACTCATTTTTACCCTATACAAGCGAGATTGCATAACCTCCCATACCACACACAAAAATATCTAAACCTGTCTTAAATGATGCAGTTTATTTATGTCCTTTACTCAAATATACTGTATTTACATTTATCATTTACAGAATTTCGCGATATTTCACACACGTTTTTCACTGTTCCTTTATGACGTAATTATTATGGGTTTGGAATACACCATTTAGAATAGCACTTAACGGCACAGCATATCAGATTGCATAAACTTGACACTTGTCATTACCAAATGTTTTATACTCAAAGTTATTTCAATGTGACAATAATAATAATAATAATAATCAGTAGGCTTCACCTAATGTGGCCTGTAATATCTGGTTGTACTTTTCATAATACCATGCTTTAATTAGAAGATATGTAACACTAATTATACACAAGACGTCAGAAGAATCGGCATAACATTTGACGGACGTCATTATATTCTTAAACAAACCAATGGCCAACGTTAATTTATCTAATGGGAATTCTATGTTATTGGACTGACATTCGAAGTAATCAATACCATTATGAGACAGGATATCACTCCCGCATAAATCCCACTTAATTATCGAAGCAATTAGTACCATTATGGGACAGGATATAACTCCCGCATAAATCCCATTCATCAGAGGACCAAAACCTCAAACCACCCGAGCTAAACTCAGAAAACACATAAGTGAATCGGGGACAAGACAAGTATCCCAATACCGACAATTTGTTTCAAGAATGTCCAATACTATCAAAAGATCATGAAATCCCATACTCTTAAACAATTAAACAATAGGTTTATAATCATATCATAATTTATCAATTTTGATCATTTATCAATTATCATTCCCCTCATGGAATATTACACTCATTATTAGTTATTGAAATTCAGTGTTCCTCCGCAATAAATTTGTTGAGGTTTTATAATTATTATTATGGAATTAGAAAATATTTTATGATCATCAAGACGAGTTCAAAATAGTGTAAATGCTTTCAATGTGTCATAATCCTGCTGCCTTTTATGCAAATGGGGTAGGACATCCCATATTATTATTATTATTATTATTATTATTATTATTATTATTATTATTATTATTAAAGTATGAAATTTTGAGGATCCACCTCACCTACAAATCTAAGCAATAAATTAAAGTATTCGCCTGGCATAATATGCAACCAATATAATATAACGAAGATTAATGACGACTAGGGAAGTTAACCGATTTTAACGGACATTATGGAAATTCATGGCACAAAAATAAGATTCACATAAGTCGGAAGGCTTCTACCTTAGATGTTCTGTGGCGGAGTATCATCCCTCGGTGCGGGTCAGAACCTGGCACCACAGACCCGTGATGGCTCCACCCTAGGGAAGGGTCGTATCCCAGCATTTGCCTCATGCTGCCTTCACCTCCACAGGAATATGCCTATAACAGGCATCGCTTCTGGTTCCCCATCCAGCAATCCTGGTATCGCTTGCCTCACCTAGTGACTCTTCTATCCGGCCATCTTGTTGGAACAGTTGGGTCGTGACGTCAATCCTATGGGGTCGTCCTCGACTCCTCCACAAACGCACACTCGGCATTTCGATATTGCAGTCCACAGTTTTTGAATATTAATTATTCTGACAGTCTCAATTATAACCAGTGAAATATTACGTCGCTTGATAATAATAATAATAATAATAATAATAATAATAATATCCATGTGATATAATATCTCACATATGCCTGGTCTCTTTCAAGCACGAAGGTTTCCACAATATGACAATGAATAAGTTCTTATAGTCGCTCACAATCACTTCACAGTTTGAGATAATTCCAGTTCATAAATTTGACATAATTCCAGTTCATAAATATCAAGCATTGGGAGGAAGTTTACAGACAGTCAAATTATCAGTCAGTTGCGTGAAAACAAGCCCAAATCCACATACCTTTAATTCTCCCAATATTCCCGTAATGGTGACTTTTCACAAGCACATGAATAATAATAAGTTGTGAAGCACAACGGCACTTTACTTTCCACGCATTAGTATAAAAATGTAACTATTTCTTCCTTCTTACGAGCAGAGTAACGTGGAGATGTTACTTTAAGTATTTTATAATAGAGGCCTAGCCTCACGGAGTATTCCCGCAGTATTACGACGACGTAACGTCACACGAACCATAAAAGGGGAGCACCACTGATCGAAGCTGATTAATACTGATCCGTACTGATACCTTGCCCTTCCAAGAGCTGGCTTTTATACTACATCAAGGTCAAATATCGATACCTGTAGTGGCATTACGTAATGTGATGCATTCACTCCTATTGGTTCCCACGGAGGAATACACTAGAAGGTTTCTTATATCAATTGAAACTTCATAAATTAAACAGGAGAATAATTCCAAATAGAATTCCGAAGGGGTGATGCCTTCCTCGTCCTTATCTAAATACAAACAAGTATATTGTGCTCCGTCATTCCCTGGTGGTACTTTGGCCACGCGCTCACTTCAAAACAAGGCGAGTCGACAGCTTGCCGCGACCATGGTCTCGCCTCAGCGCGCTCAATTCAAATATTGCATCACGCCAGCATCTCCACACCGTCTTATAAGTGCAAATTGGGATTATTACAGGAATTAGATAGACCGGGGTCGTAAATTTAATTTTTTGCAGTGGTTCCACCGTAATGTAGCTTATTTCTATTGTTCGATAATTGTGCCGGATCCATTTCAACGTAGTTTAGCGTGAAGGAACAGCCATCACCTGCTGAGTTTAGGATCGATGTCACTAAAATTCTATTTTTAAATTACATTTGTATTGCCTAGGAATTTATTTACGTACCACCTTCTTAGTTCTATTTCATCGTTTTTTGTTGATTAGTACATCTTGAGGAGATAATAGGACAATTATGGCCATTATACCGTAATGTATTTTTCAGGAGCGTATATATCAGTTAACTTGTTGATTAGCCATTAGATCCCTAACGTAGAGTAGACCAGGGATCATTGACACAAATAAATGTCAAGAGATTATTTTATATTTTCCTGTGTTATTCTTTTGCAGTTTTGCTTTTTCGTTTTTTGTCTCGGATGTGCATGTTTGGGCTAGTTTTGTAGCATCCCCTTGTCCAATTTCGATAGTATCTGAGATTAACACTCTTGTGCTGGAACTAGTTCAAATGCAGCTCTGGTATCTCTGTATTGTTTGTTTGCAATTGGTGGTCGATTTCGGCTCTCGACCCCATGGTATCTCAGAGCAAACGGACACGCTGCTGACTTGGTTTGGAAAGCATTTTCAAACAACTTCACTCCTCACCTTGCCAGGTTTGCCTCAATATATGACTAGTGACTGACTCAGTGAAGAATGCAATGACAAACTACCTTACACCTCACCTTGCACAGTATGCCTCAATATAGCGCTGTTGTACTTATTCAGTGAGGAAAGCAATGCCAAACTATCTCATTCCTCATCTTGTCTTGTATGCCCCAATATAGCAAATTTCGTGCTCACTCAGTGAGGAACGTTATAGCAAACTACCTCACGTCGCCTAGTACGAATCATTTGATTTTCGCGATGGACCACTGAGAAAATTGTTGATGAGACTGCGCTCCACAGCATCAGTTCTGCACAGGAAGAGAGTTCCGTGTCTAAAGAGCAAGTTTGTAAACGACCTGCCTGATGGTCTCACCCTGCCGGGCTGATCGATGGACTGACTAGCACCTACTGTTAGTTCCTCAAGAGTTATCAATTGAGATTTGCGAGACGATTTGAAGTGACGGCTAGCGGCATCGTGGTTGTTTCTAAGTCTCTGTCGACCAGTGACTCAGTGTGCACTTCATCTATCAAGCACATTTGAGTTTTGTGATGGATTAGAAGAACACTGAGCTACTTGTAGATGAGTCAGCGTTCCACGGCTTCAATTCTTCGCAAGACGAGAGTTACGTGCAAGAAGAGAAAGTTCAAACTGGCATTTGCAGAACTGTTCAAGAAGGTCGAGGCTCCAGTATTGTTCTTGACAACTCCGTTAGTCAGAACTAAATTATAATGATGGATATAAAAAGTGTTAAGCTACTCAGAAAATGTTAGTAAATGTCAGACAAGATTATCAAAACAAATATATTATTGAGGCGTATCTCTCCAATGTTTTGTTAGTTGGATTGCTCTTAGAGTTAGGTGTCTGAATTTCTTGTGATTGTATTACACTTGTTATACTATACTTGAGGATGAAGACTGCCTGGCGATACCCATCCTTGCTTATTAGAATGAGCTCATCGCTTGTATTATTAAAGCGTATAAAATTTAATTTAAAACACTTCTGTAAGAATCCAAAAACATTTCCTTTAAAATTCAGAGGATCACTCACACAATTGAGAATATCAACATTGTTTACCGTTACTCACGTATCAATAATAATATTATACAATAGAAGTAGTGGAGTAGTGAGAGTTCTGCCCCCCACCACCACTACTCCCAATGCGAGCCGATAACTCCCGAACCCGTGGTCGGAGATTCACGAATGAGGTGTCGTTGGACTCGAGCTGACGGGTGCTTTGCTATGGACTACTCGGTATATTTAAAAAAAAATGAAAATTTTTGTTTTTGAAAAATAGACGATAGTTAAAAAACCAAACATGATAGAACATTGTGCAATAGCTTAAACGAACGAGCTTTATGTCCTTTATTTTTTATAATAAAACTTTTTAATTGTTTATTTTTTTTGAAAAAAGTGTAATTTTGAAATTCTTATATTTTGGAAACTAAAGAGTTTACAAAAAAAAATGTTTGACATAAATTAATGGCCCTGACCCCGTCTAACAGCAAAATAAATTTCAAGCCTCTAGGACTAAAACTGCTCAGTAGTGCTAGAAGGGGCGTTCTGCTTTCCAGCCTACTTTCCTACGAACTTTGTCGATATCTCCCGAACGCATAGTCGTATTTTAACGAACGAGGTATTGTTGGCGTTGGGATGACGTCCTCTTGGCTAAGCATGTGTGTTGGTATTTTAAGAATGTTTTTTAGAGAATTTTTGTTTATTGGATCGACGCTATTTTGGAAACGGTGAATTGGAAAAAAGTTTGTTTGACGTTAATGAAAGGTGGGTATGCCCTCTAGGCGGGCAGCAAGTTTCAAGGGTGTAGGAGGAAAAAATGATAGCCTACTTTCTCGGGAACATTGGTGATCATTGGCGAACGGATAGTCGGATTTTAACAAATGAGATGTCGTTGGACTCGAGCTGACGTCCTCTTTCCTATAGACCACTCGTTATATTTTTGAATTTTTTTTGAAAATTTTTGTTTTTAAAAGTAGGCGATAGTTTGAAAACCACACATGATAGAACGTTGTTCAATAGTTCAAACCAATGCTCTCTATGACATTTATTTTTTATAATAAAACTTTGTTATATTTTGAGATTTTTGAAAACATTGAAATTTTGAATTGTTACTATTTTGGAAACTAATACGTTAACAAATAAGTTTGTTTGACATAAATGAAAGGTCCCTACCCCCTCTACCATGTAATGTCAACTCTCTAGGACAAAAAAAGCTAGGCATTTAAATTTTTTATTTTTTTTTAAATAAAAGAGTGTTTCTAGACAGAGAGCTGGTAGCGCTTGACGTATGTTACAACGAGGCTATGATTGGCCATGGTGGATACTGAAAATGGCTATTTAGACGGGGCGATGTATGGCAAAACGAGGGGTCGCTTTTCGATATATATTTTTTTCCTATGACGAACGAATAAAGGCGAATATTTCGAAAATCCCTCATGACGATCTTTAAACATGTTGTTAAACACTGACCAGTAACCAGACAAAATTCATAATGCTATGAGACGAATAAAAATAGTCGACAACCACAGAACTTGCTTTGTATGTATGTATGTATGTATGTCTGACTAGCGGCCAGAACGGAAAGAATTTCTTTTTGAGGCATGGCTAGTCGGCTAACAGAATGGAATGTCAGTCAAGCTGACAACACTGCTGTCATATGATAGCAGTTGGAATCATGTGGCAACTCTGTAAAAGGTGATAACGACTAACCAGGCGAGCTGAGCAGCAGCAGCAGGCAGGGGCCCCGCAGAGAGGAAAGGGGGAGAGAGGGGAAAGGAGGAAAACCTCTACACAACAGGAAATCACGTGACCCAATGCAGAGTGGTGAGGGGGCGGGGCCAGAGAGTCGGAGAAGAGGTGAGGGGAGGAGTGGGGAACCCATGACAGCCAATAGCTGAACGAGTTTTATATCATCATATAGTGAAGGAGGGAGACGTATGCGTGCAGAGAGAAAGAGAAACATTTATGGGCAAGCACGAAGCGCGGAGCGCTGTACACAGGGCTCTTGTACAACATAATTCAATAAATGAAAAAGTACACAGGTTCACACGACATGTAATTTATTGATCCAAGAATTATACGTTGAGTTAAATCCTAACCATTTGACATATAGTTTATTTCCTTTTTGTTTCAACACTTTTTCCACGAGGTAATGTTTCGGAAATGCTGTTTTCTGAAGTTCATAGAGATAAAATCTACCTTTTATGGGTTGATGGTTGAGGTCTTGTAGTAAATAAGTGACGGGACTGTCCAAGTTGACTTGACGAATTCGAAATAGTTCAGTCCCCCACTGAGGCGTGTAGCCCTTATTGAAGGCAGACTTAAATTTGCTCACACGAACAAAATCCCCAATTTTCAGTCGGTGACGTTAGGATCTGCTGTTTTTATGGGGTTAAACAGTTCATCCAGTCGCTGAATATTTTTGGTCGCGAGACGTGGCTTGGTCCCAATGGTTCTATGTTTGGTGTCATTGTAACGTGACACTAGCTCAGGTAACATGTCCAACCAGCGATAACTGCCCTGAGCGGTAAACGCTTTCCACATATGGGTTTTCAATGTTCGGTTAAACCGCTCGACCACGCTGGCTTTGATATTGCTGTACGTGGTGTAATGGTGAATATCCTTAGATTTGAGAAAATTGGAGAAATCCTTGTTGAAAAATTCTTTCCCCTGGTCGGTTTGTAGCAACTGAGGTTGACGTTTGGAGTGTTGAATAATATGTTGAAAGGCCTTGGTGACCAGTGGACCAGACTTGCGACGCACAGGTTCAACAAAGGCCATTTTGGAATAGACATCAATGACAGTCAACATATAGCGTACACCGTCGTTTACGCCAGCATTGCGTATCATTTCAACCAGGTCAGCCTGCCAAAGTTCATCCACACCTCGTGAAATCACCCCGAGTCGCGGATAGTGACGCCTAGCTGGGCGATGCAACTCGTGAGCAATACCCATTTTAATGGGTGAGGGCTTAAACAATAATTTTGGCATTTCGAAGTTCTTGTTCAATTTCTTGAATTTCCCAATCGTGACCGGTATGGCCGGCTTGACGTGAAGCATGCAACAACTGTAGCCGCTGGACGAGCTTATTGGGATTGTGCCAGTAGGTAACATCCACAAGGGGTTTGAATGATTTAAATGTCACTCCCGAAGCGGACACTTTACGACGAGTACTTTGACTGGTGGGAAACATTTTTGCAATGATGGTTTTATATTTTTGAGATATATTGGCATTCACTTGTTGAGCTGGATCATACTGTCTTTTATGGGCATGGGTGTTCAATAAAATGGATTTATATTTGCCAAGGTCCTCTGACGTATAATCATGGGAAGAGGGGGTCCGGGAAAAGAGCAACTTTAACAGTCCTGGTGTTAACTTATAGTTGATGTTCTTAATGACAGCTTTAGTATGAGCAAATTTAATGGATGAATCACCAATTTTAAAACTATCATCCTCATAGCGAACACCATACGTGGTATCTGTGTTTCCAATAAATAGATCAATGAGATAGGGTTCTAGTGTTGATCCATAATATTTTATTAAAATGTTTTTCAGTTGAGCCTTATTTTGAGGGGTGGCCAAGACTTGTGAAAACGGAGACGATCTGGAAGGGCAAGGTGTTTCGACCATGACCAAGGATTTCTTTTTTCTCAAAAGCTCTGCAAGGGGTGCGGCCTTTTTTGAGGCGTAAAGACTTGTTCCTCCTCATCCTCAACTTCGCTAACACTAGTCAAATCTTCCTGTTCCAGTTCCTCTTCCTCAGGGTCCTCGTGCAGCGTCTGCGTGGCTTGTGAAACGGTGGGTAGCGTTTCAGATGGCTTGAAAGTGGGTTTCAACATGGCTTTTAGCGGAGGTGCTAAATGTTGTTGAATAAACAAAGCATGATTTGCACGTGATCGTTTCAATTGACGAAACTTTTGGCGAATAGTATTTTTTGCTCGAATAATATGCTATTTCAATTGACTCTCTGCTGTCTTGTCAAATGACTTGAGAGGGAATGAGACAGGGCCTTAAATAGCAATAAAATGATCAAAGCCTAAGCGATATCGTCCTTGGTTGAGTTCACTTTGTTTGTCAATCACTAAACAGGCATGACGTTGAGTGTTCCAGCACTTGCCACACAATTCAGTAAACATTTGAATGGTCATATCCGGATTCACATGTTCATTATAAATGTGACGACTGTTCCTCTCGTCCTGGCGAAATAAAACACGAATCAACTGTTTGAACATTTTTGAATACGTTTGTCCAAGATAAAAGCAATCGACATGTGTGTGTCTATCCATGCTGAAATAGCTTTGAATAATGCCTTCACGTTCAGTGGATACATCATCGAAAATTATGAGTGAATCAGGCTTTACCTCATCCGGTGAAATAACATTTTCTTGCGTTGAAAATGTGAAATAACCCATATTCTCTTTTTGTAATCCAGACATGACTTGATCCTGAAACATGTAGAGGGGTTGGTAGAGAGATTTTGCAAAAATATAAATATTTTGAAAACGCAGACCATTGGGCGCTGTGATGAGCATTAGCAAAAGATTGGTCTTTCCACAGCCGAAAGGTCCCACAATGATGCAGCGAATGGAAGATGGAAACAGTGAACCATGGCGTTGTTCACGTGATGTGGGACAGATATGGGAAACCATGTCCCCCACGGGGAATGACTCTTGCTGCTTAATAATCTTCATATCAACTAAGACTTAGACAGGCTAGCAGGCTGTCTATATACAGGACACCGAGCCTTGTCATAGAAACAGTAGACTCATACTACAGGTTGGCGATGGATGTCTTTGGACGTCTGTTGATGGCCAAAGCTAGGTCTGTCCCCATACATGATCCTAAAGAAGAAACAGATCTTGCTAATAAACACTATGTGGATAGGTCAGTAGTGCCACGCACTAAACAGGGAGATTATGACTTTAAGGGAAAGCGGTTAACCCATGTAAAACATCCTCAAGTGTCTACAGACGTCACTACAAAAACGTATGTGGTTAACAAAGTGTATGAATTTTATGACAAAGTGCCTCAGCTTACGGTGAATGGCTATAGCGCTAATCAGCATCGGATTATTCACGTGGAAGAACCACAAGACGAAGACGATGTTTTTACCAAGCGTCACATGACCTATGAAATGAAAAGGCTTTTCAAATTTATCCCATCTGTATTTTTAGTGTATCTGACAAATGAAAAACCTGTGAATGACAGAAACCATTTACCGATAGTCCATGATCAGCACTTGACCTATGTGCTTGCTTCGGGTTTAAGCCACTATCGATTACACTATGATGGAACCATTCACATCAAATACGCCATACCTGATGAGAACCATTTACAAATACAGATAAACGATCATATGATGTTGGTCCATAACCATGAAATGGTCAATGCAGGAGACGAATTATCCTTTCATCTCATGTTGACATGGGATGAAAAGCAAGCGGGAAAAACCATAAACGATTTCCCACTTTATGTGGAATTGGAATATACAGCCATGAAATAACAATCTGACGTTAGTTGTGATGTAAACTTTCTTGTGAAAGGTTGTTGGTCATTATCATCATGGTGAAACAAAGGTATGTGGTGAGAAAGACTAAAAAAAGGACTTTGTCTTTGGCAAAGCCTGGGCTTAAGACATTCATGGACAACCCCTTGCGAAAGAAAAAAAATAAAAAAAATGTGTTGACCATAAGGAAAGCCCTTCGAGCAGCACAGAGACGTGTTATTCCAAAACGTCAGCAACAGGGTTCAAACCAAGGGCGAGTGATTACCGTCCCAAAACGAGCCGGATTTTTACCTGCTTTATTTGCTGGTCTGGCTGCTCTAGGTGCACTATTGGGCGGTGCCAGTGCAGTGGCGAAAACCATTAAAGCAGGGCAGCAGGGCAAGCAACAACTTAAAGAAAGTTAGCGACATAATGAAACGATGGAAGCGATTGCTATGGGGGATAGAAATGCCAATTTAAAGACAGCTTTTTATCAACAAGGATTTGGGATTTCACCATTTCGAAATATTTAAAAAAAACTCAGACATAGCAAGACATGCCCTGACGCATCCAGAAGTGGAAAGCTATGCTAAACAACTAAAGCTTTCTCATTTTCGAGGTGTGTTTATGCGAAACCAATTACCCCCACGACCCTGGAAACAGGAATGCGCTGTTGTCAATTTGGATGATCACCGTAGCTTATGTCAAAGAGGGATCCACCGTATGGTACTTTGACAGTTTTGGGAAGTTACCCCCACCCATGGAACTAGTCACCTATTTTGGAAACAGGATCAAGATATATTATAATGTGAAACGTGTGCAAACGTTTAACAGCCAACAGTGTGGACGTTTGTGTTTATTTTTTTTTATATAAGACGCAACATAAGCAAAAACGCCAACAGTATGTCGGCAGAAAGTAAAACGTTTACACTGCATGGACGTGGACCTGAAGTCAGCCTAGACTTTTACCCGCCTATCGAATTGAGTGAAAATCCCTATGGTTTGGGACTTGTTTCTCTTGAAACGTACAATCGAACATACAACATACGTGAAAATGTGAACCACAAGTTTTACTATGATGATTCTGTGCTCACCCTGAACTCTGGTGGATACACGATCGATGACATTTATGAACACAATTATGTGGTGTTGATCAATGAATATGGTTTAAAGTCATTCATCGAAGGAACGCGCAAGTTTGAACTTGTAGGAAATACCAACACTCATCGCTGCAGTATTTTCTCCACATTCAAAATTGACTTTAAAACACGCCCCGATTCCATTGGTCCATTACTAGGATTTAAACCACGCGTGTTGGATCCCAACAAGAAACATGAATCGGATCATGAAGTGAAATTCATTGAGGACCATCATGTCTCGGTAACGTGTAATATTATTAGCCAAGTGTACACCAATCAAGAACCATCGCATTCGCTTTATGACTTTATTGCGACATCGCCCAATGACAATATTATTCGTGAAAACCCTCCTGTGGTGCTTTTTCATTCTGTGGATGTCGATAGTATTAGTAATATAACATTAAGACTGATCAATAGAGAGCAACAACTCATTGATCTAGATTCTACCACACCAGTGACTTACAAGTTGGTGCTAAAGCCACTATGAAATTTGTGTATAAAGCAACAACACCGTCTAGGAATGGTGTTAGTTGTTTGCCACGTGAATACACGTTAACAACTAAGGACAAGCAGATTTTACAGCATTTGGGTTACTACGTCAACCCCCATAATGAATTCTCTCCTAGAGATAGCGAACCACATCGAGGAGCTATCTGGGGTGGTAAGAATTGATATCCATTCCTATCAAGCTCAAACACCTGGACTCAATAACAATGATGAAATTCAATTTGTTATCAAAAACCAAGATATTTACACCCTACCGCATGAAAGTGTCATTCAGATCGAAGGTCGGCTCACCAAAGCCGATGGCTATACACCCACCACATCCAAGTTGGCCAACCATGGTTTGGCCTTTCTGTTTTCTGAAATACCTTATGTCATTAACGATATCGTGGTGGATAGCACTCGAAATGTGGGCAATTCCAGTGTCATGAAACTATACCCCTCTTATAGTGAGGAAGAAGGTAAAACACCTTGCATGGCAGGTTGGTGCCCTGACTCGACCAATGACTGGATGGTACACACCGATGGGACCTTTACTGGATATTTACCTCTTAAACTGATTTTAGGCTTTGCCGAAGACCACCAACGCATTGTGGTCAACGCAAGGCAAGTGCTTTATCTGGTGAGAGACAGGAGTGATAATAATGCACTCAAGGGAGCTGACAATGCCCCTATAGATTCAAAAATTCAACTACAACGCTTGCTATGGAAAGTGCCCCATGTGACCCTTGACGATAGCAAAAAAACTGGACATACTCAAGATGGTAAAGAGAGATATACCTCTACCCATGGAATTTAGAAGCTGGGCACTCCATGAGTACCCGCTATTGCCCACCACCAACACACACAGTTGGTCTGTAAAAACAGCTCGCTATACAGAGAGACCTCTCTACATTATCGTGGGTTTTCAAACGAATCGCAAGTATCAACAAACCAAAGATGCCACGCAATTTGATCACCTGCAATTGAGTAATGCACGTCTTTTCCTCAACGGAGCTGTGTTTCCCTATGAAGGACTGGATTTGGATTTTTCAAAAAAAAGTTTGGCCCCCTGTACGACTTGTTTTCTAAATTTCGATGGTCGTATTATCAAAAAGAGAACGGCTCCATGCTGCTACCCCAAGCGTTTAAGGCAAGGGCGCCACTGATTGTTTTTGACTGTTCTTACCTAGAAGAGTCTGTCAAGCCATCCAATATTGACATTCGGCTAGATTTTGAAACGCATGACAATGTACCAGCCAATACGACAGCCTACTTTTTGATTATTCATCACAAACAAGTCAACTATTATCCACTGTCCAACCAAGTGACGAGTGTATAAATAACAGGTCAACCCACGTCAAGCCGCTCACTCATGTCTTGCTTTAAAGCATCAAGAGAAATCACATCCATGAATTTAAACTCTGAGGAACAACGTTTCAAGACTTTTGCAACATGGCCAGTGCCTTTCATAATCCCTCAAGCCTTGGCGGCCGCTGGATTCTACTATTAAAGAACAAGAGATGAAGTGAAATGTGCCTTTTGTCCCATCCATAGGCCAATGGCAGGAGGGCGATGAACCCATGCAAAAACATCAGCGCTGGTCACCTGCCTGCCCCTACCTATGCAGAATGGACGTGGGAAATATACCCTGTCATTCAAGCTATCCCTCACTCGTGTCCCTGAGTGATTAAAAACAAGTTACGATACGTGTGGACCGTATGGTGTCCATGGTGCTTCAGTAGGCAGCTCACCATCGAAAACGCCTAGTTTAGAGACATTGGGACATCATCGGTGTTATAGACGTTACAAACACAAGAGACTATATTGTTGTATGAGTTGGTATCGTCCTTATCCCAAAATGACAAAAGCCTATAAGACGTGTCATGATAATAAAATGATGTAATTCTAAAATTCTTATTTTTTTCATGTCCTCCTGTCCTACCCTAACCTTTTTTTTTCAAACTAGCATGGCTGGTAAGTCCATGTCATGACCACACCTTAGTCATAGATTGTTAGTCAGTCGTCAGTTGAACTTGGTCCAGGCAAGCGGCAACATGTCGCGCACACTCATTGTGGATTGCCAAGGGTTTAAAATTGGTGACAACAAATTTATATTTTAACAAGTGGCCATTATCGTTTGTACCACGATTTGGATATCGCAAGCTACGCATTTGCTATTTAAACCGCCTCATGCCTTTGATTTGTTGTGTGAAAAAGACCGCAAACAAACCCAGTGGATTGAAAATCATAGGCAAATAGACTGGAATCAAGGAACCATTTCCTATAAATATTTGGGCGTGGTCATGAAAGCACACTTGCCCTCGGCCAATGTAGTATTTGTGAAATGTAATGAAAAACGTGAATGGTTGCAACCATTTTTGGCGTCTTACTGTCAATGTATCCACCTCATGGAGTTGGGCTGCCCCTCCCTGCAAACGCTGATGGATACTTGTTCCTGTGGCAACATTACCCGTACAGCCCTAGCGCATGAGTGGCATCTCTTTCATTAGTTAACCACCCATGCCTGCTGGGAGTTGTTGAACAAAATTATAACTCAAGATTTACCTGTGAATGATGCCAGTGAGATTTCTACAAGCGACGTGTAATCATCTACAACACGTGATACCATGGAGAAAGGCAATGCTACCGACAAAGCCATCGGGAAGTTCTTTGTGTGCAAAAAGGAACTAGACAGTTTTACCAAAGAGGAACTCTTAGCGCTGCCCAAGTCGTTCATTTATTATGTGGCCGCCAATGCGGTGAAAGAAATCTCGCAACATGTACCAAAATCATGGACTCAAGACCCTGTGTTGAGTGAATTGCAACCCTGTCCGGATTATGATCACCATAAGCAAGTGGCCATGGCAAAAATACCCTCTATGCGTCAGTGCGCGACTTGTCAGCTAGTGAAACTGTATGACGGTCATAAAAGTCCGTGTAAAGACATTGTTGAATCATTCCACGGGTGTCATGGCGAGAAAAAGCAACAACAACAAACACAAACATCGTCCACAGTTGAGGAGGAAGACCAAACCTTTTCACCATCGATGGAAAAGGATATGCCAGACCTGTACTGGCAGTGGCGTCATTGACAAAGTGATTCAATACTTACCTTTCGAAATCCATCTTCCAGGTTATCGTTTTTGTGGCCCTGGAACTCACCTTGAAAAACGTTTGCAGCGTGGTGATATACCCATTAATCTTTTGGATCAAGCATGCAAAGAACATGACCTATCTTATCACAATAGTCATCCTGGTTTAAGACATGTGGCAGATAAATTGTTATTGAAAAAAGCTAAACAACGTTTCACATCCTGTGATGCCTCAACGGGTGAAAGGATGGCAGCCCTGATTGTGATGAGTGCTATGAAAGGAATGATGATGATGCGTGGACATGAACATTAAGGAATTGAGGATTAAGGAATTGGGACGTGTTTGTATTCTATTTTCTTTTGTCAATTCCCTATGGTTATGAAATAAAAAACAAAGGTTTACCAGAGCACAATGTTTCATTTTAATTTAAAAGAAATCATGATGCTGATGGGCTGATTTTTACATTTTCACATTTTCACACATTGGCATTTGCCAATTTGCAATTTACAGTTTTTAAAAATGTTTGTTTTATGTTTTTTGAATTTTTATATTTCACACATGAGCATTTCCAGTTTTAAAAATGTATGTTTTAAGTTTAGCATTTTTGGCGATATCGAAGCGTGGATTTTCCGTTTTGTTGTTTTGTCATTTATCCATTTGGTGTAGGTCGAAAGTTGAGATTTGTCAATGATGTCAATGCGAGTGCTTGACCATGATGATGATGATGATGCAGTGAGTTTATGTGTGTTTGGAGAAACGTCGAGGTCTACGACTAGTGCAGGTAAGACTGTTTTTACAAAAATAATGTCTATTGACCGCAACATTTTAAAGAAAAAACAAAACTATTGAAAACAAAATGAGTATATAAGTGACAATTTCCCCCCCCCCCCCCCCCACTCATCCTACTTCACTGTGTTTGCTCTGGTCATATAGACACACCAGCTTTTACTCTACTCACTCAACCATACCTGTCTTTGGGAACAAACACAACCACTTTATTTATCCCCAAAAGCACATTCTCCACATGCACACTCATCCCAAAAGAACTTTTTTTTAGTTTTCCACTTACGATTTACATTACTAAAAAAATATATTACTTATTTTATATTTACAAAAACTACAACTTTGTACAGCATTAAAAGAATCAAACTATATACCATTTTCCAATTCCCAACACGGTTAAATTTAAAATAAAAATAAAAATAAGGTTGCATAGAACTTTTAAAAGAGCAAAAGGTCCAAGTGGGTTGCCACTATTTACAAAATCTACTATTTACAATGTCAAAAACCAATATTTACAAAATACTAAATCTACGAGTTACAAAAAGCCATGTCCCTAAACGAACAAACTGAAAAAATCACACCTCCTCCTCCTTGCGGTCATAACCCCAGGGCAGGCTCGTGAGCAAATCATCAGCCCACACACGTCTGTTATCCATGGAGGCGAGGGTGCGTATTCTCTGTTCTACAAGATACAAATGATGGTTGCTGGATTGTATCCTGCAATGTGTATGGGACATAGCTTTGCCAGTGCGTAAAACCGTTAAGTATTCGTCTACAGGTAACGATTTTACCACTGCCCTACCTACACCTTTTGGTCTTTTGGCTTCCCTACAGTCTAGCGTGCGATAAGCATACATTTTTGAAGCCAAACCTACGAATTCCGTCATAATGGAATCACCGCATTCATCTTTTAAAACACCCATTTCCTTCTTGTTTTTATGGGCAGCTGAAACATGTTGTCAGCACTATACCAAGAGGTGTCGAACCAGTCACTATGCTGCCTCATGACGTCATAGGGGTTGCAGTGGCGAATGTGGTAAATGAATGAGTCCGTATCCATATACAAAGGAGATACGTCCTCAAAATGCCGTTTGGCAAACTCATAGTGGAATCGATACATGACCGATTTAGAAAAGTCTAAAATGACTTGGCCCAAGTAAATGGGCTTATCCATGGTCACGCTGGTCCTACTCAATTCAATAGCGGCCAAATCCTCATCGATAATGTTGATCGATTTGAAATTTGGCTTGGCAATGTACCGCCGGGCACCCCACCGCCCCTTCCAGACATTCACCAATTTAATGTCACGGTATTTGCGGACATTCTCCATGGACTTGCCATAGATGCAGTTGTTCATTAATTTTAAAAAAATAATTTCAAACTGCAGTGTTGCCATTTGTCGGTGCTCTGTGTTGAGTTGCATGAATGGCTTGAGCCATGGTTTTTGAGCAAAAGAAATACCCTTGTGGATTTTCTTCAACACTAAGCCTTGGGCGAGGCATTGCACCAACATTCGGATATGTAGCACATACCGATTTTTGTTGTAAAGTGTGCCCATGAGTTTTTCAATTTTCACTGTACTGTCAGGGGGAACCATTTGCTCAAGGCAGAATGGGAAATTGGCATGTTCATCATACAAGGATGAGGGATATTCAATATCCACTTCTAGCACATATCCACGCCCTGTTTCTTGGCTTGCCTTGATCACATCAAATTCTGACACTTGTTTCTCTGTCAGCCAAGCAAACTTCCCATAGGGCAAAGGCTGACTCATGGCGTAACCGTACAAATTATTCACGTCATAGTACATTACGTACGATTCTGGTTTATCTGGTGAATAATCAGGCATGTAGACATTGTTCGCTTCGGCATGGCGCTGGTTAAGCGACACTAAGCCGCCACGAATGCCCTTTTCAAAAAATAGAACCATGTCTGCATCCGTGAGTAAATCAAATTCCACTTGAGTGTATTTCAAAGCGGCATCAAACGAGAGCCCAGGACTCGTATAATAGTGAGCCGGGTCAAGACCATAAATGTGCTGACACAACTCAGGAAATTTTTCAAACACATCGGTGAGCAGCAATACATCCAGTTTTAGGTAATGCAAAGCATATTCACCTAGCCAAACTTGACATGCATGTGCATAGTCTTCATCGAAAACGGTATTGTGTGTTAGTTTTGAGTAAAAATTCTCTTGTGGTGGGAGTTTTGTTTGCTTTAACACGTTCCAGCTGTTGCAGAAATCATACGGGAATATACCTTTCCGAACGCAGAATTGAAATTGCTTAATATCATTAAAATGCATTCTGGTATTTTTTAATTCCTCCTCATTCAAGCCATTCGCAAGACTGTCTAGTGAGGATGCCATAAACTTACAGGAATCCAAAAATCGAATGCTTAAGTCGTTCAACCTCCATGTCAGGGCTGTAAAACGCTCATGGTTTTGGGGAATAATGGTAAACGAGCCCTTGTTGACAGGAGCCAATTCACGAATCAAAAACTGAATGTCATAATTTGCCAGATTGTGGAAAAAGACACTGTGAAACGAGGAGCTGAAAAGTTCAAATTACATTTACTATGCGCAGCTCCACGAAACTCTCCCGTAAAGGGCGAGTGATCACGAACGGTGTCTTCAGCACTGATCAGTGGCTTTTCGCAAATATGACATTTCGTGGCATTCTCATACTGCTGCTGCTGTTCTGGAGATAGGTTCATGGGTACTGGGTGGTCCAGTAATCCCTGTACATGTTCGGCCAACTTTACAAGTTCATCCAAAAACCATCTGGCAAAATCTGGCCCCTCACTGTATTTGTAAACGGATTGTGTGGGGTCATAGGCACACACCACATTAAATCCTATGGCAAAAGGTTACTGTTTTTGAATGGGTGTGTTTGAGCTCATGATGGGATCTGGTTCACATCCCACCATGGGTGTGGTAAGTGCTTCAAAATCTGCATACACCACATAGGGAACAGTGTCACGCTTATGAATGTCCTTAAACTTTAACACAGCCTTGTCCCCTTGTGGCAATATTAGTCTCACCGCTACCTGAGAAACACAATCTACCCTATGACGTTCCAAAATTGTAGTTGTTGTAAAATATTGCAGACAACGTTCGCAAATGTACTTCTTACCATTATGCTTGGACGCTTGATTGCTTAGCAATCTACCCAGGCTTTTAATGAGGCAATAGTGATTCACTTCTCCGTAAGACAGATATAAAATATGAATGTCGTGTCGTTTCGGTTCTTTTGTGGCATAAAGAGGACCCACAATCTCATCACCATCAAGGCCATACACCATGAACGAAAAGTCCTGGTTGTCTTGTTCAAACCTATAGATTTCCGTTAAGTTCATAGGGAACGATATTCTAGTTAAATTTAATGTCTGTTTTAATTCATCAAACTTGGCCTTGTACTTTGCTGGTTTGTTAACATGACGATCTTGAGCTGGCTGCAAATACGCAGCCACAGTCCACAGAAAACATTCATCATCAATATTTTCAATATTCACCACAGCCTTTTTCGAAGCTATTGCTGGTGGCGTTTTAATATAGCTAGACCTAGCATTCAACGGGTTGAAATGACAAATGTTGATTTGTAGGTAATTGATTTTGTCTAACGCTAAACCACTTGGTCCTTGTTGTAGTTTATCAAATTTTGATAGCAAGGCATTGATACCACTCGTTCAGATTATCGGCTATCAAAAGCTCTTGCATTTTACTGCCAATATAAAATGGATTTTTATGCTCACCGTCCTTGTTTTTATAAATGAAATCGCACACGAGTTGTGTATTAACCTTTAAAGACGTATGCAACCTTTGCGCTGTACAAATTTGTTCTTTAAAAATGTCAAAACATGATTCGACAAAGTCTTTTGGGATTAAACTCTCACTAACATTCACTACGCGGCCTGAGCAAACACGCTTTTTAAAACAGGATTCAAGGGGTTCCCAAGTAAAGCTATCGGTAGCAGTGGCAAAAGACATGATTTTTATAAAAGAAACAATCTCACCACAGTTTTCAGCCGTAGACTTTTCAGCAATGGCCCCAAACACACACGTTCTCAACAGCAGTTGTCAGGCTCAGACTCAAAAAAGAAATAAAATAAACCACCGTGAGTATATCCAATCGCAATAGCATCTTTCATAAACAAAAAATAAATGAAATAAAATATAAAAAACAGGTTTTATATATTTAATTTTCAAAAAATCTTACCTTGCTTTGTAAAAAGCCCTGCTTTTCCCATCTCCTAGGCTTCAGTGGAATGGGGTTTCTCTCGCCCAAACCAGGTATGCCAATTATCTAAAACAAAACAAAATAACAATACATCAATCAAATGGTAAACCAATAATCATTTAATCATTGATTAGCATAAAATAAACTAAACAGTGTTATTGCAACACTTACCTCAAATATATAATGTATCCAATATAGTAACCAACTGGGGTTGAGCACACGAATGCAATTACTTTTATACCCATAAGACACAACCTATGTTAACACAGTAACGTTTACCATAGGAATGACGCGCAATGTGCAGTGACATGCTCAATACTCTCTTACCCAACCCCTCCCCCGCGGTCCTCTGGCCTCGTCCCTCACTGCTCTTGGCAGGCTCTTCAGTGGTCACGTGATTTCCTGTTTTCTCTCTTTGTGTTCGCCCTTTCCCCTCTCTCCCCCTTTCCGCTCTGCGGGGCCCCTGCCTGCTGCTGCTGCTCAGCTCGCCTGGTTAGCCGTTATCACCTTTTTACAGAGTTGCCAGTTGATTCCAACTGCTATCATATGACAACAGTGTTTTCAGCTTGACTGACATTCCATTCTGTTAGCCGACTAGCCATGCCTCAAAAAGATATTCTTTCCGTTCTGGACGCCAGTCAGACATACTGTACCCATGTGAATAATTTCCATGGAAAACATGCTTCTGCCTCCAGCTAGCATCAGTCCTCAGGCGTGTACCGTTCACCCACTGAGCAGTTGCTTATTTTTGATCTGAGACTAAAAGGTATCAACTCTCCAATAATAAGGCACAACTCTATTCTAAAGACTTTAATTGAGCTCTAAATCATGGCTTCACACAAACAAAAACACAATCCCAACAATATAACACAAAACAATGCAAAACTTATTCCTTCAATCCACTATTATTCGCATTTTATCCTCGCAAATCCAAATGATTATTTATTCATTTACCATGAGATTAACATAAAATTCATTCTCAAGTGCGCTGATGCACTGGTAAAATATACATACAACTGTACTTACAATCTTACGTCACCTATTGTGACCCCTTTAATTTCACAATCTAATTGTTCATTCTCAACACATCCAATTTTACATTATGCGTACAATTATGTTCTGTATTTCTCTTCCCTCCAAAATGCTCTACCATGCATTAACCAATTTATGAGTTGCACATCAGATTTACTTGCAACTCCACTGTTACTTGTAATTCTAACCCTTTATGCAGTTCCACTGTATGCCGTCATGAGTTCAATTTCAATGATTCCGTTACCACTGTGTCGGGTGGGATTTTATGCTACCCTTGCGTGGGCATAGCATATGGCATCTGGTGTCCACCTTCGGAAATAGGTGACAATGTCAGTATAAAAATGCAACTTTCAACTTCTCATAAGTTTGCCAAGTACTAAGTTATCAGAATGATCCTTAATTATCAATGTGTTTCAAACCACACAAATTCATTTTTCAATACAACAATGATTCTTTAATTATAAACAGGGTTTCAAAATCTTTCCACTCTAAACGTCACCCTCCAAGGGTAGTTTAAAATCTCTTCCCCCTGGCCCTTCCTGTATACAATGGGTCTGCGCCAGACTGTAACAAAACACTTGCTACCTCCCTCGCTCTGTCCCTTTTCTTTTATTTCCAAGCAGTAGCACGTGGCTTCAAATACAATAGTGCCGTCTCACTGACCTGCACAACACAGATGATCTAACTGAACTATATGCAAGACGGGATATGGAATTGTTTAAGCATTTATTCCTATCCTTAGGATATTAATAGCTGGCCTCAACAGGTTCATTTATATTCATATGAAGGAACGAGATTCATCAAACACATGTCGATTTGGGATAACCGGCATCTTTTTGTTAAAGAACACGGTCAGGTACACTTCCTGCCGTCTAAATTCACTCCCAGGAGCTGAATTTATTCAATAGCTAGTTCTCGGTCGATATCAGGTGTCATGCTGAGGTGTCCATTGTTATCCTGCCATGCACCACTGGATTCGAAAACGGAACATTTCATAGCAATTCTCAGAGCTAGGGTTTCCTTCACTAAATACGCTCTGGCACATAATAATATCTCTGTATGCCCTTGGCTATACGAGATTTCACACGTCGATTAGACTATCTGGCTCCCATGACCATTGCGATATGATCCCGTCCTTAAATTGAAATGAAAATCCACAGCCTGTTTCCAGTCTCCGACCGGGTCAGGAATGGAATGAATGAAGCCCCCATCTAGCGGCGAGGATATGAACTGTGCCGGCTGCCGATGCCTGTCGCACTCCTCTGGGGCAATGATTAAATGAATGACAGATGAAATGAAATGAGAGTGGAGAGTGTTGCTGGAATGAAATTTTGACAGGGAAAACCGGAGTACCCGGAGAAAAACCTGTCTGCCTCCGTTTTGTCCAGCACAGATCTCACATGGAGTGACCGGGATTTGAACCACGGACCCAGCGGTGAGAGGCTGGCGTGCTGCCGCCTAAGCCACGGAGGCTCCGTCCTTAAATTAGTAAGATAAAATCTATCAATTACTCTTATAAGCTTATTCATCAAGCTGCGATTCAAGTCACTATTAAACCCTTCCAGTTCCTATATTCTTGCATATTTATTTCCATTATCATAATATACTCGGATATTAAATTCCTTTGCTTAACCCATCACGTATAATACTACTGCTTGGATACACAAGTATTCCAATTAGCATATATATTTTGCTTACAAACATTCTCCCTGATGTGTATTCATTTATTCTCATTATTATTATTATTATTACTGACATAAATTTTTCCCTATACCGACACAACGTAACCGTATTTATATAATCAATAACCGAACATCCGTGTTCGTTACGGTAACTTTCTATTTAACTCAATTGCCATTTTTACATTAGTGGTAACGATTTATCAGCTCAATGATGTACAAAGACATCTCAACTTGACTAAAATCAACACAACATTAATATCTCGAGGTTCTACCTCCCAAAATCGACTCTTATTGGCATATTCTATAATTTTTGAAATCACTCAACATACAGTGGACTACATTCACTACAAAATCATGGTTTTGGGTACTCACATTGGTTAATCTGGTGGCTCCGACCAAACATTTTCTCCAGTAATGCCCGCCATCATTTGCAAATTAGCAAAGCATTATCACACTTTTCACACATATTTTACATACTTTTTGCATTACAAAACACACTGCACTTCGCTTCTCCATGTCGAAGCTTGTCGCTTCCTTTTTCTCAAAACACGTTATATCAATTATTACACTGTTAATTTTACATATATTTAAATGACCATCACTAAAATCACACGATCACTATGTACATTTCTTAATGGTTGACCCTTCCTTGCAGAATTTCAGAAATGCAGGCGTTGAAGATCTTCCTTCACGACTATCCCGCATCTCTTTCGAAAGTCTCGATTCTCTGCCTAATGATTTCTAGAGGTCCCCAATCTGTCTATCAATTTCTATCCTTAGATAAATTTCCCGATATCGCATAAATATGCTTCCACATCGTCCTGAGCATTAATTACAGTGGTATCCCTGCGAAATTTCATCACTCGCATAACAAAGATTATACCTGCGCCGTTCGACATCCTATTATATGTCTGACCAATAGCTTATATATTGCGCTCCTCCATTGTACATTTCAATTGTCCTTCGGCCGAACTTACAGTCCCCCTTAATGATCTGCTTATAACAAAACATTGGACAGTTCCACGTACATTATTATGATACCACATAATACCTTCTCGTCATGAGGTACGTTTTGCCTAATCTGACATTGTCCTAACTTGTACATCACACGGTACATTTTCTGCGTACTCAATAGTAATCACTTGTACTGTCGACTATAAAAGTATGGCACGATTGTCCTTATTAATTGTTCTTAATTATTGCCTTACTGCCTGGTTATTATGTTGATGCACTTAACATACTAAAGTCCGCGCGTCCCCTCCTGGATTCCGGCGACGTGCGCTCTGCACTAGTGTCTGATTTAACTGACCCCGACCGTTCGCTCCACTGACCTTATATCTGTTTGGAGACAAAAAGTAGGTCTAAAATTTCCTTGGAGCTTCAACTCCTCTCTCCGTACATTTCTGGTCTTGAAATAACGTTTTCCTGGTCCATTTTGCCTCGCTGATCACATATCCGTCTGTGTGCTCGAGGATCGATCGGCCAATTAATTAATATTAATTGCCTTTGGCAGCGCGTCCCCACGACGCGTCCCTGGTTTTTCCCCGAAGACATGGTCAGATTCTGGCGCTGGCCTCATTTCTACGGTGTCAATGCGCGTTACATTAAATCTGCCACGATTTCAATGTTTGACGGCTTGATAATTAGCCTCCTGGCCATTCATTCACATAGGTGCAATCCTCATGTATCTGAGTTACTCCATTCACGAGTAATCATTAAATTATTCTGGCATCTTCTCACCCCTCTGGACTTTTCCTTATGTAACGGGGAATCACTTGCCCATATATTACCGTCCTGCCTTGTCTCAGACAGCATAAATAGGTCATAGTGACTGGCGTGGCTACACGAAACCACGCCTCTATTCCAGGCCCATTTACAATCTGTCAAGAGTTCTCACTCTCTGCCCTAAGTCCAGAATTGTATGCATCTTACAGCCCAATACTGCGGTATTCTGCTAATATTTTCTACATTATATTAACAAATAATGTCAGAATTTGTTCATATCACAACAGTGATTTTATGTGTCCTTCCTTTAGGGGTTTTTATAGCTTAAACTCCCTCAAAAGATCTTGTGTTCGTTTCTTGCTGGTATCTCTAGTCTGTACTCAATTACCCCAGAGATCCAGGTTCGACACCAGTCAGCCTAACCCTGGAGAGTTGACATTTATTTTCGTGGTAGAGGGGATAGGGACCTTTCATTTATGTCAAACAAACTTATTTGTCAACGTATTAGTTTCCAAAATAGTAACAATTCAAAATTTCAGTGTTTTCAAAAATCTCAAAATATAACAAAGTTTTATTATAAAAAATAAATGTCATAGAGAGCATTGGTTTGAACTGTTGAACAACGTTCTATCATGTTTGGTTTTCAAACTATCGCCTACTTTTAAAAACAAAAATTTTCAAAAAAAATTCAAATATATAACGAGTGGTCTATGGGAAAGAGGACGTCAGCTCGAGTCCAACGACATCTCATTTGTTAAAATCCGACCATCCGTTCGCCAATGATCACCAATGTTCGCGAGAAAGTAGGCTATCATTTTTTCCTCCTACACCCTTGAAACTTGCTGCCCGCCTAGAGGGCATACCCACCTTTCATTAACGTCAAACAAACTTTTTCCAATTCACCGTTTCCAAAATAGTGCCAATCCAAAAAACAAAAATTTTCTAAAAAACACTTTTAAAATACCAGCACACATGCTTAGCCAAGAGGACGTCATCCCAACGCCATCACTACCTCGTTCGTTAAAATCCGACTATGCGTTCGGGAGATATCGGCAAAGTTCGTAGGAAAGTAGGCTGGAAAGCAGAACGCCCCTTCTAGCACTCCTGCACAGTTCTAGTCCTAGAAGCTTGAAATTTATTTTGCTGCTAGAGGGGGTCAGGGCCATTCATTTATGTCAAACATTTTTTTTTGTAAAGTTCCTAGTTTCCAAAATATAGGAATTTCAAACTTGGACTGTTTTCAAAAAAACATCAAAAATAAAGATGTTTTATTATAACATATAAAGGACATAGAGACCATTCATTTGCATCATGGCACAATGTTCTATCATGTTTCGTTTTCAAACTATCACCTATTATCAAAAACAAAATTTTTCAAGAAAATTTTGAAAAATATAACGAATGGTCCATAGGAAAGAGCACGTTAGCCCGAGTCCAACGATATGTCGCATGCCCATGGTTTCGCGAAATATACATAAAAGGTCAGCGTAGCCGAGCTGCTCGTGTCACTATTTAGAACTCTCACTACTCCCCTACTGCACAGTTTTAGTCCTAGAGGTTTGAGATTTATTTTGCGGGTAGAGAGGGTCAGGGCCATTCATTTATGTCAAACAATTTTTTTGTAAACTCTTTAGTTTCCAAAATATAAGAATTTCAAAATTACACTTTTTTCAAAAAACATAAAAAATTAAAAAGTTTTATTATAAAAAATAAAGGACATAAGGATCGTTCGTTTAAGCTATTACACAATGTTCTATCATGTTTGGTTTTTTCACTATCGTCTATTTTCCAAAACAATAATTTTCAAAAAAAAAATCAAAAATATAACGAGTGGTCCTTAGCAAGGCCCCTGTTAGCTCGAGTCCAACGACACCTCATTAGTGAATCTCCGACCACGGGTTCGGGAGTTATAGGCTCGCATTGGGAGTAGTGGTAGGGGGGGGGGGGGGAGAACTCTCACTATTCCCCTACTAATAGAAGACTCAACGGCGTTGTTAAGCCATGCTTTAAACCATGCATTTGACTGTTCTAAAAATGAATTCACATGGTTCGTTACAGAAAGATGGCATCTCGCGTGAGGAGTCGTAAGGGACACTGGGACTGAAATTTCCAAATTCTATATAAACTGAGGTACAGCTTTGAAATTTTATATGGTTTGAATAGTCATATTATAAACCACTTTGGAAAACTTGAGCATTGTAAGTTGATTAGTTCTTGAGATATTAATTATTTTGTACATTTATTGTACAAATTATTCAAGTTTAAGGAAGGTCAGCCGCGTTAAACAAACCAAGATAGTGTAACTTTTAGGTAATATTCTATTGCACTATAACAATTGGAAGAATCCTACGGATCCTTTTTTGAATTGCATTAATGGGCGTGAAGAAATATTTTCTTTCCATATCCAAATTCTATTCTACAAAAAATCTTGATATTTTCCAGTTGGAATATTTCTTTTTGCAGCCAGACCAAAAGTGCAATCTAAAAATCGATCTGCTGGTTTGTATTCATTGCAATGAAGATAACATATGCACATTTTGAAAGCAATATCATACGATTTATGAAGCGTGTAACATTTTGAATGCCTGAAAAAGTGAATCAGAGAAAGCAGCAATTTTCTCAACTGATGCACAATTTACAAGGTTTCAGCTTACCAAGTACATTAGAACTGTCCTGCAGCATAGGTGACAATCACCTTCTTCTGTTTTGCAGCTTCCTTCTTCATTTTTGTCAGTTTCACTTTTCGTCGACATGCCTTTCGCTTCTCCAATGATGACCGCAGCATTTCATACTTCCTGCGACTGTCACATCTTTCAATTTTTGTGCTGTGACATGAAATACTGAAGTTTATCTTATTCCTGATTTCAACTCTGTTGTTGCACTACACCCCATGTTGAATTCTGCTACAGAATTACAAACAGCAATTTCAAGTCTCTTCCGTGAAATAAAAGTCTCTTTTGGCACTTCATCCAGATAAAAGAATGCAGAGACTCGTTCTGATTTTGAGTAGCACCGGATGCATCTGGTTAGTAGCTCATCTGATGCCAGCCTTTGATAAACAGGCATAATCTTAACAACTAAGGGTTCTGAAAGCTTTACAGCCATTTTGTCATGACTCTGTGGGGTTTTAACAGCTGCGATACTTCGAATGTAGAAGCACCAAGACTCAGAACCTTCACGACACGTCCATTGCTGGGGCGTTTAAAAAACTGCACGCCAGGCATTTAAAAGCTACACTAGGGCTTTAAAAATGGCCGAATTCGGACAAAATACTGCTATCTGATCCGCAGGGATTACGGCTGTATTAACATGGAAATAACCGAAAATCAATATTTTTTACATATTACACTAGAATTTCAGTCTCAGTGTCCCTTAAACATCGATACTGAAAGCTATATATTCTAGCACATAACGTCTCATAGAAATGGCGTTGGTGAAGAGGTAGGTCGTGAACCAAAACTTGTTTAGTATATAACAAGGAAAATCATTTTAGTAGACAGGAGAGTTTTAATGGAAAAGACCCGCGGATATATGAAAATTGGCTATATTGTTCTACACGGAACTACTCGTTGTCTTTGCATTTCTTGAAACTCCGTGAATATGAATTCGCTAGGCCCTTTCATCATCACTTGCTTCAATCAACTTGTTTCCACCATGGTTCTAAAATCTCAGAAGCTTCTTTTTCATTTTATTTCAGTAGTAAGTGATTACATCTTGGGCGTTTTCCATTTTTCGAATTTCCACTTTTGGATCGTCGCACAACCAAATGGAAAAAAGCCCTAAACGTACCCACTTGATTAAAGAGTAGGGTTAAAAGAAGAAAGTAGACATTTAATAACCATATGGAACTGTATCAACATTTGGAAGAACAACTCTTTCAACATACCGAAATGAAAAGTCTTTCTTAACAATTTTATTAACTAGTTATTTTGTTTTTGTATTAGGAGTAATTGGATTATTCTCTAAGTGCATTCTATTATTTGGAGAATTTTCTATTTATTTGATCATTGTATAAACATTTAATTTTTGTATGTTTTCATAATTTAAAATAAATTCTTTTACTTTTGTTAATATGTTTGTTATCCTTTGTTTCAAAATTATAACTTTTAAGACCTGTTGATGCCCATTCTTCGATCCATTTACCACTTAATTCATCTGCCAAATTGCCTAATAAACAACCGGTTTCAATAGTGTTTGTGCCATTTTCTTTACTACTTACTTCCTCGGTGCTACAGCCCTGGGTGAGTCATGGCCTCCTTCACAACACACGTTCAAACTTCTGTCTTCTTTATCCTCTCCCACCATTCATTAATCTTCATCTTCTTAAGGTCCTCATACATGTCCTTGATCCATCCATTTCTGGGTCTTTCTCTCTTCCTTGTTCCATACAATCTTCCGTGCATTGTTTTCTTTGGCATTCTCGCCTCCCCGATTCGCTCCACATGACACAACCATGACAGCCTCCTAGATTTCATAAATCTTACTATATCTTCACCATTGATAATATCGTCCAACTCTTTATTAGATCTAATTCTCCAATGATCTTCTTCTCTTATGGGGGTCATAGATCCTTCTCAATATTTTCCTTCCTAATACTCTAAGCGCATTTTCATCCACTGCTGTCATGGTCGTTGCCTCCGCTCCATATGTAACCACTGGTCTTATCAAGGTATTGTACAGCCTTAATTTAGTTGCTCTAGACAGCAGCGTAGACTTTATAAGATTTCGGTCAGCATAATATGCCTTGTTCCCTGTCTGTCTGTTAGGTAGTCAGCCCGAAGGCTGGTTGGATCCTCAGAAAGTACCGCCGTTACGTTATGTGAGTAGATACCCACAAAAACCCAAGGCAGCGCTATTTTGAGGCGTTCTAGGCAAGAAGAGGAGTGAGGTAGTTTGCCATTGCTTTCCTCACTGAGTCAGAACTATCATCATTCGTTTATTAAACTCCGCTGAGATTTTGTTTTCACTGCATATGATGGTCCCTAGGTAACTTAAATATTTGACTCTTTCAAGTGTATACCCTCCAAGGGTAACACTTTCATGCCATCGTACATCCATGTTGGCTGCCATATTCAGGTATTTAGTCTATTTAACATTTATTTTCGGCGTAGGGATGTGGTGGCCCAGTGGGAAACCACTGTAATCAACCACCCGAGTATTGGCGGGAAAACCATACATTTATGGGTAAAGGAGGAAATATCTGCCCAAACCCTGACCATCTAGGGCACCCTGCCTCCAGAGGATAAATATGGAGGATGGGAAGATAACCCAACAAACCACTCTACGTTGGGCTAATCACCCATAGGGAGGTAAAGTGATTCAGAGAACTACAAGTAGCCTCGGAATGGATGTAAACGGAAACGGAACACGAGATTCGAAACATGGAATATTAAGACAAATGGAAGAAAAAAGAAAAGTGAAACAAATACATGAAATGCGAGTTGAAGGAAAATCTGGACGAGGTAGACCCCGCATTGCATGGGAGAATAGGATTGAGAGATTGGGACAAAAATGGGGCAACACTGTTGTGGAAATGAAGAGAAATGTTGTGCAGAAATGGCTCAAACGAGGCTACCCTGACGCTTGAAGGCAGAAGGGAATTGAAGAAGAAGAAGAAGAAGAAGGAAGGACATTTATGTTATTCCCTAAACACACTTTCTTTTTCACCATAATCCTCAAGATATCTTACAGTGCATTAATTGTGCCTGCTATTAGGGCAACATCATGTGCATATGCACACACTTGTTTTATCCTGTTCGGGGGCGTGGTGGCGCAGCGGTCAAGCTGTATGCCTCTTACCAAGGCGGACCGGGTTCGATTCCCGGTCACTGCATGTGAGATTTTCGATGTGAAATGCCATGTCCTGTGGTTCGGATTCCACGTAAAACGGTGGTCCCGTGGCTTATGATCGCGAGATTAACGGTCACGTTAAACTACAAGCTTCCTTTTGTTTTATCCTGTATACTATAGTTCCTCCCATTCTTAGTTCCTTCATTGCGGCATGAAGAGCTAAGTTAAAAAGTACACCAGACAGAGAATCACCCTGACTCACTCCTGTTGATATCTCAAACTCTCTGCTAATTTCACCACCAATATATGCTTTAGCCTTAGATTCTTCCATTGTTAATGCAACCATACGTATTAGTTTACAATGGGATACGAAAGCTCCTCAGGTCGTTCGGCATTTCATTCCTTACAATGACATCAAATGCCGGGGTAGAATCGACAAACAAGAGGTGTCGGTCAGTTCCATACTCAAAGCATTATTCCATTGATTGTCTCACAACAAAAATTCCGCACTGAAATCGCACTGATCCTCATCAATGATACTCGCTGCATGAACTGATATTCTCTTGTAGATAATGTTTGAGAACACTTAATACGCTACATTGAGTAGCGTAATTCCTCGATAGAGCAGTTTGTACCTTTATATATGTACAGAGTGGTTCACCAGCTCCATTATTTTTTTGCGTGTATCATTGTCATCCTAAAAACATTACTACCTGCTCATTTATGGCCTTAGTACAACTTTACCGCTGAGTTCATGCTCGCGAATATTATAGAAATCATTAGCGTTAGTGTTATTTCAATGCCCTCAACTATAATGCATGATTTAAACAATCACAGCTCCGAACAACACCACCTTACATTTGGACAGGTGTCTTGGGGGCTACGAATAGATTCAATACGTGCCAGCAATTCGCTATGGCTATCAGGAGATGAGCAAAAGGGATCTAAACTCATGGCGTTAGCAGTTTTTAAATTGCGTGCGCCTCTGCCGTGTAATATTTTTGATATCTCATGAACCAATAATGCTAGTGACTTGTACGAGGTGTCAAATTACTCGAGCTGACACCCCCTTTCTATGAAGAACTTGTTAGATTAAAAAAATGAAAATTTTTGATTTTTGAGTAGGCTATATTGTCAAAACTTAAAATTATAGAACGTTGTGCAATGGCTCAAACGAAAGGTCTTTATTTATTTATTGATTTCTTTATAGTGGCGAAGTTAGGGCTCTAGGTCCTCTCTTACACTTAACCACACACAGTGCAACTTACATGAATACTCAAATATGATATTCTGAGCCCGAATTCACATCTGCGATGTGACATCCATGGCTCATGAAGAGTATAACTTCTGTGAATGAACCGAGGACTCCCAAAGAGAAAGTATGAGTGACTCTAATTTGATGAACCACAAGTTGCCGCACCGCCTATGTGAATTATTTTTATATTTCTTGGAGACTGAATTATTAGAAGATGTTTGTACATATTTCGATGCGCTGGAGAATTATTTGATTTTGGTTAATAAGAGGAAATAAAAATGTAACCCCGCAGAGAATGCGAAGAATATTTATAGTTGCACCCTTGACTGGTGACATGATCGGAACATCCGGCATTTTGATGAGCACACTTCTATAGCAGGCGAGGTCTTGTGCGGACGTTTTTTTTTCAACCGTCGTCCAAATCTACGAATATCACGTGTGAGAAGTTTCATCGAGTGAATGGTAATGTGCTAATGCACGCAGCAAAGCTGCCAGAGCAATTTATGCTGTAAGTTAAAGTGAATTCGCAATATTTGTGAAATTAGTATTTTTCGGCCAAGCCGGAAACGAACACGGTAATGAGCATATGGTTGCTGAACGAATTAAACTGTTCAAATTGTTAAAATATTGTCAGTTAAAGTGTAAAGTGAATAATTCAAAGTAATAGGTGTGCGTTTAATAAATACGCAAGTTTTGAGTGAATACAGTGGCACAAGCTACTATTAGAGTCTGTGAGCGGATGAACACATGGCCATTTTTTGCACCAACCCGCTACACAAGTGTAGAATCTGTGAATACTGTAAATCCATGTTACAACTCAATTAAAGCCAGGGACAACAACGGATATCTCATCATCATGGAGCTAACTTTATTAATTCAACACGACGTGGACCTGCTTGCTATCCCATCTATTATGGAGTCTAGTATGGTGTAAAATCCCGATATGGAGGGGTTTAGCGATGGCTGACGCTTCTTGAAGGAAAGACGGAGTTCCTTGGCTTCTATCACCATGCCGCAGCATTTGTCGCCGAGACCAGGCAATGCGTACACGCTGGAGACGTGTAAGGAAATCATATGAGTCCGACGGAAAGTCGATTCTTTTTATGTACGATCACGGCAGGGAGGATTAGTAATAGAATACCTTACATAGCACATTCTTAGGTAGGATTCATCGCTTTATTTCTAGAGATTATTTAATAATACATTATACCGTATCATTTGCCAGAGCTTGGGACAAACGTTCTTGCCATTATAATTGTAAATACACTTTTGAAAGCTCGAGAACAGTGCATCGAACGGAGCCAATTTACGTAAAAACAGTCTGTTATAAAATCATGCCACAACTATATTCCACTGGGTACAGTTAGCCCCAGTATCCAGATGTTTTCAAGGCCGTAGCACGGCCAATGTCATTTATGTTGACCTAGTGGTCGCGAACGCAACGCACTCTTTAATTAGTGAATTAGTTTAGAAGGCTGTGAAAGGTAAGCCAGCAGACACCGCATGAAACCTGTTTCACGCTACACAAACACTTGGAAGTGTTTCTTTTGTTTTATTTTTCTCGATTGGCACTCTGCCAACTATGATCCAATGCTGTAATTATTGAAATGAGCCAAGCAGGCTATATTGGGCTCGATGTGACGGGTCATTTTGTAACTAAAGGAAGACCCAGGTTTATTAACACATGTTTATTGACTGCATAGTTTAATGATATAATCGCAGTCCATGCACACTTTGAGTACGTTCAAAAGAATATTTCGAATCCGCAGCTGTTTTGTACAGCAGATTATAACCTTGTCCACAGGCTGGAATTGTATAAGGCTAGTGAAAACCATTGTTACATTGATTAAGCACTATTACCCTTAGTTGCAAGGTACGCTTTTTGGTACTATTTGAGCCAGCGACGTGTACGTGTGAGCAAGTGACCGACGGACCCAGTGTTATTGATAAGCACTTATATGTGCACACGAAGGTTTGGAAAGAGGTTTTTCTCCCGATGATGAGTCTGATGTTGGTTTGATTTACACCAATTTTTCACACTTTTCGAGTTTAACATGGTTTACTAAACCAGTACATAGAAACTGATGGGACTAAAAGATGATTTAATAAATAAGATCATAATAATCAAACAGCAGGATTTTTTATCTAATCTGAAACCTAAATGAAGTGTTAGGAAATATTTGTTAACATGAATAAACCCACTAAACGTAACGAAACTTGATGCCCAATGCTTAGATTTTTATGTTCTTCGACATGTGTAAATACAATTATAGCATTCCTAATTGTGAGACGACAATCAGTTAGTTACGTGTTTAAACACGGTAGCTAATCTGATAATGCGACATTAGCCATGAATTGCTCATGCAGTCGCCGACATAATTTTTCTCTCAAATACATTCATGACCCAACTTCACAATGAGTGGAGCTGCAAGTAGGCAGGTCAGTTGCGCCAATTGTGCAATATTCAAGGGTTATTTGGAATAAATTTGTGTTGTAAACTATGATAGCTTTTTCCATTTAATCTGTTAAGTTCAGAATGTGCTTAGAATTTGCTTGATAATACATTTTGGATGAAACGCTTCTCGTTTGCATCATTGCTACTGTTAACGTACGATAGGTATTAGCTTAACTTACTGTAACGTTAAATGTTAGAGATGGCACCATCATAGCGTAGTTTTTAAACTTATTTTACTGTAAATATAACGAACTATTTGCATTGTAAACAATTAATTATCTTTCTTTGCTGTAAATTCAGGCTTGTATTATTGCAATCACCAAAGTAATTGTGTAGGGATGAATTACGTGTCATTCTCTTAGCTTTGTTTATCGATCTCATCAATTTTAGTAGGACTTCGAAAGGCTTAATTTTTAGGATTTTTCGCTCGGAGACGAGTAAATTTATATTTCAATTGATTAGCACGGATTAGCCGTTTTTAACCTCTCTGAAGTAGCTAGGGGTCTGCCACTTTTTGAATAAATCGAGTGTGATTTAAATGTAAGCCTGGCCTCTTTATTGTATTTTTGTGTTTGTATACCTCTGGACTGGTAGTTTTGATCTCTCATTATACCCGACACCCCCGAGTACAGTTTCCTTATGCATTCCCAGTCCAAGAATACATTCCTCCCCGTCCTATATGTCTTCTCGTTGGAGGAGGGTTTCGTAAGGGTCATTTAAGGTCTGTGGCTCCCCGAAATCCTCGTCAAACGGGCACAATACGAAACCTACCAAACTTAAATACTAGAATTAAATTAAATTAAAATAAATGAAATTGGCGACTGCGTGATATTAACTAAGCTATACAATTTAAATGACATACATTTTTAACAAAATTATACTATTGTCATTCACTCACACATTCATACACAAATTGTTGTCGTTGGCCTACGAATTCAAAAGGAAATCATTACATGCACGTCTGAAAGTTGTTAGGGATGTACAATTTCTAACGTCACGAGGACAATTATTCCAAATTCTAGTTCCCGACAAGAGGAAAGAGTTACTGAAGGCAGATGAATGATGTAGAGGAATTGCAATTATAGATCCAGATCGCGTGTGACGATCTTGAAAGGAAGAAAGAAAACGAAAATTACACGAGAGATAGTGAGGCGTACTTTCGTTGAGAAGTCGATAGATGAGGGTACATATGTGCAGGTTTCTTTGTTGTTCTACTTTTAGCCAGGAAAGTAGATCATAAAAAGGAGACACCTATGAGGAAAATTTCAAGGAGAAAATAAACCTAATGCAGGAATTTAAAGCTCTCTAAAGTTTCTTGTTGTGTTCTCCGATAGCATCTACTAATACAACATCGCAGTACCTAAATATAGGGAGTATCAAGGTTTGCACGAGTTTTATTTTCAAGTTACGGGGTAGAAAGGACTGGTGAATGTTAAGTGGATGAAGTGACGAGTAAACTTTCCTGCATGTATTAGTAACGTGCCCATCCCAATTCAAAGTTTCACTTAGTGTGACTCCAAGACTTTTTACCGATTTAGAGAACGGGATAGCAACACCATTAATTTGAATTAAGGTAAACGGTCTACTGTGAAAATGGAAAAGCAATTTATTCTGCCCTATTACGATAGCTTGTGCTTTAATTGGGTTGATGCAAGAGAATGTTCAGTTGCATAGCGGCTGTTTCTCTTTAGTTTAGATTTATATTTTCAATTGCCGCATCTATGTCATTTAATTTTGTGTGGCAATATATCTGAAGGTCGTCTGCATATAGATGGTAGTTGCAGTTTCCCAGTTTCGAAGAGATGTCGTTCAGATATAGAATGAATATAAGGGGGCCGAGAATTCAACCCTGAGGTACTCCATTTATTTTGAACTTCCAATCAGGCCGTTTCCATTTAGGAGTACACGTTGTCTTCGGTTATAAAGATAGGAGGCGAATAATTTGAGAGCAACGGGGCTAAGATGGAAGTATTGCAATTTAGCCATAAGTATGTCTGTATTAATGGTGTCGAATTCACTGCTGAAGTCTAGAAGAATGAGTATAGTCACTTTACGCTCATCCATTGCTAGTCTTACGTCATCAGTGACCTTAATGAGTGCAGCAAATGTGCTGTGTCCTTTCTTAAATCCAGATTGTAACGGATCAAGTAGTGAGTATTGCGTCAAATACTGAAGAAGTTATTCATGCATACGTTTTTCTAGTATTTTGGAAATTGAGGAAAGTATGCTTACAGGCCGATAGTCCGATGAATAATTTGCAAGGGAATTTTTCGGAACTGGAATAACTAAAGCATCTTTCCATATTACTGGGAAGAAACCTTCTAAATGACATGTGTTACAAATGTGCGTAATAATTGGCAGTAGTACTTATATCAGGTTAACGATAAGGGATATTGGGATGCCATCTATTCCGACTGCTTGTGATTTGATAGATTTTTTTCTTACGACAGGTTCATTTATTTTACGAAACTTGAATAACGGTCGGTAATGTAGTGGGACACATTGCAATGAATTTATTGTTGTTTGTATTATTTGGGGATCAGTACTAATTATTTCTCGAGCAAGGTGGGCATTTAATCCATTGGGATTAATATCGTGCGTATTGGAGTTTTTAGTGCGCTTCCCAATACCTACCGACCTTAGTTGATGCCGGGTGCTCCTATCATTCAAGTTGCCGGCTAGCTGTTGGAAGTAGGCATAGTTTTTTATTTCGAATTATTTGTTTAACTCGATTACTAAGCACACGATATTTTTCAAAATCGCCACTTGATAAGGTCTGTTTATAACGTATGTGTAATGTGTCACGTTCGGCGATTGTGGATTCAATGTCGCTCGATAGCCAGGGGGCAGCCTTGCGAGTGACCTGGCTGTTCGTTTAGGTGCATGTTTGTCATATAGTTCCAGCAGTATTGTGTTAAATCTGCTCACCTTTTCATCAACGTTAGTCAAGTGTAGTATATCGTTCCATGGACAGAGAATTGCGTCATGTGTTAATTCATGAAGGTTCAATCTTTTCATGTCTCTATATTTAATGTATTTAGGTGCAATCTTTGGAGTTTTTAGAGAATGAGCTAAATACAGTAAATCAGGTCGTGTAATGATATGCCAGGTACTGAAATCTGTCCGTGTTTTAGTATTTTCTGTGGGTTATTTGTGATAAGTAAATCAATTAGAGTGCGTGAAGACCCGTGGGGCGTGTGTACATGGTGAGTAGGGCCGAGTGGTAATATTGTCATGTTACAGGAGGTAAACATGTCCTTTATCGTTAGAAGAAAACTCTATATTTTTTACATTTTTTCAAAAAAAGTTCAATTTTGAAAGTACGCTATATTTCCGAAGTTATCAATTTTACAAAGTCCTGTGTTTGACTTAAATTAACAGTCTTTACCCCCTCTACCACCGAAACAAATGCCAGATCTCTAGGACAAAAACAACAGTAGAGAGATTAGAGGGGTTATGACTCAGGGCCAACTGAATAGGCCACCTGCAATATATTTATTCTAAATTTGCTGATATCTCGTGAAACAATAGTCGGATTTGGACATGTGACATGTCGTAGGACTCGGAAGGACGCCCCCTTTTGAATTTATTAATTATTTTTCCAAATGTTGACAAATGGCCTAACGACATATTTCGAAGATTTTGATTTTATTGACATTAAAATTTTTATTTAATATTGGTAGTAGAGAGAGACAGTACCGGTTGTGTTTAAACGAGCATGTCACCGTGCCAAATGGATCAATCGATAACTCGCAAACCATTCATCAGAGAGGGTCATGCGACCACTCGTTTAAGGGTAATTTTTCTGATCTTTACTATGGCGAATGAATTTACTAAAAATATCCCAAAACTGCAAGGTCATCGACCTGAGATTTTATAAACCGATAATCGTAGATGGACATGACGGGTGTTTTTGCGCGGTGCTGTAACTGTCCAGGTTACAATAGTGGAATCCCACCAGCTACTCTGAGACTGGGGAACAAGTCAAATTAGGCTATCATGTTTCTTATCATTTTATTTTATGTCCGTCAATCATCCCTATCATTTTAGTTCATAGGGTTGTAGTAATTAAGTATACAATTGTGTATATTGCAAGGATTCAGTCTAAGGACTTTTATTTCATAGTAAGAAAATTTCATCATATGTACAAGCTTTGCGTCTGCCAGTACTAGGATATGTGGCAATACGGAGTTTACAATCTAAATTTAGATCTCTTTGTATAGTGAGGCTTTGCTCTTGGCCAAGGTGAGTGACAGAGCTCATATTGCAAGTTCATTTCTATGGATTTATTGAGGGTTCGAGATTGTTTTCATATAATTGTCTGGGTTGGAGGTTGTGACTCTTAGATGACGTGTGTGGTGTGGGCAAGCGTATGGAGACTTCACTTGATTTTGTGGTTTTGAACTGAACTGTTGTGTTACAATATCATTCGAACTAGCCGAGATTGTAATAGAGATGAAAGTACCATTGTGCTCGCGGTATAAGTAATTCCTCTACCATATCAGCAATTATATTCGTTTGTGTGAAGTATTGTAACCACTCATAACCTTGTTAGGTTACGGCAATGTGGTTATCAACAAGCAGTATTATTACCGCGGGAGTATGTGCACCACGTGTAAATACTGTAAGATAATGTATAACTAGTTTTTGGACGGACACTTGTATGGATTTTATGGTTATGTTATATAAAGTATTGTACCCATGTGAGTAATCTCGATGGAAAATATGCTTCCGCCTCCAGCTAGCGTCAGGACTCGGGCGTGTACCGTCTCCCCATTGAGCAGTTGCATATTTTGGATTTGAGGCTAAAAGGTATCAACTCTACAATGATAAGGCACAACTCTATTCTAAAACTTTAATTCAGTAATAAAATTCATGGCTTCAAACAAACAAAACAATCCCCACAAACATAAACCAAAAGCAAACAAAAATTACTTCCACAATCCCCTAATATCAACATAATATTATCACAATAAAATCATATCATAACTCAAACCTTTACTCTTATATCAACTTCACAATGACGCTAGTGCGCTGATGCACATACAACTTCAGAAACAAACTGTACTTTAATTCTTCTGTCATCCAATGTGACTTCATTAATTCTACAAAATTATTTATTCCTTAAACCTTGTCTTAATTTGACAATAATGTGTATCGTGTGGGTGTTTTGATCTTTCTCTTCCCACCAAATGCTTTACATGCATTAGCCTATTCTGGTGTTGCACAGCAGTCTACATGCAACTCCATAATTATGTAAGCTACCCCTACACTTCCTCTATTTATATAGTTCCACTGCATGCCGTCTGTGATTTCATCTTAAAAACGTTAATTATTGCTGTGTCGGATGGTACAATTAAACTACCCTTGCGCGCGTAGCCTGTGGCATCCAGTAGCCAACTTCTGAAAAAGATGTCAGTGACAGTACAAATGCAACATCTAACCATTCGTTAGATTGCTAAAATTATGAACCATCAGGATGATCTATAATTATCAATGTGTTCTCAAACCACATGACTTCATTACTCAATATAACAATGTTTCATCTTATGTCATTAACAGGGTCTAAAATCTGTTCTTTTCAAACTTTCTTTCACGGTTCGCTTGACCGTCCCGACCCTCTTCCAAGCGGCCTGTACACAATAGCAGTGGAGTGAGGTCCTACAGTGCCTCGACCCTCGTTTCATGCCATATGTTTTACCTCCCCTAATCAGTATAAGATTTTAACAGACAAATACCGTGGTCCTAGTGACACACATATCCCAATGGATTTAAACTGAATATTATGCAAACAGGTACTGGATGAGCTTAACATTTACTCCTACCCTGAGGATAATAATAATTGGCACCAAATAGGCCCATTTCAACATGAAGGCACGAGATTCATAAAACATTGGTCTAGTAGGTAACCGGTATCTTTAATATATGCTGCGGTCAGTCATAACATGCTGCCGTAATACGATTCGCTTCAACGAGCCGAATCACTCAATAATAAGTTCTCGGGCGATCAGATAGAGTGCAGAGATGTCCATCGTTTTCCTCTCACCTATCACGGGATTCGAACCCGGAACCTTCCATATCCATCATCAGAGTTAGGGTCCATTTACTAAATACACTCTGGTACAAAGCACATCTCCAATTATGCCCACGGCATACGAGATTTCATACGAAGAATAGATTACCTGGTCCCTTACCTAATGCTATGATCTTCGTCCTATAATTATTAAGAGAAATCTATCAATTACTCTATAAGCTTTTCACATAAGTTGCAAATTCAATTCACTAGAAAGCTCTTCCATTTCCTGGCATAATTATATTCCCATTAATACAATATATTCTGATATAAAACTCTTTTCTTAATCCCGTAACGTAATCTTACTGTATAATCTTACTGCTTGGATCGATAAGTCTTGCCGTTAGCGTAAATATTTCTTGCTTACAACATTTTTACCTGATGCGTTCATTCATACCTTTTTTCATTATTATTATTATTATTATTCTCACTGACATAAATTACCAAAATCCGACACAACTAATCATCTTAAAACTCGAACAACCGTGTTCGTAACATTTACATAACTGCTTTGCCATTTTTAATTAATAGTGGTAACGATTAATCCACTCACTGATGCAAATTAACATCTCAACTCTATTAAAATCAACACAATAATGATTAAACCTGGAGAGTCTATCTCCTACTCTGATTCTTACTGGCATCTTTAAAACTCTGAAATCACATTACATGCAGTGGCCTATACCTCTACTCAAACATAATTTGTGGGGTACTTACATACCTCAAGGCTCATCATGGTGGCTCCAACCACTCATATCCTTCCGGGTCGCCTGCCATATGCAGATTTAGTGCGACATTAGCATCTTGAATACACACATTTTATGATAAATTTCTTCCGTTAACCACACGACACATTGCATTTCTATAAAGAAGCTATTGCTTCCAAAACACATGACACTTTATAACACTTATTAAACCATAAATTTAAAAGATATTTCACATATGATTTATACATAACACACGTCACTCTGTACACTTTCCATTGGTTGAAATTCCCTAGCAAAGATATCAAAATTGCAGGTGTCGACGGCATCTCCCGTGCTCCTACCAACTCCTGATTGAAAGTCTGGTTCAATTGCCCTCGGAATTCACCAACAGTTTATCCATACTCCTACGGTAAGCTTCCTGCTTTGCATAAATATGCTAACTTCCGTCCTGAGCGTTACTATTTGGTATTCTTAAGACATTACCAAATGCTTCGTAAAGTTTCTCCCAGCGCATTCCAGCGTAATTAGACATGTATGATCAGTCAATATTTTATACATTGCGCTTAACACTGTACATAACTTTACATAGATTATTATTTACAATAGTTCTGCAACTTACCTCACACGTTGCTTCCTAAGTGAACACACCATTGTTCGTACTGCTGACTACACATGTAGTGACGACTGTCTGCGACTCTCCGTGACAAACTGTGTCCAACTGGGTAAACTGCGTAAGACTGGCTTAAGACTGGCTGCTCTGCCAAGGGTCGACCCCCTTATATTGGATTCACACGAAAAGTAGAGCTACATTTTCCCGCGCTATCTCGACTCCTCTCCCAGCATGATTCTGGTCTCGAAACCATGCTCATCGAGTTCCTTTTTCTTCACTGATCCCAGAACTATCCACGTGCTGAAGAATCGCTCGGCCAATTAATTAATATTAATTCCTTTCTCCATAGCGTGGGGACGCTGTTTCACTGGGAATCCCTGGCGACCGCTTCAAACTCAGCCGCGAATAACCATAGTCTATGTTCTTCCGCACTTCATTAAATATGCGTCAATTTCGCAGATTAAAGGCTCTAAAATTAGCCTCCTGGCTAAAGATTCACCTGTGTGCCACTCTCATGTCATTGCGTTACTCCAATCACGAGTAATCAATGATTTTCCTTGGGATCTCTCCCTACTCTTCTTCGTCCTATTCTCAGTCGGGGAAAAACTGGGTCATTATTCAAGCCCCCAACCTCTTCCAGACGACATAACGAGGTCAGCAAGATTGACGTGGCTCCAAGGGGCACCTCCCACAATTCTGGGCCAATTAGTAAAACGTCAAACTCTGCACTTTCTGTGCTCCAAGTCCAGTATAGCCTACTCCAAGTAGACTAATAATGCTGTATTCTGCTCCTTTTCCCTGCATTATTTTAATAAATAATGTCATTATCAACTGAAATCACACCAGTGATTAAATAAACACTTTTCTCTAGGGGTTCTTACAATGAAACTCCCTCAACAGACCTCGGGTTCGTTCCCTGGTGGAACTTTTATACTGAGATCACAGTCTCTGAGATCCACGTTCGATATCAGTCAGCATAACCCCTTCGGGTTCAGTATCTGTAATAAATTGCACTTGGAGACGCGGTTAGATGCAAACATCCGTGTAAGCATAGTATGCAATAATAGACTGAACTTGAAAGCTACACGAAATTATAATCCTTCGAAGAAACGCCAAGACGATCGACAAGAATCTTCTGTTGTGTGAGTAGCCTACACCTGTTGCCTACAACCAGTTATTCTATAAAGATCACATGTCTCGTCAATACCAAATGAAAATGATAGCCAGTGTAAATAGTTTGTGTAAGGCGAGAATCCTTGTCAGTTCATGTCTAATACAGTCTTTTCTTACAATCAATCATAAGTAAGTTTATTCAGAGTTACTGATGATGGTTAGATGTCATGATATTATCTGTCGTGCTACCTAGTGTGCTAACACCAGACCACCTGATCTATATATATAAATATTTTTCAATAGGAGAAAAGTTACTCTGTTTGTCCAAGTGGACAAGGTAAGTTACAAATGGTTGTCCAAGTGGGGCAGGTAACTTACAAGTAGAGCCTCAACGTTGGGATAGAATAAGGAAGCATAACAGAGATTATCAGGGCACATATGTGCACAACTGATATACACCTTAGGAGCAGTAGGGTTCATAGTAATTTGTTTTGTTGTAAGGGGTTTGTCCACATTGGACAAAATGGAATTTAGGTCTGGGGTTGTGAATAAGTTAAAACAGTAAAATAACAGTTATTCAGGGAACGGGGGGAAATAGTAGTGAGGAAGGTAAGGAACAGACAATGCGAGATTCGGACACCATTTTCACCCCTGCGTCACAGCTGATCGCTGAAGGGAGTAAATAAAAATTACGGTAAGAGGGGGGGGGGGGGGGAGACGAATCTCAATTGGTTTCAAATGCTGATGGAGATGAGTGAAAATATGAGTAAGGAGTAAGATCTCTAGTAGAGTCTGTGAGTGAGACGTTGGAGTCCAGTGTAGAAAGGTTTAACTAGCAGGTAGAGTCAAGTACCGAGAAGGTAGAGTCTGGTATAGAGGTACTGAACAAGCAGGAAGGAGAAGTGAAGGAATCTGTAAGTAAGGAGACAGGAGAATTGAAGAGGTTTAGGAGTAAGGAGGTAGGAGAAGTTAGGCAGCAAGGAGAGGCTATGAGAAAGATGATAGGCAGGAAAATAGAATCTGTGAAGTTGTGTTTGGACGAAGCAGTGGAGAAGCAGCAGTTAGATGAGACAGCAGGTGATAGCAGCTTAGATGTGAGAGAACAGCATTTGGAGGTGATGTTAGGTGAAAGTCAGCAGGGAGATTCTAGTAGACAGGACAAATAGAAGGTGGACATAAGGAATTATAGAAGTAGAAAGAAACAGGATAAGTAGATAATATCAGCACAGGAAATCACCAGAGAGGTGGGGGGCGTCAGGATAATTATCAGAGACAGGAAGGTAACTATCAGAGAGTTGGGGGCGTCAGGAAGGGGGTAACGAGAGAGTGCAGGTGAACCAGAGGAGACAAAAACAAGGTGTTCAAGGAGATTTAATCTCCGAATGGGCTGCGTAGGGAGGTCAGTCAGGCAGTCCGTGAGAAATGAAGTCAGGCAATGTGTTATTGTGGGTGAGAAGGATTTTATGCCTATGAGTCGGGGAGATCTGCTAGCTGACCAGCAGAAATTTTCGTGTATCGGTGAGAAGGAGGCTTTTACGTCAACTGTTGAGTTGAGCATACTATGTAAGAGTGTGCAGGTATTAGTGGATACGGGGAGTGAGAGAAGTGTTATCAGTAAGGGATTTTATGATACTTTTATTAAGGATGGTGGTAAGTTGGAAGAAATTCCAATTAAGTCAACATATGTGGTAACTGCCGTTGGTAATAAATCCCAATGAGTGGGAAAGCAGGTATTGTTGCCCATGAGGTTTGGTAATGAAGTTGACCACTATACTTTCTTGGTAATCCTTAACCTAATTATTGAAGTGTTTTTAGGTGTAGACTGGCTTAACGAGCATAGTGCTCTTGTTGATTCTCACCGGGGTGTTATCAACTTTGTTAGAGGGAATATAAATCAGGAGATGAGAATGAAATGCAAGAGTGTAGATATGACAGTAAATGCATGTGTTACTGAGGTCACTGTAGGAGACAAGTCAGAATGTAAGCCTGACTATGAGGAGGAAGTTGTGGACTTATGTCACATTGCTGTGAAGGGTGATAAGTGTGATCAACTCCAGCAGGCGGTCAAAAAGAGTGTTTTAATTGTTGAGGAGAGAGATAGTTTGTTAGAGGTTTTAGAGGTAAACTAAGGAGTTTTTAGTGCCGAACCAGGGCTAACACTCGCCTATACGCATCAGTTCGAAATTGTAGATAATTCTCCGTTTTCTGGACCCAAGTGCCCGATACCTCACAAATTTGCCAATGCTGTGGAGAAAGAAATAAGCATTATGCTGAATCAGGATATTGTTGAACCTCCATCGGGTGTATCATTTTGGCAGGTAAGTTGTAGAGAGCAGCGAAGGAAGTTGGAAGGTTACCGTTTTTGGAGGGTTAAATTCGGATTTTTATGTATAGGCGATCAGGTGTGTTTCAGAGTTCCTATTTATCTTCAGCTTGGGGGTTGGTTTAGTTTTTTGTTTCAAGTATTTCAGGGGTCCCTTAAGGTGGTCAAACGTATTGGTGAGTGTGCATATACTGTAGTTTAACGGACCAGGACGGTAAGTCAATCAACACTTATAACATTAGGAACTTGCATAGATATCATTCTACAATATGAACTGACATGGATTTCTTGTTATCTAGTTGTACGGACTGGGAAGGTATGACAGACTCAAGAAATGTGACGAAGAGGCCAGATGGCAAGTGATAAGTGCGAGTGAAAGAGAAGGTCAGAATGGTAATGGTAAATTCTGCGCAGGTGATACCATGGCTTACGACATCTCATAAGAATTTGTAAGGGTCTCACATTTAGATGATGATATTAAGTGTACATATAAGACGCTAATTCAATTGAGTGCTGAGAGTGAGAGAAGACACAAATGGCATTTGAAAGAATGATAATGTCAGATGTTGAAAGCTGTAAATATGTTTTCCAGGGTCTATTTTTTATGTCAGGGTAGTTCTTGGTGTTTGTGATTCTCGCTTGTTGCACTTGTGTGAAACCCCGTGGGGCGTTATTGTAACTGTCCAGGTTACAATAGTGCAATCCCACCAGCAACTCTAACACTGGGGAACAAGTCAAGTTAGGCTATCGTGCTTCATATCATTTTATTTTATGTCCATCATTCATCCTCTTCATTTTAGTTTATAGGGTTGTAGTTATTAAGTATACAATTGTGTATATTGCAAGGATTCAGTCTAGGGACTTTTATTTCATTGTACGAAAATGTCATCCTATGTACAAGCTTTGTGTCTGCCAGTACTAGGATAGGTGTCAGTATGGAAGGTCCAATCCAAATTTAGATCTCTTGTATCGTGAGGCTTTGCTCTTGGCCAAGGTGAGTGGCAGAGGTCATATTGCAAGTTCATTTCTATGGATTTATTGAGGATTCGAGATTGTTTTCATGTAAATGTCTGGGTTGGATGTTGTGACTCTTAAGTGACTTGTGAGGTGTGATCAAGCGTGTGGAGACCTCCCTTGATTCTGTGGTTTTACACTGAACGGCTGTATTATATCTTCATTTGGACTAGCAGAGAGTAGATTAGAGGTGGAAGTACCATTGTGCTCGCGGTATAAGTAATTCCTGTACCAAATCAGTAATCATATTCGTTTTTGCAAAGTATTGTAACCACAAATACCCTTGTTAGGTTACCGCAATGCGGTTATAAACAAGCAGCATTATTACCGCGGGAGTATGTGCACCACGTGTAAATACTGTAAGATAATGTATATACAGTTTTTGGACGCACACGTGTATGGATTTTATGGTTATGTTATATAAAGTATCTGTACTAAATTGCACTTGAAGACGCGGCTGGATGCATACATCTGTGTAAGCATAGTATGCAATAATAGACTGAACTTGAAAGCTACACGATATTATAATCCTTCGAGAAAACGCCAAGACGATCTACAAGAATCTTCTGTTGTGTGAGTAGCATAAACCTGTTGCCAACAACCAGTTATTCTATACAGGTCACATGTCTCGTCAATACCAAAGGAAAATGATAGCCAGTGTAAATAGTTTGTGTAAGGCGAGAATCCTTGTCAGTTCACTTCAAATACAGTCATTTCTTTCAATCAATCATAAGTAAGTTTATTCAAAGTTACTGATGGTGGATATATGTCATGATATTATCTGTCGTGCTGCCTAGTGTGCTAACACCCTACCCCCTGATCTATAATTATAAATGTTTCTCAATAAGAGAAAAGTTACTCTGTTTGTCCAAGTGGACAAGGTAAGTTACAAATGGTTGTCCAAGTGGGGCAGGTAACTTACAAATGGAGCCTCAACGTTGGGATAGAATAAGGAAGCATAACACAGATTATCAGGGCACATATGTACACAACTGATATACACCTTAGGAGCAGTAGGGTTCATAGTAATTTGTTTTGTTGTAAGGGGTTGTCCACATTTGACACTACGGAATTAAGGTCTGGGGTTGAGAATAACTTAAAACAGTAAAATAACTGTTAATCAGGGAAAGGGGGGAAATAGTAGTGAGGAAGGTAAGGAACAGACAATGGGAGAATCGGATACCATTTTCACCCCTGCGTCACAGCTGATCGCTGAAGGGAGTGATTAAAATTTAAGGTAAGGGGAGAGGGGGATAGGAGGCGAATCTCAATTGGTTTCAAATGCTGATGGAGATGAGTGAACATGAGTAAGGAGTAAGATCTCAGGCAGAGTCTGTGAGTGAGACGTTGGAGTCCAGTGTGGAGAAGTTTAACCAGCAGGTAGAGCCAAGTACCGAGAAGGTAGAGTTTGGTATAGAGGCAGTGAAAGAGCAGGAAGGAGAAGTAAAGGAATCTGTAAGTAAGGAGACAGGAGAATTGAAGAGGTTTAGGGGTAAGGAGGTAGGAGAAGTTAGGCAGCAAGGAGAGGCTATGAGAAAGAAGATAGGCAGGAAAATAGAATCTGTGAAGTTGTGTGTGGACGAAGCAGTGGAGAAGCAGCATTTAGAGGAGACGGTAGGTGATAGCAGCTTAGATGTGAGTGAACAGCATTTGGAGGTGATGTTAGGTGAAAGTCAGCTGGGAGATTCTGGTAGACAGGATAAATAGAAGGTGGACATGAGGAATTATAGAAGTAGAATGAAACAGCATAAGTAGATAATATCAGCACAGGAAAATCATCAGAGAGGTGGGGGGCGTCAGGATAATTTTCAGAGACAGGAAGGTAACTATCAGAGAGTTGGGGGGCGTCAGGAAGGTGGTAACGACAGAGTGCAGGTGAACCAGAGGAGACAAAAACAAGGTGTTCAAGGAGATTTAATCTCCGAATGGGCTGCGTAGGGAGGTCAGTCAGGCAGTCCGTGAGAAATGAAGTCAGGCAATGTGTTATTGTGGGTGAGAAGGATTGTATGCCTATGAGTCGGGGAGATCTGCTAGCTGACCAGCAGAAATTTTCGTGTATCGGTGAGAAGGAGGCTTTTACGTCAACTGTTGAGTTGAGCATACTATGTAAGAGTGTGCAGGTATTAGTGGATACGGGGAGTGAGAGAAGTGTTATCAGTAAGGGATTTTATGATACTCTTATTAAGGATGGTGGTAAGTTGGAAGAAATTCCAATTAAGTCAACATATGTGGTAACTGCCGTTGGTAATAAATCCCAATGAGTGGGAAAGCAGGTATTGTTGCCCATGAGGTTTGGTAATGAAGTTGACCACAAGACTTGCTTGGTAATCCTTAACCTAATTATTGAAGTGTTTTTAGGTGTAGACTGGCTTAACGAGCATAGTGCTCTTGTTGATTCTCACCGGGGTGTTATCAACTTTGTTAGAGGGAATATAAATCAGGAGATGAGAATGAAATGCAAGAGTGTAGATATGACAGTAAATGCATGTGTTACTGAGGTCACTGTAGGAGACAAGCCAGAAGGTAAGCCTGACTATGAGGAGGAAGTTGTGGACTTATGTCACATTGCTGTGAAGGGTGATAAGTGTGATCAACTCCAGCAGGCGGTCAATAAGAGTGTTTTAATTGTTGAGGAGAGAGATAGTTTGTTAGAGGTTTTAGAGGTAAACTAAGGAGTTTTTAGTGCCGAACCAGGGCTAACACTTGCCTATACGCATCAGTTCGAAATTGTAGATCATTCTCAGTTTTCTGGACCCAAGTGCCCGATACCTCACAAATTTGCTAATGCTGTGGAGAAAGAAATAGGCATTATGCTGAATCAGGATATTGTTGAACCTCCATCGAGTGTATCATTTTGGCAGGTAAGTTGTAGAGAGCAGCGAAGGAAGTTGGAAGGTTACCGTTTTTGGAGGGTTAAATTCGGATTTTTATGTATAGGCGATCAGGTGTGTTTCAGAGTTCCTATTTATCTTCAGCTTGGGGGTTGGTTTAGTTTTTTGTTTCAAGTATTTCAGGGGTCCCTTAAGGTGGTCAAACGTATTGGTGAGTGTGCATATACTGTAGTTTAACGGACCAGGACGGTAAGTCAATCAACACTTATAACATTAGGAACTTGCATAGATATCATTCTACAATATGAACTGACATGGATTTGTTGTTAACTAGTTGTACGGACTGGGATGGTATGACAGACTCAAGAAATGTGACGAAGAGGCCAGATGGCAAGTGATAAGTGCGAGTGAAAGAGAAGGTAAGAATGGTAATGGTAAATTCTGTGCAGGTGATACCATGGCTTACGACATCTCATAAGAATTTGTAAGGGTCTCACATTGAGATGAAGATATTAAGTGTACATATAAGACGCTAATTCAATTGAGTGCTGAGAGTGAGAGAAGACACAAATGGCATTTGAAAGAATGATAATGTCAGATGTTGAAAGCTGTAAATATGTTTTCCAGGGTCTATTTTTTTATGTCAGGGTAGTTCTTTGTGTTTGTGATTCACGTCTGTTGCACTTGTGTGAAACCCCGTGGGGCGTTATTGAATCTGTCCAGGTTACAATAGTGCAATCCCACCAGCAACTCTAACACTGGGGAACAAGTCAAGTTAGGCTATCGTGCTTCATATCATTTTATTTTATGTCCATCATTCATCCTCTTCATTTTAGTTTATAGGGTTGTAGTTATTAAGTATACAATTGTGTATATTGCAAGGATTCAGTCTAGGGACTTTTATTTCATTGTAAGAAAATGTCATCCTATGTACATGCTTTGTGTCTGCCAGTACTAGGATAGGTGACAGTATGGAAGGTCCAATCCAAATTTAGATATCTTGTATCGTGAGGCTTTGCTCTTGGCCAAGGTGAGTGGCAGAGGTCATATCGCAAGTTCATTTCTATGGATTTATTGAGGGTTCGAGATTGTTTTCATGTAAATGTCTGGGTTGGATGTTGTGACTCTTAAGTGACTTGTGAGGTGTGATCAAGCGTGTGGAGACCTCCCTTGATTCTGTGGTTTTACACTGAACGGCTGTATTATATCTTCATTTGGACTAGCCGAGAGTAGATTAGAGGTGGAAGTACCATTGTGCTCGCGGTATAAGTAATTCCTGTACCAAATCAGTAATCATATTCGTTTTTGCAAAGTATTGTAACCACAAATACCCTTGTTAGGTTACCGCAATGCGGTTATAAACAAGCAGCATTATTACCGCGGGAGTATGTGCACCACGTGTAAATACTGTAAGATAATGTATATACAGTTTTTGGACGCACACGTGTATGGATTTTATGGTTATGTTATATAAAGTATCTGTACTAAATTGCACTTGAAGACGCGGCTGGATGCATACATCTGTGTAAGCATAGTATGCAATAATAGACTGAACTTGAAAGCTACACGATATTATAATCCTTCGAGAAAACGCCAAGACGATCTACAAGAATCTTCTGTTGTGTGAGTAGCATAAACCTGTTGCCAACAACCAGTTATTCTATACAGGTCACATGTCTCGTCAATACCAAAGGAAAATGATAGCCAGTGTAAATAGTTTGTGTAAGGCGAGAATCCTTGTCAGTTCACTTCAAATACAGTCATTTCTTACAATCAATCATAAGTAAGTTTATTCAAAGTTACTGATGGTGGATATATGTCATGATATTATCTGTCGTGCTGCCTAGTGTGCTAACACCCTACCCCCTGATCTATAATTATAAATGTTTCTCAATAAGAGAAAAGTTACTCTGTTTGTCCAAGTGGACAAGGTAAGTTACAAATGGTTGTCCAAGTGGGGCAGGTAACTTACAAATGGAGCCTCAACGTTGGGATAGAATAAGGAAGCATAACACAGATTATCAGGGCACATATGTACACAACTGATATACACCTTAGGAGCAGTAGGGTTCATAGTAATTTGTTTTGTTGTAAGGGGTTGTCCACATTTGACACTATGGAATTAAGGTCTGGGGTTGAGAATAACTTAAAACAGTAAAATAACTGTTAATCAGGGAAAGGGGGGAAATAGTAGTGAGGAAGGTAAGGAACAGACAATGGGAGAATCGGATACCATTTTCACCCCTGCGTCACAGCTGATCGCTGAAGGGAGTGATTAAAATTTAAGGTAAGGGGAGAGGGGGATAGGAGGCGAATCTCAACTGGTTTCAAATGCTGATGGAGATGAGTGAACATGAGTAAGGAGTATGATCTCTGGCAGAGTCTGTGAGTGAGACGTTGGAGTCCAGTGTGGAGAAGTTTAACCAGCAGGTAGAGCCAAGTACCGAGAAGGTAGAGTCTGGTATAGAGGCAGTGAACAAGCAGGAAGGAGAAGTAAAGGAATCAGTAAGTAAGGAGACAGGAGAATTGAAGAGGTTTAGGAGTAAGGAGGTAGGAGAAGTTAGGCAGCAAGGAGAGGCTATGAGAAAGAAGATAGGCAGGAAAATAGAATCTGTGAAGTTGTGTGTGGACGAAGCAGTGGAGAAGCAGCATTTAGAGGAGACGGTAGGTGATAGCAGCTTAGATGTGAGTGAACAGCATTTGGAGGTGATGTTAGGTGAAAGTCAGCAGGGAGATTCTAGTAGACTGGACAAATAGTAGGTGGACATAAGGAATTATAGAAGTAGAAAGAAGCAGGATAAGTAGATAATATCAGCACAGGAAATCACCAGAGAGGTGGGGGGCGTCAGGATAATTATCAGAGACAGGAAGGTAACTATCAGAGAGTTGGGGGCGTCAGGAAGGTGGTAACGACAGAGTGCAGGTGAACCAGAGGAGATAAGAACAAGGTGTTCAAGGATCTTTAAACTCCGAACGGGCAGCGTAGGGAGGTCAGTCAGGCAGACCGTGAGAAATGAAGTCAGGCAATGTGTTATTGTGGGTGAGGAGGATTTTATGCCTATGAGTCGGGGAGATCTGCTAGCTGACCAGCAGACATTTTCGTGTATCGGTGAGAAGGAGGCTTTTACGTCAACTGTTGAGTTGAGCATACTATGTAAGAGTGTGCAGGTATTAGTGGATACGGGGAGTGACAGAAGTGTTATCAGTAAGGGATTTTATGATACTCTTATTAAGGATGGTGGTAAGTTGGAGGAAATTCCAATTAAGTCAACATATGTGGTAACTGCCGTTGGTAATAAATCCCAATGATTCGGAAAGCAGGTATTGTTGCCCATGAGGTTTGGTAATGAAGTTGACCACAAGACTTGCTTGGTAATCCTTAACCTAATTATTGAAGTGTTTTTAGGTGTAGACTGGCTTAACGAGCATAGTGCTCTTGTTGATTCTCACCGGGGTGTTATCAACTTTGTTAGAGGGAATATAAATCAGGAGATGAGAATGAAATGCAAGAGTGTAGATATGACAGTAAATGCATGTGTTACTGAGGTCACTGTAGGAGACAAGCCAGAAGGTAAGCCTGACTATGAGGAGGAAGTTGTGGACTTATGTCACATTGCTGTGAAGGGTGATAAGTGTGATCAACTCCAACAGGCGGTGAATAAGAGTGTTTTAATTGTTAAGGAGAGAGATAGTTTGTTAGAGGTTTTAGAGGTAAACTGAGGAGTTTTTAGTGCCGAACCAGGGCTAACACTTGTCTATACGCATCAGTTCGAAATTGTAGATCATTCTCCGTTTTCTGGACCCAAGTGCCCGATACCTCACAAATTTGCTAATGCTGTGGAGAAAGAAATAGGCATTATGCTGAATCAGCATATTGTTGAACCTCCATCATTTTTGCAGGTAAGTTGTAGAGTGCAGCGAAGTAAGTTGGCAGGTTACCGTTTTTGGAGGGTTAAATCCTGGTTTTTAGGGATAGGCGATCAGGTGTGTTTCAGAGTTCCTATCTATCTTCAGCTCGGGGGTTGGTTTAGTTTTTTGTTTCAAGTATTTCAGGGGTCCCTTAAGGTGGTCAAACGTATTGGTGAGTGTGCATATACTGTAGTTTAACGGACCAGGACGGTAAGTCAATCAACACTTATAACATTAGGAACTTGCATAGATATCATTCTACAATATGAACTGACATGGATTTCTTGTTATCTAGTTGTACGGACTGGGATGGTATGACAGACTCAAGAAATGTGACGAAGAGGACAGATGGCAAGTGATAAGTGCGAGTGAAAGAGAAGGTAAGCATGGTTATGGTAAACCCTGTGCAGGTGATACCATGTCTTACCACATCTCATAAGAATTTCGAAGGGTCTCACATTGAGATGAAGATATTAAGTGTACATATAAGACGCTAATTCAATTGGGTGCTGAGAGTGAGAGAAGACACAAATGGCATTTGAAAGAATGAGAATGAGAGATGTTGAAAGCTGTAAATATGTTTTCCAGGGTCTATATTTTATGTCAGGGTAGTTGTTTGTGTTTGTGATTCACGCTTGTTTCACTTGTGTGAAACCCCGTGGGGCGTTATTGTAACTGTCCAGGTTACAATAGTGCAATCCCACCAGCAATTCTAACACTGGGGAACAAGTCAAGTTAAGCTATCGTGCTTCATATCATTTTATTTTATGTCCATCATTCATCCTCATCATTTTAGTTTATAGGGTTGTAGTTATTAAGAAAAGAAATTTTCATCATATGTACAAGCTTTGGGTCTGCCAGTAATAGGATAGGTGGCAGTATGGAAGGTCCAATCCAAATTTAGATCTCTTGTATCGTATCGTGAGGCTTTGCTCTTGGCCAATGTGAGTGATAGAGGTCATATTGGTAGTTCATTTCTATGGATTTGTTGAGGGTTCGATATTGTTTTCATGTAATTGTCTGGGTTGGATGTTGTGACTCTTAGATGACGTGTGAGGTGTGATCAAGCGTGTGGAGACCTCCCTTGATTCCGTGGTTTTGCGCTGAACGGCTGTATTATAACTTCATTTGGACTAGCCGAGAGTGTATTAGAGATGGACGTACCATTGTGCTCGCGGTATAAGTAATTCCTGTACCAAATCAGTAATCATATTCGTTTTTGCGAAGTATTGTAACCACGCATACCCTAGTTAGGTTACGGCAATGCGGTTATCAACAAGCAGTATTATTACCGCGGGAGTACCGTATGTGGACCACGTGTAAATACTGTAAGATAATGTATATAAACAGTTTTTGGACGCACAGGTGTGTGGATTTTATAGTTATGTTATATAAAGTATCTGTACTAAATTGCACTTGGAGACGCGGCTAGATGCATACATCTGACAATAGTGCAATCCCACCAGCAACTCTAACACTAGGGAACAAGTCAAGTTAGGCTATCGTGTTTCATATCATTTTATTTTGTTTCCATCATTCAGCCGACGGATTAGCTTACTGGGATTGTTCCAGTAGACAAATTTAACAAATGATTTTAGGTGTAAACAGAGCATTATCATCATTATCATCATTATCATCATACTCATCAATATCATCTTCATTATCATCATCATCATTAAAATCAGTATTAATGCTACTATCTAGTCCTTTTTGATCTTCTTGCAATACCACCTCTTGCATAGTCTGTCTTTTCTTTGGTAGTGTTGATAGCTTATCGGACGTTGGAGATGGATTAAACATAACTTTTAGAGGAGATGATAAATGTTTTTTTACAAAAAAAGGCACTATATTGGGTAGCAATATCTTTTTCTCGGTCTAGCTTCTTAGCAATTTGATAATTCTTTGTCAACAGCAACCGTGGTTCGTTCGGAGCACTACATTGATGATCACTCACACTTGAAACCTCACCATTTCTACTTTTCAGATCGCTTCGATATCTTCTTGACCTCTCTTTTGAGCATCGCCAGAATATTATTCCATCTACATTCTGACGAATATAGTTATAAGAGTAGCCTTCATAGAGTGCACGTTGTTTACCTTTGTTGGTTGTAGTAAGCTCCATAGTAGTAACTAACCTGGCAGTATGATTTGCATACTATAGAGGTTACAACTGTTCTGGTGATAGTGACTTACCATAAGCTTTTATATTGGCTTATGTGTTGGGTTATATACTGTATATTGGCTTTATTGACTTATGTATTGGCTTATGTGTTGGATTATGTATTGGCTATTATGTTGACTTATGCATTGGCTTATGCATTGGCTTCTACCTTCTACCTTATGCAGATTTCTTGTTGATTTTGTGGTAACTTTGGTGTAATGCCGATCACAACTTTTGGATGATAAACAAGATGTATTAAGGTTATGGGAACCTAATTTAGGAGCACAGTGGTGCATATTAAGCTATTGTGTGATAAAGCTGATTCTTTTGGGTGTAATGCTTAGTGAATTATATGTTTGTATTTTGGGATTGTGCCAGTGCGTGCTTATGAGCCAGTAAGTGCCAATCGTTGTTAGACTTGTTATAGTCGTAAACCAGCTGTTCGGTGTACTTGAACCAATGGAGGTTCGTATTTTTAGATATCCGTTGAGACATAATCAGCTGTTTATCAGGTCTTTCTAATACCTTCGTCTTGACTATAAGCTATTCTAAAGCAATGCTTGGATAAGTTGCATGATGAAACAGAATAATATTTCCGCGTCCGCACAACCAGCATTTATGGCATACCCTCGTCTCACTGAGCTAATGAGACAGCTCCGGCAGAGCGCCGAGTTCCTGCGACCAGTTTTTGGCCACGCTGAATGCAGTTACATCGTTGCCAAAGCCTGGTTTATTAAGACGCATTCCTGTCAAACCTATTAGTGGGACTCATTGTTGCAGAATAAACTTTTGTCGTGAATTTCGACGAGGAACCAAATGCCAACCTCCATGTGCGGCATTTTTTGTTCACCCTGTATGTAAGCTTTCCATCTCTCAACCTTTTCTTCCCTATCTGTTAGAGGCTCTCCATTTGTGTCCTTAATATTACAGCACTTAGTCTTCTTTTCCCTAAAAGTATTTTTAATCTTTCGATAAGCTGTGTCTACTTTTTCTAATTTCAGACAATTCTCTATACCTGCACATTTCTCGTTCAACCATTCTTTTTTCGCTTCCTTGCACTTCTTGTTGACCTTATTTCTCAGACGTCTGTATTCTGCTTTCCCCTTTTCATCTCTTACATTCTTGTGTTTCCACCTTTCATCCATCAATTCTAGTATATCCTGAGTGATCCACGGTTTTCTATCTATTCCTTCTTTCCTACGAATGTTTTTCTGCGGATTTTGTTATTTCATTCTTCAAAAGTGCCCATTCGTCTGCAATTGAAGTTTGGTTTAGGGTTTTTCATTAGTCCTCCTTTATACTCTTCTTGAATCTTTCGTTTACATCCTTCTCTTTCAGTCTGTCTATTGCCCACCCTATTGGCTTTTGATTTTTCTTCAATTCCTTCAACTTTAATCTGCATTTCAAAACAATCAGATTGTGGTAAGAGTTTATGTCAGCACTGGGATATGTTTTACAATCCAAAATCTGCTTTCTAAACCTCTTCTTGATCATAATGAAGTCGATTTGGTAACGCCTTGCATCTCCTGGTCTCATCCATGTGTATATTCTTCTATTTTGGTTATTGAATAAGGTGTTAGCTATGACCAACTCATGCTCCGTGCAGAATTCCATCAGCCTGCTTCCTCGATCATCCCTTTCACTTAATCCGAAATCTCCTACTGTCTTCCCTTCTCTTCCTTTCCCTACCAAAGCATTCCAATCTCCCATTACTATAACATTTTCATCACCCTTGATATACCTCAAAATTTCATCTATTTCTTCGTAGACCAATTCAACATCTTCATCATCAGCTTGACTGGTAGGCATATAGAATTGTACCACTGTGGTGCGCTTAGGTTTTGTATTGATTTTTGCTGCAATAATCCGTTCAGAATATTGCTCATAATATTCCACCCGCTGTCCAAATGTCCTAATCAATATGAGACCAACCCCTGCTTGCCCATTGTTTGATGCAGTGTTATTGACCTTATAGTATCCTGACAAAAGTCATGTTCTTCCTGCCAGCGCATTTCACTAATCCCAACCAAATCCAACCTCAACCTATCCATTCCCCATTCTAAGTTTTCTAACCTTCCACTTCACAGCAGACTTCTAACATTCCACGCTCCGTTCCGTAGAATGTCAGATTCCCTCTTCGTCACTTCTGTGATGTTAAACCCCTCTTGAGTAGTCCCCACCCGGAGATCCGAACGGGGGGATAGTTTACCTCCGGATTGGAATTTTACAAGGGAGGAGGCCATCATCACATGTAATTATGCATAGAGGGGTGCATATCCCCGGGAAGAGAATTAAGGAAGTACTTTCCCGTTGCTTTCAGCCGTAAGACAAAACGCAGTGTAGCCATTAGATGGCTTATATTATCAGTATCTTAACCGTCTATAAGACAATTAAAGGATTGATTTATTCTGGAAGGCTGCTATTCCCACTCAGATTAAGTAATAGAGCAATTCTACTAACAAAAAAACTAACTTTCTACTTAAAAATAAATGCCAAAATTCTACTTACGAAAATGCTAAAGTTCATTCAACAACAAAATACTACCACTTAAACAGTCTGTCACCAGGCAGACTCATATGCAACCTCACTCCCCATAGTCTAATGAAACAATGAGCTATATCTAATAAACAATGCAACTACCACCAGACACACACACCACAGTCTGATGGAACAATGAACTATATCTAATAAACAAACTAACTACATACCTACAACTAAAACCAACCACACACCCACATTCTAGAAGAGGAAATGGAAAACAGAAATAAGAGTAAGCGAAACACAAGATAGGGGGAAAGGAAATGCCCTAATCCCTCAAAGAACGAGAATTAAGGGACCCGGAAGAAAGGAGTTCCAGGAAAGGCAGAAAGGAATGGTAAAGAGGAGAGGGACTGCCCCAGAGGCAATGGAAGAAGGAGAAAGACAGGACCCATCTCAGGAAAACATCGGGGTCGCCAACTCTGTGGTCGCTATATTAGAGGACTAGCGCCCTCCCCCAAATAATCAACTGTGATCTCTTGTATCATTTCCAATGGTCCAATTATCCAACATATCGATGTTTTGATCATAAAGAGTATGACTGTTTTCATAAGACTCATTAAATTTTACGAACCTCGCAAACGCTTTGTAATCTGTGTGTGTATAGAGTATGGGTCGTTATTGTTCGTTAACTGTAGTAGTATGTACTGTCCCCGAATTCGTATAAAGAGATACCAGGGACTGATATGAAAGGCAGCCTTAGAAAAGAGAGCATTTAATTAATATTGGAATAATGAATTTTGGAACAGGTCCATTACACAATCTTTATGTCATGAAGTATTGCCCACCAAGAAGCTTGTTAGCTGAATGTAATCTCGCCCTAGAAAGGGCGGATTTGATTGGATCATCCATACGAGATAGACCACAGCCGGTACTTGAAGAAAGGGAATGGAATTGGAAGATCCGGTGAGCGAAATTAGAAATGGAATGTTTTATTTTGTCTAGTAGGCTATTTAATGCATTTTGAAGCATTGACCATGGGAAATAAATTGAAGAAATTAATTAAGATATAATCAGGAAATGTCTTCTGTGGATATTAACGCCCGAGGTCTGTATGAGGATATTCATGTCCGAGTTTGGGTTGGCAGCAGAGGAAGGGGCAGGTGGTTCGAGAAGGCGAGAGAAGGATGACGTCAGAGTGTGTCAGGTGACGTGAGGGAGAGTCTACTAAGTCAGAGAGAGGGGAGCAGAGCGCTGCGGAAAGGCGTTACGGCAGTGGTTGTTCGTGTGTGATGATTAAGGAAGTTATATGAACGTGTGAAACATCGTGTCTAAATGTGCTAATGTATTGTGAAGCACGAAAGTCTGTGTGATTTTGAGTGGGTTTTGGAATATTCCACGGTAAAGACCGGTGGCATGGGGAGACAATGAATTGTCAGTCAGCACTGTGTAACGTTTTCGTGGAGAAAAGGGAATTGTGAATATACTTCTTGAAAAGTACTGAACGTGTATGTTTGTAAGGAAACACCTTGAGACACGTTACTTCGGAACGATATGTTCGAGGAGGAAGTGGTAAGCAATAAAATGGAGAACATTATGGACACGTGGCCGGAAGGAGAATGTGATTTGTCAGAGGAAGTCATGGTATATTGTTAAATTATGCTGAGGGAAATGTGGCCTACATCATGAAAGCGAGAATTCCTTCGAATAGAGTCACTTAGAACGATATGCGGAAAAGCAAAGTTCACGCAGCCACTTCAAAAATGCACAATCTACTAGAGAACATTATGAATTTTAGCCAACACAATTATGGAAGGAGACTACACGATTTTCTGGAGGGACGAGAAGAAGAAAACGCCGGGACGAAGACCAGGGATCGAACGAGGTGTCTGTCAGGGGGCGAACCGAACGCCGTGGCAATCAGGCCCTCTCAAGAACTCGGATGGCCGATAGCAGGGAACGAGCAGTTTCTAGGCGGACTAGGGAAGAAGGCTCGTGGTTTGAAGCGAGGCTACCCAGATGTCAGCCGAGTGAAATGGAAACCAGCACCTGTTCTGAACGTGAATGGCTCTTCACATTGTTCGTCTCCGATTCAGCTGCATGTAAGACAAGCCTTTCAATATTTGTAGCCCCAGTTCGTAGTTCTGTGTTCTTGTAGATGCTTTGTGTGATCATTTTATTTCAGTAGAATTTTTGTTAAGTAGTTGGTTTAGATCTTGTGGTCAGTGATTTTATTCATCGAAGCAAGTCACGGTGTGCGTTTAGTGGGCTAGTAAGCCTCAGTTCCAGCATGTTTGGGGATCTTTGCAGGCGAGTTAACTTCTTGCTGACCGTGCCTGGGTTAGTGGAGTCCTCGCTTCGATGATTACCGCTGGCATTTAACCATTGTAAGATCTTTCTCAGATTTGAATTTTCGACCTCTTGGGTTTCGCAATTAATTATTTTTGGATTTAAGAGTGTTTCGGGATGAACAGTTTCTTGCGCTCTTTGCTTCTTTGCATTTTCTTATTTCCGCGCTGTTGCCACTTCGCAGCTTCAGAGGAGTTAGTTTTTGAAAAATTGCTTTCGAAAATTAGATTTTCTTAGATGTTGAATTTTGAATTTTGGGATTTAGCTATTTGATCTTCGATGATTCTTTTCATATTGTGTTGTTGCACAATTATCTGACTTTACCATTTGAATTATTTTCGGAATTTTGAATTTTGATTTTTTTTTTTTTTTTTTTTTTGGATTTTGAAATTTTCACTCTGAAAATTTATTCCATTTTGATATTGGAATTTGAATTAAATCTTTCCTCGGATTTTCAGAAAATCCCGATCAATTTTGGATTTTGAGAAATTTGGGACTTCAATCCTGACTTGAGATTCTCCAAAAATATTTTTTTTTTCTTCCTTTGGAATTATAATTAATTTTCAGTTTTGACTTTTAGAAAATGTCTCGTTGATTTAAAGTTGGTTGCTACTCTGATCGTTCGGATGAAGAGTTCCTTCGAAAACAATTTTGAATTATAAAATGTAATGATGATTCGAGTGATGTTCTCGACTGTTGTTATAGAGTGACACAGTGTATATACATAATTATTTATTTAAATGTTTAATGAATATAGTGCACACATAAGTGGAAAATGTTTTTGAGTTGACACTCACGATCAATGTAACTTGAAACGGATTATAGTTAGAAATATATCGTTCTTAGTTAACACGCACTAGGAGATTGTCATTCGATCTGTAACTGCTATCGCTTTTGAAGCGTATTTAAAATTAGTATCAACGTCATTGAATTACTTATAACTTGAGGGAGAGATGGTCATTTTTTTGATAGTGTTGGATGGTGGTGTTTAAATTGAAGAGGTGTGCGATAATACCATTTTTTTCTTTCTTCGTATTTCGAAGGGATGTTATGTCCTGGGAACCTTTCCTCTGTCAATGGTTGTTGTTGTTATTTGGGCTGCGTTTTGTGTGTGTTTTGGAGTGCAGTGTTGTTAGTCAGCTTTGAGGTGTGATTGCCGTTCGATGGAACGTTGAGTTATTTGGGTTTGTGGAGTTTATTTCGACTGCTGTTAGATTATTTTTACTGTGTTTGATGACAGTATTTCTCTCTATTCGTATTGTAGGACCATTTTGGTTGTGTTTGATGTTTTCTGGTAGGCTGTCGCGTTCATGCAGATCATCTGGGTTGGCGATACCGGGGGCTCCAAAAGTTTAGTATTCAGGACGTTGATATTAATTCAGTTTATGATTATTGTTATTGTTTTGAAGATTGGATAAAAACAGGGGTTCAGTGGATAGCATTCTCATCTTCATTGGTCGGAATGCTAAACCATAACCCGATAAACTCGATGTTGATCACCGTCAGTTAAGGTTGATGAATCATAGGTCTATATAGATTAGTGGAGGAACATTGGTGTAGATAGTGTTCTAGAATGACACGTATATGATAATATTAGGTATTTCTTAAATTTTGTAATTTGAATTAAAAGATATTTCGGTAATCCAATAAAGAATAAAACTCAGGATCTATGTATAGAGTAATATATTGATACTTTAAATAGTGAGAGGCCATCACTATTTAATTCTATTAAGGGGGTTGTTTTTTTTTCTCTTCATAAATATTTTTTTATTGATCCTGATAGAGAAGGCATTGGGATATGTTGCCATTTCATTTATTGTTGATCTTTAAGTCGTTATTTTTGTAGTTTAGCTGACGTTATGTCAGAGTGTGTGCCATAAGACATCAATTGTAATGACATTCAGTTATGGATCTTCGATTTAATTATATCCATTTTTGCGGTGTCTTCCCTCTTTTGAATAAAATTTGGGCACGCATTTGCGTATGCTTATACCATTTTCAATATACTCTTGCGTTGTGTTTTATAGATAGTGGGAGGATAGGAACATGCCATGGTTATCATAGCGGCTTGAACCATTTTATCCATTCCTTTGTCCCTGTTACGCCCGTGTGAATGAGAGTCTTGCGCTCAGGTGTGTGTTGTCGCTGATCCTGTGGAGGATTAACCATTGCGTGTTGATAATATTGCCTGATATGTGTCCACGATTTGCAGAGTGTGTGATGGCGGATATTACCGTAAGTATTAATAGCCGGGGTACTGCCGTTGGTATTTGATCCGCTGCCATCTTGGATTGTGGCATTCACGACACTGCTGAAATCGGGTACATATAGGATGGATATTTATGGCTAGCCCATACTAGTGGGGCCCGAGTATATTACATATACCCAATGGAGGAAATGTGTATTCAAGCCTGTAGGAGTATGACTTCGACCATATTTGAGGCCTGACGAATATGGTAGTGTCGTTTTGTTTGTTTTGATTTGATGAGGTTCTAGTCAGAGGTGTTGACACAAAGATACAATTGTATTATGTGGGTGCAGTAAGGCTAAGAATTATGTAAGATTAGCCGACCGACACTTATAAAGAAAATGAATTATGAAAATAATGAAAAGGATTCATTTGACTGTGAGACGTCTGACTAGGAAAGTTAGCCAGTACAGGTGTAGCCACGTATGGTTGATACCGGATTAACAAGGTTTAGAAGCCGGTTGAACGACTTTGGGAGAGCGTTCATTAATATAGGTTGTTGTTTACTAAATGTTTCGGTGGTGTTGAGTTCTGATAGACCCACTATCGTAGAGAGTAACGGTTCATGTAGGGATAACTGGATTTTTAGACCAGATGTAAAAATGGATAAGCATTCGTAAACTAGTATAGGGTGTTAATAAAGCGGAAAACTGTTCATCGGAAACCATTCTGAAATAAAATGATCACAATAGATATTCATATAGACATATGTAGTGCTGCATTTCCCCACGTTTATCAAGAAAAGAAGAATATGTCTGCTGACTTGGAATCAATCCAAGCAATGTTTAAGGTGTTGAGGGAGACACAGAGTAAAATGGACAAGGATATTGAGGCCTTGCACCAAGGAACTCATCAAAATCAGAAAACATTGGAAATACAAAAATAAATGCCAATGAATTAAGAAAAGAAAGAGCCCAAGTTCGGGAAGATTGTAAGAATAGTAATGAAAACACAAATAAGTCTATGAGTGTGTTACAAAATAATTCAAAATGTACTCAAAAACACTTTAGGTGAAATACGAAAGAGTTCAGCTGCTATGAAGGAGACGTTGCAGACAACACAGAACACTTTAAAGGTAACACAGGATACTCTTGCTACATTGCAAGCTTCCATAGGTGAACTTCGAACCAGTGCAGATACATCACGTGATAACTATGTTCTTACTCAGCACACTTTAGGAGAACTTCAAGAGAGTGCAGCTACCACACGTAACACGTTAGCCGAACTTCAAACAAGCTCAGTTGCCACAAAGGAGGAGTTTGTTAAGTTAAGACAGGAAATGTTGAAACAATTAAACACAATCCAATCAAACAATGATGAAAGATTGGAACAGTTAAAGGCTACTGTAAAAGCACTGCAGGTAGAGGTAAGAAATAAAGCTGAGCTGGTGAGAGGAGAGATTGAAATAGACATTGGTAAGGTTGTCAAGGAAAACATAGAAGTTTTAAAGGTAGAATTAATTAGTGAGGGTAAAACTCAATGTGAATCCGTTACAAAATAATTGTCAAATAAGCTAGTGTTAGCGGAATATCGTCTCAATAAAGACATTAACAATGTTAAAGAGGACTATGATAAACAATTTAAAAGTATGCAAGCATATCATGATAAGGTTATTGAGGAAATTGGGGAGAAAACGGAATCCAAATTGTCAGATGTCGCAACTAAACTTGAGGAAGCCGATTTAAAGACGGAAAATATTAAATCGGATTTGCAGTCGCAAAAGAGTAGTGTAAACTTATACTTACAAACGCAGGTTAACAACTTAAATTCAGATCTTCAAGTGAAGATAGCCGAATCTAGTTCTGGTTTAGAACGGAAAATGGATCAAATGGTAAACGATAAAGGTAAAATAGAATTAGAGATAGACCTTATTAAAACTAAATTGCGAGAGGTTACTATAACTGGGAACACAAACACTACGAGGGACGAAACCGGTATCTTTACCGCAGAGAGGAGCGAATGTCGATCCATGCTGGAACAATTTGAAGCGGGGGATAATTTGATAGAAACTCAACCTATTGGAGGGATAGGAACAGAAGAGGATACCCAAAACGAAACAATTCGAACTATAATTCATAATGTTGAATTTTGGGCTTATGCCGTGTTTTATTATATTGCAATTCGACGCGTTTCGAAAGAAACCATGTCTTTCATCGTCAGGAATAATCTGGAATACGACAATGTTGCTAAGAGAAAGCAACGAAGAACATATAGAAGGTGCCCAAAGATGGACGCCATTATAGCCCCATGTTAGGGACAACGGAAAGCAGCAGTGAATTACTTTCTCAGGGTTCTGATAATAGGTAGCCAGGATTCACTGAGATTGTAGCCGGTGTCGCGGTTGAAATTATCTGGGTGTTTACGTATTTCAACCGCCTCCCTGATGATTCTGGGACGATATTGCTTTATACGGGCAAGAACATCCACCCCTTGGAACATGACATCATGGCCAGGTGTTAAAGCATGATCGGCAACAGCTGATTTATCAGGTTGAATGAGCCTGATACATCTATTATGTTCCTTAATGCGAGTGCATATTGTTCTCGAAGTCTGCCCGATGTAAACCTTGCCACAAGTACAGGGAACTCTGTAGATACCCGGTTGTTGCAATTTAGGCAAACTGTCCTTAGTTGGTCGCAGGAGTTGCCTAATCTTAACAGAAGTTCCAAATACAGTCCGTATGTTGTATCGACGTAGGATTTTAGCAATACGATCCGTTGTGTTATGTATGTACGGAAGGTAAGCAGTTCCTCTTACATCTCTTTTCTCAACTGACGTCCTATTATTATTTGTTGGTTTCAGAACCGTAGAAATCAAAGCCTTGCTATAACCGTTGCTCTCAAAGGTGGTTCGCAGGGTGTTAATTTCTTCTTGTAAAGAAGACACTTCACAAATCCTCCTAGCCCTGGTAGTTAGAGTTGTAAGGATACCATGTTTCTGGGCAGGGTGATGGTGAGAACTTGCGTGGAGATATCTATTGGTGTGTGTTGGCTTACGAAAAACGCTGTGTCCTAAAGATCCATCCTCTTTCTTGGTGACGAGAACATCTAAAAAAGGTATTTTGCCGTCAGATTCCTTTTCCATGGTGAAACAAATAGAAGGGTGCTGGAGATTAAGGTGATCCAGGAAATGGCTAAGATTTTCCTCACCTTCCGTCCAAACAACGAACGTGTCATCCACATAACGCCACCAGATCTTCGGTTTGAAAGGAGCCGACGACAAAGCTTTCTCTTCAAAGTTCTCCATGAAGAAATTAGCCACAACAGGAGAGAGAGGACTACCCATGGCCACACCATCAGTCTGCTCATAAAAATTCCCATTCCATAGAAAGTAGGAGGAGGTCATGCAGTGATAAAAAAGTCTTGTGATGTCTTCAGGAAAAAGGCCATTAATGAGAGACATAACACCATCAATAGGTACTCTCGTAAACAGAGACACCACGTCGAGACTCACTAGAATATCACCCGGCTGAAGTGTTATAGCTTTTAACTTTTCCACGAAGTGTGTGGAATCCTTAATGTACGAAGGCGTGTTACCCAGAAGCGGCTGAAGTAGTCTACCTAAGTATTTGGAAAGGGCATATGTAGGAGAACCAATCGTACTAACAATGGGTCTAAGAGGAACATCGTCCTTATGTATTTTAGGAAGACCATAGAGTCTCGGAGGAATAGCATCCCCTGGAAGGAGAGTCTTCGCTGCATCCGCTGGAATAGATGATTGCTTGATCAATTTGACGGTGACATTTGAGTAGCGAGTAGTAGGATCACGACTATTAATCCTATATACAGGATCTGATAACAAAGACGAGATCTTGGAATCATAATCAACCTTATCCAATACCACTGTCGCATTACCCTTGTCAGCGGGGAGAACGATAATATCAGAATTGTCCCTTAGATCTTTAAGTGCCCGGCTTTCGCCTTGTTTTAAGTTGGTGTTAGGTGGCTTAGCTGTCTTGAGAACTCGGGAACATTCTTGCCTGGCTTCCTCGGCCTCTTCAGGTGTGAGGTGATGTACTGAGGATTCTACGGATGTAATAAGTTCTTCAATAGGAATTCTTCTAGGCGCTACAGCAAAATTGAGACCTTTAGCGAGAACTGCCTGTTGGGTATCACTTAGGGGGTTGCTGGACAAATTTACGACAACCTTGTTAGCATCAAGTCTAATGGCTTGAGATTTCTGCAACTGACATAACCTATCATATTTGGAAATATGTCTGTCCCTCACCTGATCTAGAACGCTGTTAGCTTGCACTGAAGAAATACGATCGAAGATATTCCATAATTCCTCACTTACGAAGTTTGAGAGGCGTAGATGTAGCTGTAGTAACTCCCTCGAAATAAAATCCAACTGCTTGAGATTTCTGCAACTGACATAACCTATCATATTTGGAAATATGTCTGTCCCTCACCTGATCTAGAACGCTGTTAGCTTGCACTGAAGAAATACGATCGAAGATATTCCATAATTCCTCACTTACGAAGTTTGAGAGGCGTAGATGTAGCTGTAGTAACTCCCTCGAAATAAAATCCAACTGCTACGCCTCTCAAACTTCGTAAGTGAGGAATTATGGAATATCTTCGATCGTATTTCTTCAGTGCAAGCTAACAGCGTTCTAGATCAGGTGAGGGACAGACATATTTCCAAATATGATAGGTTATGTCAGTTGCAGAAATCTCAAGCCATTAGACTTGATGCTAACAAGGTTGTCGTAAATTTGTCCAGCAACCCCCTAAGTGATACCCAACAGGCAGTTCTCGCTAAAGGTCTCAATTTTGCTGTAGCGCCTAGAAGAATTCCTATTGAAGAACTTATTACATCCGTAGAATCCTCAGTACATCACCTCACACCTGAAGAGGCCGAGGAAGCCAGGCAAGAATGTTCCCGAGTTCTCAAGACAGCTAAGCCACCTAACACCAACTTAAAACAAGGCGAAAGCCGGGCACTTAAAGATCTAAGGGACAATTCTGATATTATCGTTCTCCCCGCTGACAAGGGTAATGCGACAGTGGTATTGGATAAGGTTGATTATGATTCCAAGATCTCGTCTTTGTTATCAGATCCTGTATATAGGATTAATAGTCGTGATCCTACTACTCGCTACTCAAATGTCACCGTCAAATTGATCAAGCAATCATCTATTCCAGCGGATGCAGCGAAGACTCTCCTTCCAGGGGATGCTATTCCTCCGAGACTCTATGGTCTTCCTAAAATACATAAGGACGATGTTCCTCTTAGACCCATTGTTAGTACGATTGGTTCTCCTACATATGCCCTTTCCAAATACTTAGGTAGACTACTTCAGCCGCTTCTGGGTAACACGCCTTCGTACATTAAGGATTCCACACACTTCGTGGAAAAGTTAAAAGCTATAACACTTCAGCCGGGTGATATTCTAGTGAGTCTCGACGTGGTGTCTCTGTTTACGAGAGTACCTATTGATGGTGTTATGTCTCTCATTAATGGCCTTTTTCCTGAAGACATCACAAGACTTTTTTTATCACTGCATGACCTCCTCCTACTTTCTATGGAATGGGAATTTTTATGAGCAGACTGATGGTGTGGCCATGGGTAGTCCTCTCTCTCCTGTTGTGGCTAATTTCTTCATGGAGAACTTTGAAGAGAAAGCTTTGTCGTCGGCTCCTTTCAAACCGAAGATCTGGTGGCGTTATGTGGATGACACGTTCGTTGTTTGGACGGAAGGTGAGGAAAATCTTAGCCATTTCCTGGATCACCTTAATCTCCAGCACCCTTCTATTTGTTTCACCATGGAAAAGGAATCTGACGGCAAAATACCTTTTTTAGATGTTCTCGTCACCAAGAAAGAGGATGGATCTTTAGGACACAGCGTTTTTCGTAAGCCAACACACACCAATAGATATCTCCACGCAAGTTCTCACCATCACCCTGCCCAGAAACATGGTATCCTTACAACTCTAACTACCAGGGCTAGGAGGATTTGTGAAGTGTCTTCTTTACAAGAAGAAATTAACACCCTGCGAACCACCTTTGAGAGCAACGGTTATAGCAAGGCTTTGATTTCTACGGTTCTGAAACCAACAAATAATAATAGGACGTCAGTTGAGAAAAGAGATGTAAGAGGAACTGCTTACCTTCCGTACATACATAACACAACGGATCGTATTGCTAAAATCCTACGTCGATACAACATACGGACTGTATTTGGAACTTCTGTTAAGATTAGGCAACTCCTGCGACCAACTAAGGACAGTTTGCCTAAATTGCAACAACCGGGTATCTACAGAGTTCCCTGTACTTGTGGCAAGGTTTACATCGGGCAGACTTCGAGAACAATATGCACTCGCATTAAGGAACATAATAGATGTATCAGGCTCATTCAACCTGATAAATCAGCTGTTGCCGATCATGCTTTAACACCTGGCCATGATGTCATGTTCCAAGGGGTGGATGTTCTTGCCCGTATAAAGCAATATCGTCCCAGAATCATCAGGGAGGCGGTTGAAATACGTAAACACCCAGATAATTTCAACCGCGACACCGGCTACAATCTCAGTGAATCCTGGCTACCTATTATCAGAACCCTGAGAAAGTAATTCACTGCTGCTTTCCGTTGTCCCTAACATGGGGCTATAATGGCGTCCATCTTTGGGCACCTTCTATATGTTCTTCGTTGCTTTCTCTTAGCAACATTGTCGTATTCCAGATTATTCCTGACGATGAAAGACATGGTTTCTTTCGAAACGCGTCGAATTGCAATATAATAAAACACGGCATAAGCCCAAAATTCAACATTATGAATAATAACACGGGCCGTGAAAGTCTAAATGACAATAATTCGAACTATACTTCAGGATCGGACTAGTCGTGTGAGATATGGCGCTCCAGAATTATTTCCAAGTAGTGGAAGTCCACTTGTTAGAGCAGAAGGAAACAATAGGCAGAACGTTACTATCATCCGTAATATTGACCAAAAGCCTAGGCACTTTTCGGGAAATAACCAATTCACGCCCATAGAATTTATCAACGACGTATCCGAATATTTTCTGGATAACCACATAGGGGAGGAAAGGCAACTACGAGTAGATGAGTGGTTTCTAGACCGTGACTGTTTACAATGGTTTAGAGCATTCAGGTGGACGTTCAGAACATTTGAAGAATTTGCTGAAGCATTGATAAGACGATACTGGTCAATCGAGGATCAACAAAGTCTTAGGGCAGAGGCGTACTCGAAGAAATATGCAAGTACTCATCCAACGAGGTACTCGACATACTTTACGACACAGCTCGCAAAATTGCAGTATCTTCAGCCCCCTCTATCAGAGGTAGAATTAGCGCAAAGGATAGCAAGACAACTTCCGGCCGATATACGTAGATATTTGGCATCGTCAGGAGTTAGTAATTTGAAGGATATGGATGAACTTCTAAGGAAACTGGACCATACGAGTAACAGTATCAATCCGACAGGAAGAAACACTCGCGGAGAATACAGAGAGGTTAATGCCGTCATGATTGATCAAGTCCAACAGACAGAAAATTCATCGAGAAGAGAAGGGAATGTAGGACCTATTCGCGACGGATATTATCAACGTTGAAACTTCAACAGAAACGATAATGGATATGGAGATTATAGACCCTATCGGCGATACCAAGGGAATAATGAATCGTATCAGAGGAGACTTTACAACAGAAACGATCAGTATCCACGGAATAACAATGGAAACTTCCAGAGAGATAGTAGAGATAATAGGGGATATAATCGTTACAAGAATTGGAACGATAGGAGTTATAATAGACCAGATTATGAGGAGAGGCATCGAGAATCGAAGGAGTACATACAGGGTTTGCGAGGGAAGGACGAAACAAAAGAATTAAACGATGATAGACCCAGAAATGATGATTCGCAACCTGGTACTAGTCAACAGGGGGACATAGGAGAAGGCCACCCTGAAGAAAAAAAAACGCCAATAAACCGACGGAAGTAGGAGACAAGGATTCTGCACCAACTGACCTCTACATAATCAATGAAATCTACCAAACTACGTACGACGACTTATTGTTTGAGGAAGAGAATTGTAAGAAGAGAACGGCTATATTATTACCCATAGTAGAGATTGCTATTGAGGAGAAGAAATTTAATGCTTTATTGGACACGGGAGCGTCTGCTTCGGTCATGTCGACACAGACGTATGATCAGATAAAAGATAGTGAGGAAGTTACTTCGATGCCTGTATCAGCTGTGAAAGTCAGGGGAATTTTCCAAGATAAATCAGTCAGATGCAAAATACAAGCGCTTATTGAATTTAAGATTGGAGATCATAGATATGAGCACCTCTTCATTATTATGGATAGGATAAATTTCGACGCAAACCTCGGGATGGACTTGATAGTCAAAGTGAGACCCATCATCGATATGAAGAACAGGATGATTAAGTTCAATGGGAATACTGATACTGAAATTTGGGCATTACCCTGGATCGCACGCTTGAGAATACAGCAGCTAAAATAAAAAGTCGCAACAACATCCTCGACAAACTTTGTGGCACATTGTGGGGAGCCTCTGCAGAAACCCTAAGGAGTTCTGCTATAAGTCTCGTCTTCTCTGTAGCTGAATATTGTGCTCCAGTATGGATAAATAGTCCTCATGTGAAACTGATTGATACCCAGCTCAACAATACCATGCGGAAGATCAGCGGAGTCATCAGACCCACTCCCTCTTATTGGCTTCCTGTCCTCAGCCACATTATGCCACCTCACCTGCGGAGAAAAGTCGCTCTTCTCAGAGAATATGACAAGATCATGGCTAATTTGGATCTTCCCATTCACGATGACATCTTCAGAGAGGCAGGCTGAAGTCCAGACATCCGCCAATTGTTTTTGCACAGGAACTAACTGAGAACCAGTTTAATCCATTCAACGAATGGAAAGGAGAGTGGACTCTCAATACTGCTTTGGCCTCTACTTTCCAAAAACAGTCCAGTTCCAGGATTTCACCTCCCAAGGAGGGCATTGACTGCTCTAAATAGGATACGCACAAATACCGGAATCTGCGCAGAGTCCTTGTTCAGATGGGGCAAAGTTCCGTCCCCCCAGTGTGACTGCGGTGCTCCATCCCAGTCTATACAACACATTGCATTCGAGTGCAGACTGCGGGCCTATGAAGGTGATCCACTGGACTTTGTTCAGGCCACACCTTCTGTGATACTGTGGCTGGATAGTTTGGACTTAAAATATAGATATGTTGCTGTTTCTTGTCATGTGTATTTATGTATATATTGTATATAGTACTTTCTGTCATCTTTCAATGTTGTTTCTGCATGCAAAAGTCATACGATAAATAAATAACTGATACTGAAGATCCCGGAACGAAGGAAGAGGAAAACATTCCCAGAGGACCCCGAACCGACGAGAGACGCCAGGATAGAAACAGCGAGGGAAAACCTGCAGAAAGCAGCGGACAAGTGAAAGGTGAGGACAAAAGGAAAACGATTTAGTAATCCACTCAGAAGAGGAGACCTCGTGTTGATAAGACGTCCTACCAAAGCGAATGTTTCCAAGAAGATATATGTGAAATTTAGCAGCCTGTTTCGAGGCCCATTTAAGGTAGACATTGTCTATGGAAATAACTGTTATCGTATTGTCAAGATTGAGGACGAGCAGTTAGTTGGAAAGTTCAATGCAAAGAACCTCAGGAGATTTTACAAGAAGATAAAGTAAAGTACAAATTCGTGTCCAAGATGTTGGTTTATTGAAACTGAAGTTCAAAAAGTATTCTTCACACTTTTGCAACCTTGGTTAGGAGGGATATATCCCCGAATTCGTATAAAGATATACCAGGAACTGATATGAAAGGCAGCCTTAGAAAAGAGAGCATTTAATTAATATTGGAATAATGAATTTTGGAACAGGTCCATTACACAAGCTTTATGTCATGAAGTATTGCCCAACAAGAAGCTTGTTAGCTGAATGTAATCTCCCCATAGAAAGGGCGGATTCGATTGGATCATCCATACGAGATAGACCACAGCCGGCACTTGAAGAAAGGGAATGGGATTGGAAGATCCGGTGAGCGAAGTTAGAAATGGAATGTTTTATTTTGTCTAGTAGGCTATTTAATGCATTTTGAAGCATTGACCATGGGAAATAAATTGAATAAATTAATTAAGATATAATCAGGAAATGTCTTCTGTGGATATTAACGCCCGAAGTCTGTATGAGGATATTCATGTCCGAGTTTGGGTTGGCAGCATTGAGGAAGGGGCAGGTGGTTCGAGAAGGCGAGAGAAGGATGATGTCAGAGTGTGTCAGGTGACGTGAGGGAGAGTCTACTAAGTCAGAGAGAGGGGAGCAGAGCGCTGCGGAAAGGCGTTACGGCAGTGGTTGTCCGTGTGTGATGATTAAGGAAGTGATATGAACGTGTGAAACATCGTGTCTGAATGTGCTAATGTATTGTGAAGCACGAAAGTCTGTGTGATTTTGAGTGGGTTTTGGAATATTCCACGGTAAAGACCGGTGGCATGGGGAGACAATGAATTGTCAGTCAGCACTGTGTAACGTATTCGTGGAGAAAAGGGAATTGTGAATATACTTCTTGAAAAGTACTGAACGTGTATGTTTGTAAGGAAACACCTTGAGACACGTTACTTCGGAACGATATGTTCGAGGAGGAAGTGGTAGGCAATAAAATGGAGAACATTATGGACACGTGGCCGGAAGGAGAATGTGATTTGTCAGAGGAAGTCATGGTATATTGTTAAATTATGCTGAGGGAAATGTGGCCCACATCATGAAAGCGAGAATTCCTTCGAGTGGAGTCACTTAGAACGATATGCGGAAAAGCAAAGTTCACGCAGCCACTTCAAAAATGCACAATCTACTAGAGAACATTATGAATTTTGGCCAACACAATTATGGAAGGAGACTACACGATTTTCTGGAGGGACGAGAAGAAGAAAACGCCGGGACGAAGACCAGGGATCGAACGAGGTGTCTGTCAGGGGGCGAACCGAACGCCGTGGCAATCAGGCCCTCTCAAGAACTCGGATGGCCGATAGCAGGGAACGAGCAGTTTCTAGGCGGACTAGGGAAGAAGGCTCGTGGTTTGAAACGAGGCTACCCCAATGACAGCCGAGTGAAATGGAAACCAGCACCTGTTCTGAACGTGAATGGCTCTTCACATTGTTCGTCTCCGATTCAGCTGAATGTAAGACAAGCCTTTCAATATTTGTAGCCCCAGTTCGTAGTTCTGTGTTCTTGTAGATGCTTTGTGTGATCATTTTATTTCAGTAGAATTTTTGTTAAGTAGTTGGTTTAGATCTTGTGGTCAGTGATTTTATTCATCGAAGCAAGTCACGGTGTGCGTTTAGTGGGCTAGTTAGCCTCAGTTCCAGCATGTTTGGGGATCTTTGCAGGCGAGTTAACTTCTTGCTGACCGTGCCTGGGTTAGTGGAGTCCTCGCTTCGATGATTACCGCTGGCATTTAACCATTGTAAGATCTTTCTCAGATTTGAATTTTCAACCTCTTGGGTTTCGCAATTAATTATTTTTGGATTTAAGAGTGTTTCGGGATGAACAGTTTCTTGCGCTCTTTGCTTCTTTGCATTTTCTTATTTCTGCGCTGTTGCCACTTCGCAGCTTCAGAGGAGTTAGTTTTTGAAAAATTGCTTTGGAAAATTAGATTTTCTTAGATGTTGAATTTTGAATTTTGGGATTTAGCTATTTGATCTTCGATGATTCTTTTCATATTGTGTTGTTGCACAATTATCTGACTTTACCGTTTGAATTATTTTCGGAATTTTGAATTTTTTTTTTTTTTTTTTGGATTTTGAAATTTTCACTCTAAAAATTTATTCCATATTGATATTGGAATTTGAATTAAATCTTTCCTCGGATTTTCAGAAAATCCCGATCAATTTTGGATTTTGAGAAATTTGGGACTTCAATCCTGACTTGAGATTTTCCAAAAATTTTTTTTTTCTTCCTTTGGAATTATAATTAAATTTCAGTTTTGACTTTTAGAAAATGTCTCGTTGATTTAAAGTTGGTTGCTACTCTGATCGTTCAGATGAAGAGTTCTTTCGAAAATAATTTTGATTTATAAAATGTAATGATGATTCGAGTGATGTTCTCGACTGTTGTTATAGAGTGACACAGTGTATATACATAATTATTTATTTAAATGTTTAATGAATATAGTGCACACATAAGTGGAAAATGTTTTTGAGTTGACACTCACAATCAATGTAACTTGAAACGGATTATAGTTAGAAATATATCGTGCTTAGTTAACACGCACTAGGAGATTGTCATTCGATCTGAAACTGCTATCGCCTTTGAAGCGTATTTAAAATTAGTATCAACGTCATTGAATTACTTATAACTTGAGGGAGAGACGGTCATTTTTCTTTTGATAGTGTTGGATGGTGGTGTTTACATTGAAGAGGTGTGCGATAATACCAATTTTTTTCTTTTTGGTATTTCGATGGTCGACCCCTGTAAGGGATGTTATGTCCTGGGAACCTTTCCTCTGTCAATGTTTGTTGTTGTTATTAGGGCTGAGTTTTGTGTGTGTTTTGGATTGCAGTCTTGTTAGTCAGCTTTGAGCTGTGATTGCCGTTCGTTGGAACGTTGAGTTATTTGGGTTTGTGGAGTTTATTTCGACTGCTGTTAGATTATTTTTACTGTGTTTGATGACAGTATTTCTTTCTATTCGTATTGTAGGACCATTTTGGTTGTGTTTGATATTTTCTGGTAGGCTGTCGCGTTCATGCAGATCAGCTGGGTTGGCGATACCGGGGGCTCCAAAAGTTTAGTATTCAAGACGTTGATATTAATTCAGTTTATGATTATTGTTATTGTTTTTGAAGATTGGATAAAAATAGGGGTTCAGTGGATAGTATTCTCATCTTCATTGGTCGGAATGCTAAACCATAGTTTGCCCGATAACCTCGATGTTGATCACCGTCAGTTAAGGTTGATGAATCATAGGTCATTATAGATTTGTGGAGGAACATTGGTGTAGATAGTGTTCTAGAATGACACGTATATGATAATATTAGGTATTTCTTAAATTTTGTAATTTGAATTAAAAGATATTTTGGTAATCCAATAAAGAATAAAGCTCAGGATCTATGTATAGAGTAATATATTGATACTGTAAATGGTGAGAGGCCGTCACTATTTATTTTTATTAAGGGGGTTGATTTTTTTCTCTTCATAAATATTTTTTTTTATTGATCCTGATAGAAAAGGCTTTGCGATATGTTGCCATTTTATTTATTGTTGATCTTTAAGTCGATATTTTTGTAATTTAGCAGACGTCATGTCAGAGTGTGAGCCATAAGACATCAATTGTAATGACATTCATTTATGGATCTTCGATTTAATTATATCCATTTTTGCGGTGTCTTCCCTTTTTTGAATAAAATTTGGGCTCGCATTTGCGTATGCTTATACCATTTTCAATATACTCTTGCGTTGTGTTTTATAGATAGTGGGAGGATAGGAACATGCCATGGTTATTATAGCGGCTTGAACCATTATATCCATTCCTTTGTCCCTGTTACGCCCGTGTGAATGTAAGGTCTTGCGCTCAGGTGTGTGTTGTCGCTGATCCTGTGGAGGATTAACCATTGCGTGTTGATAATATCGCCTGATATGTGTCCACGATTTGCAGAATGTGTGATGCCGGATATTACGGTAAGTATTATTAGCCGTGGTACTGCCGTTGGTATTTGATCCGCTGTCATCTTGGATTGTGGCATTCACGACACTGCTGAAATCGGGTACAGTACCTTTACACCAGAGTGGGTCAAAAATTCCCGGATGCGGTCATGGTATTATCATCTTAGGTCAAAAATAGCCCAATACAGTCGGTTTCGTGACGAAATACCGGTTAATCCAGAAAAGATAATGGAATATCAACAATAGGAACGCCTGACTCAGGTAAGTAGACAACAGTCAAACTTTTGTGTGGAAATCTATGGATTTTTAAATTAACCGTTCGATTATACAATTGTGTTAGTCGTGTATTGTAACACCCATCCACTTTTGGGTAGCAGCATTTTATCTATGTAGTAAAAGAATGGGTAACAGCTGCTTGTTATCAGAAAGTCTAGAGTAGTCAGACATTGTAGTATTTAAATAAATTTGCTGATTTTAAATAACTTTGGTAAAATTATATTTTTTATGATTTTGGGATTCCTTAGAGAAATTGTTAATAAATTCTGGGTAAATCTTGCAGTATTTTTTGGTCAACTATCAGAGTTTACAACAAAGTTTAAGCTGTTAACTAAAACAAATCAATAATAGAGAAAAAAAGAATAGTTAACTAACGTTAAAGCAAATCTACATGTATGTGGTAATAATAATAACTTAAGTTAGCCGAATAAAAGTACTCTACTCTGCTAGCCGTTCGGAACGGTCAGGGGTGTCGTAATACTCACGGGTAAAAATAACCGTGTTGCTATAAAAATATATAAATAGTAAATAAATATTACATTTATCCACATTATAAGGCTAACCATTATCTCACAATCTCTCAACAAATATGTTTTTGTTTAAACGGTTATGCGACCTTAAAAGTTGAATAGCCATTCCTTGAAAAACGTACATTCAAGTTGGATAATAATTAATAATAATTTAATATTTCTTGTCTCTAAAAGAATGAAAGAAAGATAGATAGAAGCTTCTCGGTTAGTTAAGTATCACCTTACATGACTTTGAAAAACCTTCTCTTAGCCGTAAGAACGTTCACCATTTTAAATTATTTATAAAATCAAATTTCTACATAGGTCATTTGTCAAAATATTAAAAATGACTTGCTCAAGCTGTTGTATAACATTATCAAATTATCGGTTTCTTAAATCACAAGTCAAAAACCTAAAATTTAATTCAAAGGTAAGGCCATGTTCAAACAAAGTGTACTTGTTTAAATTCTTACAGCGCGGTTTAACAAGTAAAGATATAGCTTGTCTTCGGGTACTCTAACTGACGGTCCAGTGTTTGTAATAAATGAAATTCAATTATTTGTTCGTGAAATTTCGGATCAGCAAAATCTAAAAAAAAAAGATCATAACAAATATTTCAGCATAAATAAAAGCATATTGCAATATATTAATGTCTATTTTTTTAGCCTCATATGTCCAGATACGTCGGATCCTGATGTAAGCAAGATTTACACATTCGAGATTACTGGCACACAATACACAAACATTACATCTGGAAGAAAAAGACTATCGAAAAAAAAATGAAGACGGGAAAGCTGATCTCGAGTGGTGTGAAGCCATACTCATGTAGGATTTTACGAGCTACAGGAATAGGGCTTTTCACCACTTCGGATTTGCAAAGCTTCATATATTCGGAGATAAATTTTGAAGACTCATACTAAACCTCACCGAAAAGGAACCTTCACATGTAGCATATGCGAAGCCATATTTAATAGGACATATTATTTTAAGAAAAACAGAGCAAACATTACTCACAACATAGAATGAAAAAAACGTATTTATTCATAGCAGCGTAAAAGCATAATGTAACAAAATACAACGCTAAATTTGCTCATGGCTGGAAATTGAAGACAGACATACTAATTCATAGCGAAAAGAGGTAATTGCCAAGCAATTGCAGTGCCGGTATATCAAAGAAAGCCTTCCAGTCGGTCAACACAAATTGTGCCCAAATACATTAGGCGGGAAAACAAGTACTTACTTACCCTAAGCTGAAAGACACAAGATATTATTACAAACTAACATATTTTTTTAATATTCCCATAATTTTATTTGGAAAGTAGTCTATATTACCAAAACTAAAAATACCAAAATTCTACTAACGAAATAACTTAAGTTCCACTAAAAACAAAATACTACCAATAAAACAGTCTGTCGACAGGCACAATCACATGCACCCTCACACATCACAGTCTAATGAAACAATGATCTGTATCTAACAAACAATGCAACTGCCTCCAGACATAAACATCACAGTCCGATGGAACTATGAACTAAATCTAATATACAAACTAACTTCACACTTTCAACTAAAACCACCACACACTCATATTTTAGAAGATAAAATGGAATTCAGAATTAAGAGTAAGGGAAACAAAAGACATGGGGAAAGGAAATGCCCTAAACCCTCAAAGAACGAGAATTAAGGGACCCGGATGAAAGGAGAGCCAGGAAAGGCAGAAAGGAATGGTAAAGAGGAGAGGGACTGCCCCAGAGGCAATGCAAGAAGGAGAAAGACAGGACCCAGCTCAGGGGAACCTCGGGGTCACCAAATCCGTGCTCGCTATATTATAGGACTAGTGCCCTCTCCGAATTAATCAACTGTGATCTCTCGTATCATTTCCAATTATCCAATTATCCAACATATCGATGTTTTCATCATTAAGAAAATGTCAGTTTTAATAAGTCTCATTAAATTTTACGGAACTCGCGAACGCTTTGTCATGTGTGTGTGTTCTGAGTATGGGTCGTTATTGTTCGTTAACTCGAGTAGTATGTATCCTTACACCATAGTGGGTCAAAAAGTCCCGGATGCGGTCATTGATTTAACATCCTAGGTCTAAGATAGCCTAATACTAACGGTTTCTTGACAATATACCTGTTCATCCAGAAAGGATAATGGAATATCAACAATAGGAACGCCTGGCAGAGGTAAGTAGACTATAGTCAAACGTTTGTGGGGAAATCTATGGATTTTAAAATTAACCGTTCGGTTATACAGTTGGGTTTGTCGTGTATTGTAACACCCATCCACTTTTGGGTAAAAGCATTTTATATTTGAAGTTAAGGAATGGGTAACAGCTGTTAGTTATCAGAAAGTCTAGCGTAGTCAGACATTGTAGGATTTAAATAAATTTGCGGATTTTATAATTACTTTGGAAAAATTATATTTTTTATGATTTTGGGATTTCTTAGAGAAATTTTTAATTCTGCGTAACTCTTGCCATATTTTTTGTTCAACTATCAGAGTTTCCAACCTAAGATTAAGCAGATAACTAAAACCATTGAATAAAAAAAGGAATACTTAACTAACATTTAAGCGAATCTACATGTTATGTGCTAATAATAATAACTTAAGTTAACCGAATAAAAATACTCTACTCTGCTAGCCGGTCGGAACGGTCAGGGGTGTCGAAATACTCGCGGGTAAAATAACCGTGTTGCTACGTTAATAAATAAATAGGAAATAAATATATAATTTATCCACGTTATACGGCTAATCACTATCTCACAATCTCCCAACAAAAATGTTCTTGTTTGAACGGTCATGTGACCTTAAGAGTTGAATAGCCATGCGTTAAAAAGCGTACCTTCAAGTTGGATAATAAATAATAATAATAAGTTAATACTTGTTGTCACTAAAAGAAAGAAAGAAAGAAAGAAAGAACGAAAGAAGGAAAGAATGTAAGAAGCTTCTCAGTCAGCCGGGCATCATGTTACATGACCTTGAAAATCCTCTTCTTAGCCTTAAGAACGTTCACCATTTTAAAATAATTGAAAAATCAAATTTCTAGTTAGGTCATTTTGTCAGAATTTTAAAAATGTCCTGCTCAAGCTGTTGTATAGCATTATCATATAATCGGTTTCGGAAATCCAAGTCAAAGACCTCCAAGTTAATTAAAAATTATAGTCATGTTCTTGTTTAAATTCTTACAGCGCGGTTTACCAAGTAAAGATATAGCTTATCTTCAGGTACTCTAACTGATAGTCCGATGTTTGTGATAAATGAAATCCAATTATTAGTTCGTAAAATCTCGGATCAGCAAAATCTAAAAATAAAAGATCATAAAAGATATTTCAGCATAAATATAAGCTCATTGCAATATATAAGTACCTATTATTTAGCCTCATATGTCCAGATACGTCCGATCCTGATGTAAGCAACATGTACGCATTCGAGATTACTGGAAAACAATACACCAACATTACATATGGAAGAAAAAGACTATCGACAAAAGATTGAAGACGGGAAAGCTCATCTCGAGCGGCGGGAAGCCATACTCATGTAGGATTTTAAAAGCTACACGAAAATGGTCTCTCACCACTTCGGATTTGCATAGCTTCATATAGTCGGAGAAAAATATTGAAGACACATCCTAATCCACATCGTTAAGGAACCTTCACATGTAGCATATGCGAAGCCATATTTAATAGGACATATTATTTTAAGAAAAACAGGTCTAAATTTACTCACAACATAGAATGAATAAAAACAACATATTTATTCATAGCAGTGTAAAAGCATAATATAACAAAATGCACAGCTAAATTTGCTCATGGCTGGAAATTGAAGACAGACAGGCTAATTCATAGCGAAAAGAGGTATTTGCCAAGCAATTGCAGTGCCGGTATATCAAAGAAGGCCTTCCAGTCGGTCAACACAAAATGTGCCCAAATACATTAGCCGGGGAAACAAGTATTTACTTATCCTAATCTAAAAGAAACAAGATATTATTACAAACTAACATATTTTTTAAAATTTTCCAAAATATTATTAGGAAAGTAGGCTATATCACCAAAACTAAAAATATAAAATTTCTACTAACGAAAAAATACTTAAGTTCCACCAACAACAAAATAATGCCACTAAAACAGTCTGTCACCAGGCACATGCACATGCACCCTCACACATGACAGTCTAATGAAGCAATGAGCTATATCTAAAAACAATGCAACTGCCACCAGACACACACACCACAGTCTGATGGAACAATGGTCTCTATCTAATATACAAACTAACTACATACTTTCAAGTAAAACAAACCACACACCCACATTCTAGAAGAGGAAATGGAAAACTGAAATAAGAGTAAGGGAAACAAAAGACAGGGGGAAAGGAAATGCCCTAATCCCTCGAAGAATGAGAATTACGGGATCCGAAAGAAAGGAGAGCCAGGAAAGGAAGAAAGGAAAGGTAAAGAGTAGAGGGACTGACCCAAAGGCAATGGAAGAAGGAGAAAAACCCGAACCAGCTCAGGAAATCCTCGGGTTCGCCAACTCCTTGTTAGCTATATTATCGACAAGCGTTGGTAGATTATTAGCTTGGGAATAACCAAACCCCCAAGGGAAGATGATGAAGAAAAAGAAGTGGGTTTCGGACTGGAGTAAAAGGATGGAGAAGTAGGACGAGAGTCCAACAGAAGTTATAATTTTAACTTTAAGTATACTCAAAGGCAGCTGTCACTGCAAATCCGCTTTCCGATACCTAAAGTGGGTAGGGACCTGGGCGAAGCTAACAGGAAACGCAGCTGGAACTTGGGCTATTCGCAAGAAAGCTGCTACAGCGTATTCCCTCTCAAGCATAAATATACCTACTATGGGGAAGGGTGGTGGTCTGGCAAGACAAAGAGTAACAGTTTTAATGTGTATCTGTTCAAAGGAGTTTGCTTCTAAACAAGTATTTTGAAGAATACAAATAATTTGAATCAGCCGTGATATTTTAGTTCTTGAAATTGTAGAATTTCTAAAGAGCGACCGAATGCTTTCAAGAAGGATAGGGAAAAGCAATTATACCCTTGGGAATAATTTTGGTAAGAGCACCAATAGTTGCATTTAGAAATGACTAAGCTTTTACCCAGCAAGGCGCCGACTAAAAGTTTAGACAATGAGAAACACTTAAATTTTAAAAAACCAACCATAAGTGGTAGAGAGAATCTCCACAAGCAGGAAGCTGGCGTAGCGAGCTATGCTTGCCTTACTGGCCAGTTAGAATTAGCTATCAAAGCTAAGAGAGATTTTAATAATAAATAACTAAGAGTTCTTGTTCAAATGCAACAAGTAGTGAGAACCTTATCAATGGATTTATTTTTATTAAAGAGGGCATAAACCTAGGAAGAGTCAGGGAAGACACGATCTTGCCTAACCGTTATTTCAGAGAAATGATAGAGCAAAAGAAAAAAATCAAATCTATTTAACAATGCAAAAAGGTGTAATGAATTTAAGACATATATAATTTGAGTTTACAAACAATTGGGGTCGCAGACCTCCGAAATCATTTAAATCTTGCGCCAGGCAATTGATAATTTTTTGGTTTCAAACCTTTTATATGAGCTAAATCTTCGTAAGATTTTGAAATAGTTAAGATTAATAAATAGAAAATTTTAAGATAATTAAATTAATTAAGGTTAAACAATAAATCAAGTACAAGGTGTGTACTTTGAGGATTTCTAGATAGGTATCTTAGAAATATGAACAAATAACAACTTCGAAAGTAACAACAAAAGAAAACAGGAAGAAATGAAATAGAAGTTTCTATAACTTCTTGTATTAATACAGAACTAATTTTAGAGATTATACAAATAGGGCAGGTCACTTATTGTGAAACCTGAAGAGAAAAATTGAAAGGAAGTTTCCAGAACTCCTATGTTTAAGTAGGGATCACGAGAAAAATGGGGCAAATTTCCCTTTCGTGAAACCTAGAGAAAACTCACTTTTGAATAGAAAGAATTGGATTCCCTCATAAGAAGGGAGAAACAATATACTTTAAGGCGCGTACTAGGCACGACGTTTTACAGACATTAATTCGTTGTACGTGGAACATGTAAGGGAGGGCACTTATTGAGAGTGACACCTCATTGAAAAAAGACCTAAAGTAACAATTTTATTATTTTAGTTTGTTAGTAAAGGGTTTGGGAAAGATCAAATGGGATTGTGGAAGAGTGTTCATAGCCGTATTTATTGTACTCGGACGAGCGCGACGCGGATGAAAAAGTTGAACAGGCACTGTTATCACTATAGTCTGTTGATATAGTTGAAAGTTCACTGTACCTGCACAAAATGTTTAAAGAAAGAAAAGTTATTGCAGTTATGTAAAAGGTGAGTTTTAGCTTGAGAGAATTATGAGTTGTAGTTTCTATGGGTGGCAGTTAAATACGGCAGAAAATTTCCCACGTAGGAAGACAGTTTATGTGGATTAGAAGTTTATCCCACATAGGTTTCTCAGCGAAGAAAGTATTCCCATATCAAGTGGAAAATACATGACAGTATAACTGGTAGATAGAGTTAGGGTCTGGAAGGTTCCAGAGCAATGATGACTTGTTTAAATTGGGTAGAGAATCCCTCGGCGGAAAACTAGATTATATAGACAGTGGGTATTTTAGAAATATCCCGCGATGTGAGATAGCATCTCAGAAAATCTTTCATTTTGAAAGTTAGACTGGATAGTTCGAGTTTGATCAAGAAGATCTCTTGAAAGCAGTTATTTTATCACATATAGCAATTTTCGGTGTCTATAAAATCCAAATAAAAGCATTGAGCCTTTTAAAAGCGATGAGAATGTGGTTAAAACATGAAGTCGGTACTTATCTTTGCTTCATGAAGAAGGCGGTGTTGCTGTTGACGGTTGATTCTAAAACTCGAACATGGCGTCGAATTTAAAAGTTTGCCTCTAGAGTAGAGGAGGCAAACTTTAGTTAAGCTCCAACTAACTGGTTTGACCAGGGAAGGGAAAACGGTGGGGGTAGGAGACAAAAGGAATACATATAAGAATAGCCAACTTTGAAATAATAATTTCTCTTGATGAAATGGTCTTCAAAGAGTTGATAGCAGGCGTCATTAGCACAGCCTGGTGGGTGAAAAAGTAAACGAAGTTCTCTTGATTACGGAGATGATAGCTGGCGATGGCGACGAGATCTGGTGGCTAGATTGGTAAGGAAGTCCTCTTGTGCAGGGAAAAATTGAGGAACTTCAGAGATTCGCTGCTAGATGACGCTAGGTGGGTCATGGAAGTAATATATCTAGAACAGACTTACTGGTAGTGTAAGAAACATATACCAACAAAGAGAAATCAGCAGATCACTGTTGGTGTTTGCGAAAAAAGGAAGGGATAAACTAAAGCAAAGGGAAGCAAACGCTTACTCTGTCTTACCGTGTATTCCAAAGAGTACACCAAAGCGCCCTCTCCCAAATAATCAACAGTGATCTCTCGTATGATTTCCAACTATCCCATTATCCAACAAATCGATGTTTTGATCTTTAAGAGAATGTCCGTTTTAATAAGTCTCATTAAATTTCATGAACTTCGCAAACGCTTTGTCATGAGTGTGTGTTTAGAGTATTGGTCGTTATTGTTCGTTAACTATAGTAGTACTGAATGTATCTTTACACCATAGTGGGTCAAAAATCCCTTATGCGGTCATGGATATAACATCTTGGTTCAAAGGTAGCCTAATACTGTCGGTTTCGTGGCAAAATACCTTTTCATCCAGAAAGGATAATAGAATATCAACAATAGGAACGCCTGACTCAGGTAAGTAGACAATAGCTGAATTTTTGTGTGGAAATCTATGGATTTTAAAATTAACCGTTCAGTTATACAGTTGTGTTAGTCATGTATTGTAACACCCATCCACTTTTGGGTAAAAGCATTTTATAATAATACTAGCAGTACTATCCGGCTTCGCCCGGTGGAATGATGATAAGGTTTTAAGGTCTCCTTAGAAATATAATGGACTTAAAATCTAAGTCATTTGCCCCCAAAGACAAAGAGGGAGTAATATCTAGGTCATTTGCCCTTTTGATAAGGATGATAATAAAAACTACTGTTGAATTGACACGTCAAACTTATAAACTACCGTAATAGAAATACATATTTCAAAATTCACAGGTGAGGAAGACTTGTGATTAATGGTGTAATGGGCGTAACATCTACTGTAGGTCATTTGCTCTTATGATGAGGATGATAAGGGAAACTACTACCGGTATTGAATTGACACTTCAACGTATAATGTACACAATGTACTGTAATAAAAATAAATATATGGCGGCTTCGGTGGCGTATTTGGTAGCATGCTGAGCTTCTATGCCCAAGATAGCCGGTTCAAACCCGTCCAAAGCCGGCGGATTTTTAAGAGCGTAAATAATCCGTCAGTATGCCTTTCTTCGGAGGGGAAGTAAAGCCGGCGGTCCCATGTCAGATTTATGGCATGTTAAAGAACCTTCCACTAATTACACCTGTGTGAAGCTAAATTGGATAGGTAAACAACGCTCTTAGATGTCTACGTCCGTTGCCAAGAGCCGACTGCAGTGGCGTCTAGTAGCTAAGTTCCGAACTTGGCCTAGTAATCGTTGACGGTGGCGCTTGGCGGCAAAAGTACGAACTATTTGAAGAATTCTAAGTTGCAGTTTGTACTTAAATTAAAAAACAGATAACACACACTAATACAGTCATCACAATTAACACCGGTTATCAGACAGATTCTACACACACCCAAAGTACACGGGGCTACATGACCGCGTTGTCGCAGGCCCTAAACTTAAGAACCAACCAACCAAAAATAATTATTTTAAAAATCACAGTCGAGAAAGACTTTATGCGGCGGTGATTATTGGTATGATGCGGGTAACATCTAGGTCATTTGCAGTTATGATGATAATAATAACGTAATGAAAAAATGACTACTAAACAAACATGGTGTTATTTTAAAACTGATATAGGTAATTCAGGTGTCTAGCTTCGATGTCTTCCAAAGTCTCAACCTTATTTTCTGGCTTAGGCCTGTACTCGATGCGTCTAGTGAAAGAGCGTACTGCTCGGCAAAGACAAAGGATATTGGTCCAAGCTGCACGAACCTGAGATGATCGCAGATGATGACGAAATATCACACACGTTCGGGGTTCCCCGTCCTATTTAGATTGACCGGGAATCACTCACTGTTTCGCAACGGCCCTGTGCTGGCATCAGCATAGACAGCAGGAGATAACACGGCGGGCTCTGGAAAGTACTCTCAAGTCACCTCGCGATGTATCAGCAAGCTATTCTCACAACTGACCTTCCCCCCCCCAGGGTCTCACAACTTGTGGGACGTGGGTTGGCGACCACGGGACACCAGCTGAGTCTGGCATCGCTTCTACTTCCTGGTGCCGGGCTCATTTCAGTTCTCTTTCCTGTCGGCCTTCCTTGGTCAACTCTTGTTCTCTTCCGACCCAGACTGTATTAGGGTATCCGAGGCCTAGGGAGTCTTTCAATTTCCCGCCTTAATTGGCTTTGTCTCATCTTTCCTGATACCCTCATTCTTCGAGGGGTCTGCCTTCTTTTCATTTTCATAATATCTCCTGTCTTCTGCTCAAGGCCCTCAAAGAGGCAGGGTGTGTGTAGACCCACACCTCCTGGTACACCCTCAAGGGCTCATGACTGGTGAGTTAGGCAGCTGGCAACCCCGAGGAATTCCTGAGCTAAATACAGGGATTGGAGTGGTATGTCAGAAATTTCAAGTGGACAGTGTTACGCATCGGGTTCCAAAGGGTAAGTATACACACTTTGTTTTCGATCGGTGAACGATGTAGATTTGTACCAAAGGGCCTTAATGCGGGAAATGGAGTGGTCGGTCCGAAATTTCGAGTGGACAGTGTTATTCGTCGAGTTCCAAACGGTAATTATGTAAAATCTGGTTGAGATCGGTGAAACGCTGTAGTTTTGTGCCAAAGGGCCAAAATGCAGGGAATGGAGTGGCCTGTTCAAATTTCGAGTGGACAGTGTTACTCGTCGACTTCCAAAGGCTAATTATGTAAAATCTGGTTGAGATCGGTGAAACGGTGTAGTTTTCTGCCAAAGGCCCAAAAAGCAGGGAATAGTGTGGTCTGTCCGAAATTTAAAGTGAACAGTGTTACTTGTCGGGTTTCTACGGGTAAGTATATAAAATTGGGGTCAGATCGGTGAAACGGTGTAGACTTGTGCCAAAGAGCCTAAATGCAAGGGATGGAGAGGCCTCGCCGCAATTTCAAGCAGACAGTGTTAGTCGTAGTGTTCCAAAGGGTAAATATACAAATTTTGGTTGAGATCGGTGAAACGGTGTAGATTTGGTACAAAGGGCCTAAATGCAGGGAATGGAGTGGTCTGTCTGCAAATTCAGGCAGACAGTGTTACTCGCTGGGTACCAAAGGGTAAGTTTCCGAATATTGGTTCCGATCGGTGAAACGGTGTAGATTTGTGCCAAAGTGCCTAAATGCAGGGAATGGGGTGGTCTGTCCGAAATTTTAAGTGGACAGTGTTACTCGCAGGTTTCCAAAGGGTAAGTATACAGAGTTTGGTTCAGATCGGTGAAACGGTGTTGATTTGTGTCAAAGGGCCTAAATGCAGGGGATGGAGTAGCCTCTCCGCATTTAAGCAGACAGTGTTAGTCGCAGTGTTCCAAAGGGTAAATATACAAATTTTGGTTGAGATCGGTGAAACGGTGAGGATTTGGAACAAAGGGTCTAAATGCAGGGAATGGGGTGGTCTGTCCGAAATGTCAAGTGGACAGTGTTACTCGCAGGGTTCCAAAGGGAAATTATACACATTTTGGTTCAGATCGGTGAAACGGTGTAGATTTGTGCAAAAAGGGCCTAAATGCAGGGAATGGCGTGGTCTGTCCGAAATTTCAAGCAGACAGTGTTAGTCGCAGTGTTCCATAGGGTAAATATACAAGTTTTGGTTGAGATCGGTGAAACGGTGTAGATTTGGGCCAAAGGGGCTAAATGCAGGGAATGGGGTGGTCTGTCCACAATTTCAAGCAGACAGTGTTACTCGCAGGGTACCAAAGGGTAAGAATACGAATTTTGGTTCTGATCGGTGAAACGGTGTAGATTTGGAACAAAGGGCCTAAATGCAGGGAATGGGGTGGTCTGTCCGAAATTTTAAGTGGACAGTCTTACTCGCAGGTTTCCAAAGGGTGAATATACAAATTTTGGTTGAGATCGGTGAAACGGTGTGGATTTGGACCAAAGGGCCTAAATGCAGGGAAGGGGGTGGTCAGTCCGAAATTTTAAGTGGACAGTGTTACTCGCAGGGTTCCAAAGGTTAAATATACAACTTTTGGTTCGGATCGGTGAAACGGTGTAGATTTCTGCAAAAGGGCCTAAATTTAGGGCATGGGGTGGTCTGTCCGAAATTTAATGTTGACAGGGTTACCCGCAGGGTTCCAAAGGTTAAGTATACAAATTTTGGTTCAGATCAGTGAAACGGTGTAGATTTGTATACATAACAGACAAACAGACAGACAGACAGACAGACAAACATTGTGCTTTTAGATATTTAATGCAGCCAAATAGCCATAACTTAAAATATAGCTTACATTGATGGGTTACATATTTGCATAATCACTTATAGACAGTGTTCTTCCTGTACAGAATTCTATGTGGTAACGTTCACACATTTTTCCACATAATGTGCACTCACAGTCTATACTTGTGTCATGGAAGTGTTTTGATTTGCAGAGTAGGTGGTGAAAACCGTGAACTACCAACCTCGTAATTACATGTCTTAGTTCGAAATTAGCTTTTATCCACGAGCGGTCTATCATGGCCCCTGTGCCATAGAAGTCTGGTTGTACTTCTTCTCTCATCTCCGTCAACGTTGCCAGAAGTTTCTCTGATGCACTGGTGCTCGGTAGGGGTATGCTTGCCTGAGGTCATCTACGAGGAATGATTCCTTTGCCAGGAGATAAACAAGTCTAGATCGTGTCGTTCTTGACACTCCTATCACCTTCTTTATGTAGTTCGCTTTCACCCTTTCCAAGGTGGATAGGTTCCTCGTTGTTAAATGTGTCCAGATGATTTCAATGCCATATATCATTATTGGAAGAATTTTTACTCTGAATAGCAACATTGCTGTCTCCAGGCTGAGTGATCTGATGTCTTTTATTTCGTGCATTGCCATCATTGCTTGGGTTACCTTATCTGTGACATGTATTGTGAAACAATATGCACTCGATTGCAGTGTGATGCCTAAATATTTAAAGTCTGGAACTATATTTAATTTTATATCCCGAATGAAAATCTCTGCTGAAGCGGGTATTCTTCCTTCTTTTCGGAAGATCATGGTGTCTGTTTTTGAGTTGTTGATGTCCAGCTTGTTTTCGGAGCACCACTTTTGCATGTCATTTACTGTTTCCTGGAGTTTCGTTATATCTCTGGAGCCAATTACAATGTCATCAGCATATGCGCAAGAGAATACTCCCTCTTTTGGGCTATTTTTAGGATATCTGTGGTTGATATTATAAACAGAAAGGGGCTCAGCGGGTCTCCCTAAGAGACTCCGTTTGATTGGGCAATCGGTTCTGATTGAGTGAGGTTGTCCGAAATTCGTACTTCGTTCCATTGCAGAATTGATGTGATGAGATTGGCCCATTGTTCACGCCTAGCATCTCCTTTAGCATTTCTGTCACTAGCTTCCTATTTATCAGGTCAAAAGCCTTTGAGAAATCTATAAAAATGGTGTAATATTTTCCGTTGTCCTCTAAGGCATCCCATATTTGGTTTAGCATGTGTTCAATGGCGTATAGTATAGATTTTCCCTTTCTAAACCCAAACTGGTTCTCTGGCAGAAACTCGTTTATTTCCTCATTTATTTTTCCTGATGTAATTTGGTGATGATTTTGAAGGGGCAGTTTTCCACTGCTATGCCTCTGTACTTATTGGGATCTCTTGGATTCCTCTCCCTTTATATAAAACTTTTACAATTGACTTTCTCCACTGGTCAGGTATGGAAGCTGTTTCTATACATTTGCTATATTATTTTCTCCATATTTGGGCTAGCAGGTGTGCAGTGTCTTTTACATATTCATTATAGATCCCGTTCGGTCCTGCGGCTCTCTTATTTTTGGTGCTGTCTACGGTGATTCTAGTTTCCTCAATAGTCAGGGGTACCCAGTCTATTAATATTTGTGGAGAGATGATATGTGGATCTTTTCTGGTGTGCGCTAGACTCTCGAAATTGAGAATCTTGCTGAAGTGTGATTCCCAATTTTAAATGTCTATGTAGTGTGTCTGAAGCCTCCGTGGCTCAGGCGGCAGCACGCCAGCCTCTCACCGCTGGGTCCGTGGTTCAAATCCCGGTCACTCCATGTGAGATCTGTGCTGGACAAAACGGAGGCAAACAGGTTTTTCTCCGGGTACTCCGGTTTTCCCTGTCAAAATTTCATTCCAGCAACACTCTCCATTATCATTTCATTTCATCTGTCATTCATTTAATCATTGCCCCAGAGGAGTGCGTCAGGCCTCGGCAGCCGGCACTGTTCATATCCTCGCCGCTAGATGGGGGCTTCATTCATTCCATTCCTGACCCGGTCGGAGACTGGAAGCAGGATGTGGATTTTCATTTCATGTAGTGTGTCTGTGATTGTTTCTTTGGACGTAGGGCTATGAAGGGGTTTTTCTGGGCTTCCTGTGCTAGACTCCTGCCCTCTGCTTCTAAATAGGCGCCCTTCGTTTCTTTCAATGTTCTCTTGTAGAGAATCCTCTTGTCGTTCTCTAAGTGTAGTAGACTTGGTTATTAAAGTTCTGCCTTTACTGTTATAATTTTTCTAAGGTCTGCCTCCTCAGCCTATAACACTCACCATCAAACCATATCTTTTCTCTTCTTGTGGCCCACGGAATGGCGGCCTTTTGTAGGATTTCCTGTATTGTTCTTGTTGCGCCTCCAGCATTGAGTTATCTATTAATGAGTCTAAAGGTATTGTTACGGCTGTGAGTTTGTGTCATCACTCGCCGCATGAGTCACAACTGCCCCAGGGCTGGGCTGTGCCCTGCCTCCTGTATTGCGTGCGCCTTATGCAACAGGGCTACTAGGACAAAGGGATAGTCCAGAATATTCGTGACTGGACCAGCGATGGAAACCTCGAGAAGCCGTGAACCCTGGATGGATCTAGAAGCATTTATTGAGTCACCGGCCTGCTATATAAGTGCGACCTGTCAAGCAGTTGTTGTTGTGTTTTACGAGCTAGTGTGAACGATTATCCTGAGCGACAGAAGTGTGGTGACTTGCGAAACCCCTAGTGCAGCTGATTCTCTTGACAGCGAGGAAGTGATTGTGGTGCTTGTGAAACAGTGTATAGTACACTGACAGACCTAGTGCAGCTGTTTCCTGCTAGCGTACGGGACCGGACTCATTAGCGAAGAGGATTAACTGTGGTCTGTTGATAAGTGAAAGGGAAAGTATTCTCGACGTGAGGAAACTGGAGTAAGGTAATAATTGCTGTTGAGTAGTGTATTTTTCTGGCTGCAATAAAATTAATTGGTATTGTGCTTTATACCCACCGTAATCCAGTTAACAAAGATGCCACTAGGGGGTGGCACGTAACAACTGGTGTCAGAAGCCAGATTACGAACTCAAGCACAACACCTGACGGTCCTGGTTTCAAAACCCGAGCAGGTCATTTTCTCTAATTTTCCTGCGAGTGCATGCCCTTTACAAGACAAACAACTAAAATGGAGGAGAAATTGGCAGCATTGCTAGAAAAGTTAAATGGCATGGAAACCAAGATGGAGGACGGCCAGAAGAATTTAACCAAGGAGCTAACTGCCAAATTAGAAGACGGCCAGGAGAAGCTAGAAGACGGCCAGAAGAAGATGGAAGACGGTCAAAATAAGTTAGCGGAGGACCTGAAGAAGATGGAGGACGGCCAGAAGAAGTTAGCCGAGGACCTAACTGCCAAACTAGAAGACGGCCAGAAGAAGATGGAAGACGGTCAGAATAAGTTGACACAGGACCTGAAGATATTAGAACTGGGTCTGCGTGAGGAAGTCACGGCAGTGGAAAAGAAGTTCGACGCGTTACAAGTGGAAGTTGCCGAGCTGCGCCAACGCCCGCTGATGGGGGTGGAGGAGAAATTCAACGTCTTACAAAAGGAAGTTGCCGAGCTGCGCCAACGCCCACTGACGGGGGTGGAGGAGAAATTCAACGCCTTGCAAGTGGAAGTTGCCGAGCTGTGCCAACGACCGCTGATGGGGGTGGAGGAGAAATTCAACGCCTTACAAGTGGAAGTTGCCGAGCTGTGCCAACGCCCGCTGATGGGGGTGGAGGAGAAATTCAACGCCTTACAAAAGGAAGTTGCCGAGCTGCGCCAACGCCCACTGACGGGGGTGGAGGAGAAATTCAACGCTCTACGAGAGGAAGTTGCCGAGCTGCGCCAACGCCCGCCCACCGTTACACCGGGAATATCAGGAACGGGACATAGCAGAGTGACGCCCCCAACCTTCGACGGAAAGGTCCCGTGGAGCACCTACTTACGTCAGTTCGAGGCGGCCTGTTCCATAAATAACTGGAACAACACAGAAAAGACTACAGCTCTCATTGTAGCGCTGAGAGGTGAGCCCTTAACGTCCTTCAGGCCATCCCGACTGGATCCCAGGACTACGCTTCCCTGATCGCCCATATGGAGTCCCGATATGGAGATAGCCATCTTCAGCAGGCCTATCAGATGCAGCTCCGGACCCGGGTACCGAAGAACGCGGAAACCCTGCAGGAGTTCGAAATGGACATCGCACGCCTCGTAAGGCTCGCCTACCCAACAGCGCCGTCCGACTTTCTGGAGCAGATAGCGACGCAGACTTTCACCGACGGGTTACGGGACTCGGACACTCAACAGGCGCTGCGACTCGCGCGCAATAAGACCCTGACAGATGCGCTGAGCCTCGCACTTGAGTTCGAGACGGCAAAACAGGCATCCAGAATGCACGCACGGGTGCGTCAAGTGGACGTCGACGAACCAGTAAAAGCCAACGAGAACAAGCCCCTGGCCGACGAATTAATGCAGGCGCTAAGCCGTTTCTTCGATAGTCGCGGCACCACCAGTAACGACACAGCCGGAGGGCAACCGGAGAGGCGACCCGGAAGAGGACTACCGACCTGCTGGACTTGCCGTAAGAGAGGCCACCTGAGCGAGGACTGCGGTGATCGCCGCCGCCAAGGGTTTCCGTCGGGACAGTCAGTCGTAGGGAAACTGCGCGGCCCAGGAAAGCAAGTATCAGCCAGCCTAGGGGGGCAAAGGTTGGCTTGTGACAGTCGTCAAGCCCCAGCAGTCCAAGTGCGTGTGACGAAGTTACGGAGGGACAATAGCAGCCTGATGGTCGATGGAGTCGTCAACGGAGAGAGCTGGCCCATGCTAATCGACACGGGAGCATCGAGGACCATCGTCAGTCCCACCGTGATCCCGAAGTGGAGAGTGCAACCCACACAAATGAACCTCCAGCTAATAACCGCGACCGGAGAGACCGCACCGGTACATGGCGAAGCATCACTGGAGTTCGTCATTGGTCGACGGGCGATAAAGCATCCAGTGCTTGTGGCTGACGTATCAAATGAAGTGATCATCGGACTGGACTTCCTGGACCAGAACAACATCATCGTGGATCTGAGTACCAACACTCTGCACTTCGGAGGTGAGGAACTTGCTTTGCAACCTGCGCACGAGTCCATCACCGCACGACGAGTAAGGCTGAGAGAAGACGTCATCGTTCCCGCCAGGACGGAGGTCAGCGCTGCCGTAATTGTCGACGGAACTGCTGAGGGAGTGGCGGCTGTCATCGAGCCAAAATATGAGGACATCCAGACAAAAGGATTGCTAGTTGACAAGACTCTCATCAACACGACGACTCGGCCGTACGTCCGCCTGTCCAACCTGAACGACTACGACATTACGGTTCACCGGGACACCAACCTAGGAGTCTGCGAGCCCGTTACCTGGATTGCCCGCATCACAGATACGACAGACGGACACCTGCAGACGGACAACCGAAGAAGACGCACACTGCCAGAAGAACTACAGAAGCTGTACCAAGGATCTCAGGACCATTTAGACGAGGAACAATCACGCCAACTTCAGGACCTGCTACGCGAATTCCAGGATGTCTTCTCCGTGGGGAGCAATGACTTCGGCAGGACAAGCTTGGTCCAGCACAGAATCGACGTTGGGGACAGCGCACCGATTAGGGCCCCATTCCGACGTGTCCCGCTCGCCAAGCAAGCCGAAGTCGACCGGATGGTAGAAGAGATGAAGGAGCAAGGGGTGATCGAGCCATCACATAGTCCTTGGAGTTCTCCGGTCGTGCTTGTGAAGAAGAAGGACGGTTCCACCAGGTTCTGCGTGGACTACAGGCGGGTGAACGACGTCACGAAGAAGGACAGCTACCCTCTACCCCGGATCGACGACACGCTGGATACCATATCAGGGTCAAGGTGGTTCTCCACCCTGGATTTGAAGAGTGGCTACTGGCAGGTGGAGGTCCACCCTAAGGACCGCGAGAAAACGGCGTTCTCTGTGGGCAGCGGGCTCTGGCAGTTCACCGTCATGCCATTCGGTCTGTGCAACGCCCCTGCGACCTTCGAAAGGCTAATGGAGTCCATTCTGAGGGGACTACACTGGAAGACCTGCCTGGTCTACCTAGACGACGTCATCGTTCTGGGGAGAAGCTTCGAGGAGCACTACAGCAACCTGAAGGAGATCTTGTTGAAACTACGGGCTGCCCAGCTGAAGTTGAGCCCCAAGAAGTGTCAGCTCTTCCAGAAGCGGGTCCAGTACCTTGGGCATATCGTCTCCGAGGAAGGGGTGCGCACCGACCCAGAGAAGACCGCAGCTGTGAGGGAGTGGCCAGTTCCGAAGGACAAGTCCCAACTACGAAGCTTCCTGGGACTCTGCACTTATTACCGTCGCTTCGTGAGGGGATTCGCCGACATCGCCAAACCTTTACATCGACTGACTGAGAAGGACCAACTCTTCACGTGGACAGCAGAATGCCACAGTGCCTTCGAACAACTCAAGCAGGCTCTGTGCACCGCGCCTATTCTGGCCTACCCCAGACCTGGAACAAGGTTCATCGTCGATACCGATGCCAGCGACTTTGGCATAGGGGGAATCCTGTCGCAGGTAGTGGACGGCGAAGAGAGAGTAGTGGCCTACTTCAGCAAGGCCTTGTCAAAGCCAGAAAGGAACTACTGCGTCACCAGGAAGGAGCTGCTCGCCATCGTGAAGACCATTGAACACTTCCACAAGTACCTGTACGGGCAAGAATTTCTCATCAGGACCCACCATGCATCCCTGCGGTGGCTCCTGAACTTCAAGCAGCCCGAGGGTCAACTCGCGCGGTGGTTAGAGTGGCTTCAACAGTACAACTTTGAGATTCAGCACAGGAGAGGCCAACTGCATTCTAACGCCGACGCCCTGTCTCAAAGACCGTGCCCCGAAGACTGCACCTTCTGTGCCCGAAGGGAGGAGAACACCGGGATACTGTGCCGACGGACTACTGTGGAACTTCAAGGGAACTGGAGCCGCGAATCTTTCACGCGGGCACAAGCAGAAGATGATGACCTGGGACTGATAGCCGAATGGAAGAGGGCCTGTGTCTCCAGACCCGGGTGGAACATTGTGAGTGACTGCAGCCCGAAGTTTAAGTCCTACTGGGCACAGTGGGACTCTCTGATTGTAAGGGATGGCCTCATCTGCCGTACCTGGGAGAGCACCGACGGGAAGACATCTCGGGAACTAGTCGTCGTTCCAAAGGCTATGACGGAGGAAGTCCTGAACGAAGTTCATGGAGGATCATCTGGCGGACACCTAGGGATAAAGAAGACCCTGGAGAAGCTGAGAGAGCGGTTCTACTGGATCGGATGCCGAACAGACGTGGAGAACTACTGCGCGAGGTGCCACGATTGCGCAGCCAGCAAGGGCCCAGGACGAAGACGACGGGATCCACTGAAGACCTACAACGTGGGCGGCCCCATGGAGAGAGTGGCCATCGATGTTGCTGGGCCATTCCCGTTAAGCGAGGCAGGGAACCGCTACATATTGGTCGTCAGCGACTACTTTACCAAATGGCCGGAGGCGTATGCGCTCCCTAACCAAGAAGCCGCGACGATCGCAGAGACCCTGGTGAAGGAATTCGTCGGCCGGTACGGAGTACCCCTGGAGCTGCACTCCGACCAAGGGAGGAACTTCGAGTCGCAGATGTTCCAGAACCTATGCCAGCTGCTGGGAATCCGGAAGACAAGGACAACGCCGCTACACCCTCAGTCCGACGGGATGGTAGAGCGATTCAATCGCACCATCGAGAACCATCTCCGAATAGTCGTCAGCGAGCACCAGAGGAATTGGAACAAGCATCTTCCACTATTTCTCCTGGCCTACCGCGCCGCCGTGCATGAAGCCACCGGGTGCACAACAGCCCGGGCCATGTTTGGGAGGGAGCTCCGTCTACCTGTTGATCTTGCCTTCGGCCGACCTGGGAATGATCCGATCCCGGTAAGCCAGTATTGTCAAGAACTGGTCGACCAACTGGAGGACGTACACGCGTTCGCGAGGAGGAAACTGCGGATCGAGACCGACCGAATGAAGACCCGATACGACCAGCAGACGGATACCGGCGGATTCCACGAGGACGACCTGGTCTGGCTCTTCAACCCATTACGGAAGAGAGGCCTGTCACCCATACTGCAGAAGTCCTGGGAGGGCCCGTACCGAGTCGTGAAACGGATCAACGATGTCGTCTACAGGATCCAGCGGAGCCCGAGGGCGAAGATGAAGATCGTGCATCGAGATCGCCTGGCAGCCTACGGAGGGACACAGACGGACCAATGATTGATCGGGACGATCAGCCTTTTTAGGAAGGGGGTGGTGTTACGGCTGTGAGTTTGTGTCATCACTCGCCGCATGAGTCACAACTGCCCCAGGGCTGGGCTGTGCCCTGCCTCCTGTATTGCGTGCGCCTTATGCAACAGGGCTACTAGGACAAAGGGATAGTCCAGAATATTCGTGACTGGACCAGCGATGGAAACCTCGAGAAGCCGTGAACCCTGGATGGATCTAGAAGCATTTATTGAGTCACCGGCCTGCTATATAAGTGCGACCTGTCAAGCAGTTGTTGTTGTTGTGTTTTACGAGCTAGTGTGAGCGATTATCCTGAGTGACAGAAGTGTGGTGACTTGCGAAACACCTAGTGCAACTGATTCTCTTGACAGCGAGGAAGTGATTGTGGTGCTTGTGAAACAGTGTATAGTACATTGACAGACCTAGTGCAGCTGTTTCCAGCTAGCGTACGGGACCGGACTCATTAGCGAAGAGGATTAACTGTGGTCTGTTGACAAGTGAAAGGGAAAGTATTCTCGTCGTGAGGAAACTGGAGTAAGGTAATAATTGCTGTTGAGTAGTGTATTTTTCTGGCTGCAATAAAATTAATTATCTCTTTAAGCAGTAGTTGGTGTTGTGCTTTATACCCACCGTTATCCAGTTAACAAAGGTGCCACTAGGGGGTGGCACGTAACAGTATTGTTGAATCTGGCATAGCTTCTACTTTCTCGATATCTATTTTCCTATTTATCTATAAAGTTAAGGGTTGGGTCACAGCTGATTGTCATCAGAAAGTCTAGGGTAGTCAGACATTGTAGGATTTAAATAAATTTGCGGATTTTAAATTACTTTGGCAAAATAATATTTTTTAGGATTTTGGGATTTCTTAGAGAAATTGTTTATTCTGGGTAAATATTGCCATATTTTTTGGTCAACTATCAGTTTCCAACCAAAGTTTAAGCTGTTAACTAAAACAATTCAATAAAAGGGAAAAAAGGAATACCGTACTTAATAAACGTTAAAGCGAATCTACATGTTATGTGGCAATAATAATAACTTAAGTTAATCGAATTAAAATACTCTACTCTGCTAGCAGGTCGGTACGGTCAGGGGTGTCGTAATACTCGCGTGTAGAAATAACCGTGTTGATCAATAAATAAATAAATAAATAAATAGTTAATAAATATTTCATTTATCCACGATATACGGCTAATCATTTTCTCACAATCTCTCAACAAGAATGTTCTTGTTCGAACGGTTAAGTGACCTTAAGGGTTGTATAGCCTTACCTTAAAAGCGTACATTCAAGTTGGATACATATTTTTTAGCGTATGGCTTTTAGTGCCGGGAGTGTCCGAGGACATGTTCGGCTCGCCAGTTTTGTAGCTGCTTCGAGACGGACACCCGATGGGTGAGCTACAAGTCTCGTTGGGGAGGGAAGTTGGAATGGAAGGACGAGGAGTTGGAAGGTAGCGGCTGTGGCCTATAGTTAGGGACCAACCCCGGCATTTGCCTGGAAGGAAGATGGGAAACCACAGAAGACCATCTTCAAGGTTACCGACGGGGGGATTCGAACCTCCTGGCCTCCCGGATGTGAGCGACTGCCAGCAGTCATGCCGTAACGACCACGGCTAACTCACCCGGTTGTTGGATAATAAATAATAATAAGTTAATACTTGTTGTCTCTAAAAGAAAGAAAGAAAGAAAGAAAGAAAGAAAGAAAGAAAGAAGGAAAGACAGAAAGAAAGAAAGAAAGAAAGAAAGAAAGAAGGAAAGAAGCTGCTCGGTAAGCCGGGTAACATGTTATATGACCTTGAAAACAAAAGTTTGGTGCTTTTCAGTCGGTCAACACGAATGTACCCAAATAGAGCTAGGTTATACAACTGCACAGACGCACACACGAACCATAATATAAAACAGTTAATCACAGATATCCAGATAGTCAGTCACAAGCTCCCAGCAGAAGACAGGGAATTAACCAAAAATCTTGCCACCAACGAAGCCAAAAAATCCTGAAACGAGAGGGCGAAAACAATTACATTCAAAACAACAAACAACTAAAAGAAATAAATTCATTGAAATAAAAAATAAAAGAACATGATTTAATCATCACAAAAGCAGATAAGGGAAGTACCACAGTAATTTTGAACAAAACAGAATACATTGAAAAAGCAGTCGAATCCTAAACAACAACGAAATCAAGGAATTATCAATAGACCCCACCAATAAATTCCAAAAACAAATAAAAAGTGTATTAAAAGAAACAGAATAAGTTATATATTGACCAAAGCTGAAAAATCAAAACTAATAAACATGAACCCGAAAATACCGTCATTGAGGGGACAACCAAAAATACACAAAAATGAGTGCCCAATGAGACCGATAGTCAATTGTAGGAATGCGCCTAATTACAAAATCAGCAAAGAGTTGCTAAAAATCTTAAAACGCCGCCTTTCCAACGACAAAAACAACTCTGTAAAGAACACAACGGATTTAGTAAGAGCACTGAACACCCTACAAATGAAACCTAGCATGAGGCTTGTATCTTTCGATGTAACTAACATGTACACCAATATTCCTATTAATGATGCAGTTAACACTATCGAAAATAACTTAAAATCCAACAATTCGGAAAGAGAAACTGAAGAGATCGTGCGACTACTGAGGGTCGTCCTCGGCCAAAACGCGTTTCAATTCGACAATAAAATGTACACACAAACAGAAGGATTAGCGATGGGATCACCACTAAGCGGATTAATCGCTGACATCTTCATTAATGCACTAGAAAATGAGTTTTTAGAAAAGACTTCAAAAAAGGGAATAGTAATATGGAAAAGATACGTAGATGATGTAATTTGCATCTACGATACTGAATTAACAAACGAAGAAACATTTCTCCAATCCATTAATAGCCTACACCACTCAATCAAATTCACCAAGGAATCCGAAACAGATCGAAAATAAATTATCTTGACATAACTATTGAACGTAAGGACAACGAGCTTTCATACTCCATATTCCGAAAAGCCACACAAACCTCGCATGCAATCGACAATCAGTCTAATCACCCCAGTACGCATAAATTAGCAGGGTTCAATTCAATGGTGCACAGAGCTTTAAACATACCCATGTCAACAGACAATTATAATAAGGAAATAAGAACCATTAAACAAATAGCAAAGGAAAACAATTTCCCGCCAAGCAAAATAGACCAAATTGTAGCCAAACATAAAAATAAAGTTAAAATGATTCCAAAACCGGACATTAATGAGAAAAAATTCGCGCGCTTCAACTATGTGATAGAGAACACATATAAAATCACTAATATATTCAAAAAGCAAGGCATAAAAATAGCATTCACAACGAATAATACGACCGGGAGGCACCTGAAAAATAGCAATCTAAATAAACAAGACCATTATTCAAAGTCAGGGGTATATTCTAGTACATGCCAAGACATTGGTTGTCAAGCTAATTACATTGGACAGAGCGGAAGACGAGTAGATACACGTTATAATGAACATAGGAATGCGATAAGATACGGAACACATTCAGCCGTATGCGAACATATGTGTGACACGGGGCACAGCTTCACTAAAATCGAGACTGATCTAAAATAATTCATCACGAAACGAAAGGCAGAGCTCTCGACATAAAAGAAGCAATCGAGATTCACCTAGCCAAACAAAACAATTCCAACAATCTAAATGAACACACTTTTATGGAGAGTTCACCCCTTTTCGCTCTACTAAAAACACACCCTGTCGAAAACAAGACACAACTTAGCGATACAGCCAAGCTAGATAAAAAAGGGGGGAAAATAGCGGTGTTTATAGGTAAATGTTATTTGGATCAGGTGTACTATGTACATTTTTCTGCAGTAAATCTAGGCCGATATGCGCGGCAGTATTAAAGGTGCCGGGACGTCTTCATTAGACCGTGTACCGCTTAGTATCAATGGCTTATTTAGCCCATGCGTGGCGAAGATAGTTCCACGGCCTTTAGTAGTTGCAGACTCCTGCATTCAATAGCATACACTTTTATCTAGATTTGGCAAAGTCACACAAATATACATGACATTGACCTCTGGAAGAACATAGCAACTAAAGGGGGAGGACGGGGAAAACCAGTTCCACCCAGCGAACACTCGGGGTTAGTCGACTACAACTGGTGTCTATGGAAACACGCAACTGCTTCAAGTTCCAGTTAAAGTGACAACTCGATAAGTATAAGCTTACGTTATTTCAGTATAACCATAGTAGATTTTGTAAAACCATATAATCACCCCTAACAGACAAATTCCGGATTTTCATCACTATTTTAAAAGTTTACCTAACATTACATATACCACATTTAACATACACCGACTGTTGCATTACCAACACTGCAACTAAATAATTGTACATATTGTATATATTTCTCACCTGTATTCTCAAACATAGATGTTATAGCCTAAGTGTAATGGATCTGATGATGATCGTTTGACGATCGAAACTGGTCATCCTAGTGTATTTATTAATCTTATGTAATTCATTTCAGGATCAGGGCATAACCCAGCTCTATTTGGGTACATTCATGTTGACCGACTGAAAAGCACCAAACTTTTGTTTACTTAGGAAACACTGAAAAATGGCAACAAACCTCACAAATGACCTTTCAAATCCTTCTCTTAGCCTTAAGAACGTTCACCATTTTAAAATAATTGAAAAATCACATTTCTAGTAAGGGCTTTTTTGTCAATATTTAAAAAATGCCCTGCTCAAGCTGTTGTATAGCATTATCAAATTATCGGTTTCGGAAATCGCAAGTCAAAACCTCAAAGTTAATTCAAAGTTATAGTCATGTTCACTCAAAATTTACTTGTTTAAATTCTTACAGCGCGGTTTACCAAGTAAAGATATAGCTTATCATCGGGTACTCTAACTGATAGTCCGATGTTTGTGATAAATGAAATTCAATTATTAGTTTGTAAGATCTCGGATGAGCAAAATCTAAAAATAAAAGATCATAAAAGATATTTCAGCATAAATATAAGCTCATTGCATTATATAAGTACCTATTATTAAGCCTCATATGTCCAGATACGTCCGATCCTGATGTAAGCAACATGTACGCATTCGAGATTACTGGAAAACAATACACCAACATTACATGTGGAAGAAAAAGACTATCGACAAAAGATTGAAGACGGGAAAGCTGATCTCGAGTGGCGGGAAGCCATACTCATGTAGGATTTTAAAAGCTACACGAAAATGGTCTCTCACCACTTCGGATTTGCATGGCTTCATATAGTCGGAGAAAAATATTGAACACACATCCTAATCCACATCGTTAAGGAACCTTCACATGTAGCATATGCGAAGCCATATTTAATAGGACATATTATTTTAAGAAAAACAGGTCTAAATTTACTCACAACATAGAATGAATAAAAACAACATATTTATTCATAGAAGTGTAAAAGCATAATATAACAAAATGCACAGCTAAATTTGCTCATGGCTGGAAATTGAAGACAGACAGGCTAATTCATAGCGAAAAGAGGTATTTGCCAAGCAATTGCAGTGCCGGTATATCAAAGAAGGCCTTCCAGTCGGTCAACACAAAATGTGCCCAAATACATTAGCCGGGGAAACAAGTATTTACTTACCCTAATCTAAAAGAAACAAGATATTATTACAAACTCACATATTTAAAAAAAAAATCCAAAATATTATTAGGAAAGTAGGCTATATCACCAAAACTAAAAATACAAAATTTCTACTAACGAAAAAATACTTACGTTCCACCAACAACAAAATAATGCCACTAAAACAGTCTGTCACCAGGCACATGCACATGCACCCTCACACATGACAGTCTAATGAAGCAATGAGCTATATCTAAAAACAATGCAACTACCACCAGACACACACACCACAGTCTGATGGAACAATGGTCTCTATCTAATATACAAACTAACTACATACTTTCAAGTAAAACAAACCACACACCCACATTCTAGAAGAGGAAATGGAAAACTGAAATAAAAGTAAGGGAAACAAAAGACAGGGGGAAAGGAAATGCCCTAATCCCTCGAAGAATGAGAATTAAGGGATCCGAAAGAAAGGAGAGCCAGGAAAAGAAGAAAGGAAAGGTAAAGAGTAGAGGGACTGACCCAAAGGCAATGGAAGAAGGAGAAAAACCCGAACTATCTCAGGAAATCCTCGGGTTCGCCAACTCCTTGTTCGCTATATTATCGACAAGCGTGGGTAGATTATTAGCTTGGGAATAACCTAACCCGCAAGGGAAGATGATGAAGAATAAAAGGATGGAGAAATAGGACGAGAGTCCAACAGAAGTTATAATTTTAACTTTAAGTATACTCAAAGGCAGCTGCCACTGCAAATCCGCTTTCCGATACCTAAAGTGGGTAGGGACCTGGGCGAAGCTAACAAGAAACGCAGCTGGAACTTGGGCTATTCGCAAGAAAACTGCTATAGCGTATTCCCTCCCAAGCATAAATATACCTACTATGGGGAAGGTGGTGGTCTGGCAAGACAAAGAGTAACAGTTTTAATGTGTATCTGTTCAAAGGAGTTTGTTTCTAAACAAGTATTTTGAAGAATACAAATAATTTGAATCAGCCGTGATATTTTAGTTCTTGAAATTGTAGAATTTCTAAAGAGCGACCAAATGCTTCCAAGAAGGATAGGGATAAAGCAATTATACCCTTGGGAATAATTCTGGTAAGAGCACCAATAGTTGCATTTAGAAATGACTAAGCTTTTACCCAGCAAGGCGCCGACTAAAAGTTTAGATAATGAGAAACACTTAAATTTTTAAAAACCAACCGTAAGTGGTAGAGAGAATCTCCACAAGCAGTAAGCCGGCGTAGCGAGTTATGCTTGCCTTACTGGCCAGTTAGAATTAGCTATCAAAGCTAAGAGAGATTTTAATAAGTTAATAACTAAGAGTTCTTTTTCAAATGCAACAAGTAGTGAGAACCTTATCAATGGATTTATTTTTATTAAAGAGGGCATAAACCTAGGAAGAGTCAGGGAAGACAGGATCTTGCCTAACCGTTATTTCAGAGAAAGGATTGAGCAAAAGAAAAAATTCAAATCTATTTAACAATGCAAAAAGGTGTAATGAATTTAAGACAAATATAATTTGAGTTTACAAACAATTGGGGTCGCAGACCTCCGAAATCATTTAAATCTTGCGCCAGGCAATTGATAATTTTTTGGTTTCAAACCTTTTATATGAGCTAAAACTTCGTAAGATTTTGAAATAGCTAAGATTAATAAATAGAAAATTTAAAGATAATTAAAGTAATTAAGGTTAAACAATAAATCAAGTACAAGGTGTGTACTTTAAGGATTTCTAGATAGGTATCTTAGAAAAATGATCAAATAACAACTTCGAAAGTAAAAACAACAAAAAACAGGAAGAAATGAAGTAGAAGTTTCTATAACTTCTTGTATTAATACAGAACTAATTTTAGAGATTATACAAATAGGGCAGGTCACTTATTGTGAAACCTGAAGAGAAAAATTGAAAGGAAGTTTCTAGAACTCCTATGTTTAAGTAGGGATCACGAGAAAAATGGGGCAAATTTCCCTTTCGTGAAACCTAGAGATAACTCACTTTTGAGTAGAAAGAATTGGATTCCCTCATTAGAAGGGAGAAACAATATACTTTAAGGCGTGTACTAGGCACGACGATTTACAGACATTAATTCGTTGTACGTGGAACAAGTAAGGGAGGGCACTTATTGAGAGTAACACCTCATTGAAAAAAGACCTAAAGTAACAATTTTATTATTTTAGTTTGTTAGTAAAGGGTTTGGGAAAGATCAAATGGGATTGTGGAAGAGTGTTCATAGCCGTATTTATTGTACTCGGACGAGCGCGACGCGGATGAAAAAGTTGATCAGGCACTGTTATCACTATAGTCTGTTGATATAGTTGAAAGTTCACTGTACCTGCACAAAAAGTTTATAGAAAGAAAAGTTATTGCAGTTATGTAAAAGGTGAGTTTTGGCTTGATAGAATTATGAGTTGTAGTTTCTATTGGTGGCAGTTAAATACGGCAGAAAATTTCCCACGTAGGAAGACAGTTTATGTGGATTAGAAGTTTATCCCACATAAGTTTCTCAGCGAAGAAAATATTCCCATATCAAGTGGAAAATACATGACAGTATAACTGGTAGATAGAGTGTAGGTTCTGGAAGGTTCCAGACCAATGATGACTTGTTTAAATTGGGTAGAGAATCCCTCGGGGGAATACTAGATTATATAGACAGTGGGTATTTTAGAAATATCCCTCGATGTGAGATAGCATCTCAGAAAATCTTTCATTTTGAAAGTTAGACTTGATAGTTCGAGTTTGATCAAGAAGATCTCTTGAAGGCAGTTATTTTATCACATACAGCAATTTTCACTGTCTATAAAATCCAAATAAAAGCATTGAGCCTTTTAAAAGCGATGAGAATGTGGTTAAAACATGAAGTCGGTACTTATCTTTGCTTCATGAAGAAGGCTGTGTTGCTGTTGACGGTTGATTCTAAAACTCGAACATGGCGTCGAATTTAAAAGTTTGCCTCTAGAGTAGAGGAGGCGAACTTTAGTTAAGCTCCAACTAACTGGTTTGACTTCAGACGCACAAATGAGGCCAGCTCATCGGAGCGCGGAGAGACCAGGGAAGGGAAAACGGTGGGGGTAGGTGACAAGGGGAATATAAGAATAGCCAACTTTGAAATAATAATTTCTCTTGATGAAATGGTCTTCAAAGTGTTGATAGCAGGCGTCATTAGCGCAGCCTGGTGGGTGAAAAATTAAACGAAGTTCTCTTGATTACGGAGATGATAGCTGGCGATAGCGACGAAATCTGGTGGCAAGATTGGTAAGGAAGTCCTCTTGTGCAGGGAAAAATTGAGGAACTTCAAAGATTCGCTGCTAGATGACGCTAGGTGGGTCATGGAAGTAATATATCTAGAACAGACTTACAGGTAGTGTAAGAAACATATACTAACAAAGTGAAATCAGGAGATCACTGTTGGTGTTTGCGAAAAAAGGAAGGGATGAACTAAAGCAAAGAGAAGCAAAAGCTTACTCTGTATTACCGTGTATTCCAAAGAATACACCTAGCTGGGAGGGGTAAACACCAACAGAGGACGAAGGACTTGAAATTAAAAACTTAAAGGTAAAGGAGCAATTAAAGAAAGTGGTCTTATAATATACCCATTAGTGGTCAAGATCTTGGCCACCCTAACTCTCCCATCCCTTCCAGGGTAACACTCGGTCAATCTACCAGAAATCCAGACCAAGGGAGGAGAAACATCCCTAACCAGGACCAAGTCCCCCACTTTAATGTCGGGATTGGAAAGAAACCACTTCTGTCTCCGTTGCAAGGAAGTTAAGTATTCCAAATTCCACCTCTTCCAGAAAGAATTACGGAGGGCTTCAAGTTTACGCCAAACAATAGGTAAATTAGAATCTCTGTAAGGGTAGGGAAGGGGAGGAGGGGCAGAAAGAGAAGTGCCTATAAGGAAGTGACCAGGTGTGAGTGGAAGCAGGTCATCAGGGTCATTGGAAAGCGGAATTAATGGGCGAGAATTGACAACACCTTCAATCAGAACAGACAGCTAATTAAATTCTTCATAAGTCAGAATGCGATTACCTAAAACCTTTCTTAAGTGACGTTTAGTGAGCTTTACTCAGGATTCCCACCTACCACCGTGATGAGGGGCGTAAGGAGGTATAAAACGCCATTTGAAACCCTTTGAGTAGGAAAAATTAGAAATCTGTTCCATGGCAGGAGAAGATGTGAGAGCTTTCTTCCACAAGGAAGCTGCGCCTTGAAAAGTGGAAGCGTTATCAGAGAACATCTCCGAAAGAACACCACGCCTAGCAGCGAAGCGAGAGACAGCTGATAAAAAGTAAGAATTAGAGGCATTCGTTACTAGTTCCAAATGGATCGCGCCAGTAACCATGCAAACAAAGAGAGAAACATAGAGCTTACCAAACAATTTGCGTTTAGCTTCAGGGGAATTGCGTTGATATTGGAACGGACCCATCCATTCCACACCAGTTAGAGCAAATGGACGTATAGGAGAAGAGCGAAAAGAGGGCAGATCGCTCATTAATTGAGTATTGACTTTAGGTTTAGCTTTGAAGCAAGGAATGCATTTGTGAATTACAGAGGAAACTTCATGAATTCCATTTATAATCCAGTACTTTTCCCTTAAGAGGCAAAGCAGTGTGCGTGTACCAACATGCAGATTACGATAATGAAAGTCACGTATAATTAAAGAAGTTACGTGATGTTTAGAAGGCAAAACAACAGGATGCTTTTTGTCCTCAGAAAGCAAAGATTGCGAGAGCCTACCACCTACCCTGAGTAACCTATTGTCATCAAGGAACGAGGCTAAGGCACGAAGACGACTGGATTTGGGAAGATCCTTTTTAGAAGAAAGTAAATACAATTCAGAAGAAAAGGCTTCTTGCTGTGTTAGTTGCAAAACCTTAATGGTAGCGAGATTCAATTCATGATTGGTAAGGTGTGGTTTGGGGAGAAGAGGTTGGTCAACCACAAGATATTTCCATCTGAGAAGATAGGCAACAATTCGAATTAATTTGTGAAAGGAAAAATAGCGGGACAACAAGGGATGAGAAACGTTGGAAACAAGACACGAAGCAGTAGATTTAGATACTTTAGCGTCAGGCAAGTTGGAGTTTGTAGCTGGAGGTTTAGAAGGCCAACAAGAAGAGTCTTCGATTAACCACGAGGGCCCATGCCAGTACAACTGAGATGCTGCCAATTGAGAGGGTAAACATCCACGAGAAATGATGTCGGCGGGGTTGTCAGCGCTGGGCACATGCCCCCATTGACATCCCGAAGAAAGAGTTTGAAATTTGGAAACCCTGTTTGCAACAAAAGTTTGCCAATGAACGGGGTTTTTGGCGATCCAAGAAAGAGTGATCATGGAATCGCTCCACAGATAAGTTTGCGAAAATTCCACCCTTAAGACTTCCCGTAATTTCTTAACAAGTTCTGCGGCCATGAGTGCAGCACACAATTCAAGCCGCAAAGTGATAGTTTTAAGAAGAGCCACCTTCGATTTGGCACAAACAAGGTTGGAAACTGAAGATTCATTTAACGAACCGCGATAAACCAAATATGCACAGCAACCGTAAGCTTTTTCGGAACTGTCCGCAAACCCATTAAGGAAAAAAGATGCATTAGGATGAGCGTTAATTAAATTCCTGGGAATTTCAATAAGGGAAAGATCAAGCAAATTGCTGCGAAAAGAGAGCCATCTGTTAAGAAAAGAAAGGGGAACAGTGTCGTCCCATTCACATTTGAGCGACCATATAGCTCTTGCTTGAAAAGTTTGGCTATAACAATAACCGGGGCAAGGAATTGAAGCGGATCAAATTTTTTGCAATTTCAGAGAGAATTTGTCTTTTTGTGTTAGGGAGCTCTTCTGCAAGCGAAACTTTATAGATGAGAGTGTCAATGTTAGTGCACCAATGGACTCCAAGAGTTTTTATGGATTCGGAGTCTCCACAAATTTCGACGGAGGAGGGGTCTACATCTTCAATAGAAAACTGGGCGAGAAACACATGGGAGTTGGAATTCCACTTATGAAGTGGGAATCCTCCATGCTTTAACAATGCTTGAAGTTCTAGTGACACGAAAGAAGCTTCCTCCAGAGTGGGGAAGGACTGCAAGTAATCGTCAACATAGAATGATGTAGTTAGTGCTTCGGAAGCTTTAGAATGAAATAAATGACCATCTTGAGAGGCTAACAAATGTAGGGATCGGATAGCAAGGAAAGCGGAAGGTTTTAAGCCATAAGTAACCGTCTTTAAGCGAAATACCTTAATGGGCTTGCTGATTTCGTCGCGCCACAAGATTCGTTGGAGATCTCGTTGTTCAGGCTGAATTAAAACCTGACGGTACATCTGTTTGATGTCCGCTATAACAGCTATGGGAAATAATCGAAAGTTTAAGAGTATAGCAGATAAATCTGACTGAATAGCAGGACCAGAGTAAAGAGTATCATTAAGACTGTTGCCATTAACGTCAGGTGTTGACCCATTGAAAACGACTCGGATTTTATCCTTTACAAGAGGGTTTTTCCACACGGGATGATGAATAAAGAAACCCGTTTCAATTGGGGGGTGGAATTCGTCATCAGATTTGCTAACAACTTCCATATGATCTAAGCTTTCATACTCATCCATGAAATCAGTATACTGCTGTTTAACGAGAGGGTCTTTCTTGAATTTGCTCTCGATAGCGAAGAGAGCTTTTCGAGCTTTGGGTTGAGAATTAATAAGTTTAGGGGGATTATGTAATCTCGGCATCTGAACAATGAACCGGCCTTCAGGAGAACGAGTGGTGGTGTTCAGAAAAAGTTGCTCACAGAACTCGTTTTCTGAAGAGGTCACGTTAGGGGAATCAACGCTTTCAAGCCTCCAGAACTGTTCCAAGTCAGTATTAGCGAAATAACATTGCGATGCGGGTTGGGCAGAATAATGAGGAAGTTGACCGGTGACGATCCTTCCAAAATTAGTGTCTCTGGCAACCACGTTTGAGGATAACTTGCGAACCTGTTTACGAAGGCAATTCCAGAAAACATTGGCACTAAAGAGTATGTCAATGGGGTTTTGTACATTGAACAGAGGATCGGCTAGCCTTAAATTCGAGGGAATGCTTAAACCTGAAATATCAACAGAGTGACTTGGAGTATCTTCTCCTATGCTATTGAAAAAGAGACAATTCAGTTTGAGAAAGTTATTTTTGTGACAAATGTCTCTTATGGTTAGCTTTGAAAACTGTAAAGCTTGCGATTTTGAGCTGTTAATGCCCGATACGTTAATAGAAGTGGGGTTTACAGGTAGGCCTAGTTTTTTTGATTAATGAATTAGAAACGAAATCGTGGGTTGCCGCCGAATCAAGAAGACCGCGTGCACGGACCCAGTTGCCAAAGTTATCCTGAACTTCGATTTGGACAGTGGACAATAGTACTTGGGCACTACGTATGGACTTGGAATTTTGAATGTAAGATGAAGCATTGGAACTGTTAGCATTGTCATTTTTCTGAGAAGTAGATACGGTCAATGACCTTGCTTGATCATGACGATGTAGTAAAGTGTGATGAGCTTTTTCACAATGGAAGCAAAGTCTGGTGGACTTGCAATTTGAAGCAGAATGCGTTGGTGCTAGACAGTTGAAGCAATGTTTATTCTGGGTAACTAATTTCCTTCTGTCGTCGACTGACTGTTCTTTAAAAGATTTACATAGATATAAGGCGTGGGAATCCTTACAAAGTATGCACTTTAATGGTTCATTTAAACTCTTACGGGGTTCGCTTTGAGTGTTTAAAACGAGAGAACTAGCAATACGGCGTTCACTAGACCTAGTTGGGTAACCAGTGGCGTTTGACTTGAGTTTAGATGAGCTGGACCCAGGTTTTTGGGTACTAGACGCTAAGCGTTCACTTTGAGGTTTAAGAGACATTGATTCAAATTTAGAACTAGGGGATGAGGGTTCACTTTGATTAGCTAAAGCAGTTAAGAGTTGGCATCTACCATTTATGAAAGTGACTAAATGCTCGTAAGAGTAATCGTCTTCTGTGGAAATTTCAATCTCCCAAGCTTTGAGGGTAGCAACATCGACTTTAGAAACCACTAAGTGTATTAAGAAAGTGTCCCAGTGTTCAGTGGGTTGATCTAATTGGGATAGAGTTTTAACGTGAAGCAGTGTACGCAAACTAGTGACGCCATTGTGCTGTGACGCAGGTAAGTCAAATAGAGCCTTCATATGGCGTTGAATACGTAACCGTGAATTACCGTATCTTTCTTTCAACAAGTTAAAGGCAATGGGGTAGTTTTCGGCACTTAATGGGAGTGCTTCAACTAATTGCAAAGCTTGACCTCGGAGGATAGATCTCAAATAATGAAACTTGTAGATGACTTGAATGTCTTCATTGTCATGAACAAGAGAAAAAAATAGTTCATAGAAAGAATCCCAAGTAGATTCGTCTCCAGAGAAGTGGGGTAAATCAATCTTAGGTAGGATTGGTTTGGGCTTGTGAGTGCCCTCACGAAAAGAGGTTTGTTGTTCGTGAAGGGAACCAAGAACAGAACCGTCTTTTTTCTGTTCTTCTTCGAGTTGGCGTATTATTTTAAAAGCAGAACCTATACCTTCGTTATATTGATTTTCTACTTCGACTCGATCAGCAGTTTGATTGAGCATACAAGTTTCAATTTCAGTTTGGATGTTACAATAATTTTCATATAAACGTTCAAAAATCCTTTACGCGATGTTTTAACAAATCTAATTGAGCTTCTGAAGGATCTAGCTCTCTGATGTATTTTCTAAATCGGGTAATTTGCCCTTTATAGGATGCTCGTTTAGAAGTAAGTTTTTCATCCATATCCTTTTCTGTAGGAGCCATGACAAAATAGGTAAATTAAAGTATAACTTACGAAACTGTGGAACCTTGGAAATGCTGTCAGACTGGCAGCAGCAAATAAGTTGAAAGAATGGGACACACCAAAGGAGACAGGAGCGGCCTCTTTCTCCTTCACAAGCTTTGCACGGTGAAGCTATAGCTGAAAAATTCAAAGAAGATATTAATGATTTGCAAAATATTGTCAAATAACGCTTGACAAATAAAGCCTGATAAGTAAAATGTCATAATTGGACTCTTCCGGGTTTCGGCACCAAATTTAGGGTAGATTATTAGCTTGGGAATAACCTAACCCCCAAGGGAAGATGATGAAGAAAAAGAAGTGGGTTTCGGACTGGAGAAAAAGGATGGAGAAATAGGACGAGAGTCCAACAGAAGTTATAATTTTAACTTTAAGTATACTCAAAGGCAGCTGCCACTGCAAATCCCCTTTCCGATACTTAAAGTTGGTAGGGACCTGGGCGAAGCTAACAGGAAACGCAGCTGGAACTTGGGCTATTCGCAAGAAAGCTGCTATAGCGTATTCCCTCTCAAGCATAAATATACCTACTATGGGGAAGGGTGGTGGTCTGGCAAGCCAAAGAGTAACAGATTTAATGTGTATCTGTTCAAAGGAGTTTGTTTCTGAACAAGTATTTTGAAGAATACAAATAATTTGCATCAGCCGTGATATTTTTGTTCTTGAAATTGTAGAATTTCTAAAGAGCGACCGAATGCTTCCAAGAAGGATAGGGATAAAGCAATTATACCCTTGGGAATAATTCTGGTAAGAGCACCAATAGTTGCATTTAGAAATGACTAAGCTTTTGCCCAGCAAGGCGCCGACTAAAAGTTTAGACAATGAGAAACACTTAAATTTTTAAAAACCAACCATAAGTGGTAGAGAGAATCTCCACAAGCAGGAAGCTGGCGTAGCGAGCTATGCTTGCCTTACTGGCCAGTTAGAATTAGCTATCAAAACTAAGAGAGATTTTAATAAGTTAATAACTAAGAGTTCTTGTTCAAATTCAACAAGTAGTGGTGAGAACCTTATCAATGGATTTATTTTTATTAAAGAGGGCATAAACCTAGGAAGAGTCAGGGAAGACAGGATCTTGCCTAACCGTTATTTCAGAGAAATGAGAGAAATGAATTTAAGACATATATAATTTGAGTTTACAAACAATTGGGGTCGCAGACCTCCGAAATCATTTAAATCTTGCGCCAGGCAATTGATAATTTTTTGGTTTCAAACCTTTGATATGAGCTAAATCTTCGTAAGATTTTGAAATAGCTAAGATTAATAAATAGAAAATTTAAAGATAATTAAAGTAATTAAGGTTAAACAATAAATCAAGTACAAGGTGTGTACTTTAAGGATTTCTAGATAGGTATCTTAGAAATATGAACAAATAACAACTTCGAAAATAACAACAACAAAAACAGGAAGAAATAAAATAGAAGTTTCTATAACTTCTTGTATTAATACAGAACTAATTTTAGAGATTATACAAGTAGGGCAGGTCACTTATTGTGAAACCTGAAGAGAAAAATTGAAAGGAAGTTTCTAGAACTCCTATGTTTAAGTAGGGATCACGAGAAAAATGGGGCAAATTTCCCTTTCGTGAAACCTAGAGAAAACTCACTTTTGAGTAGAAAGAATTGGATTCCCTCATTAGAAGGGAGAAACAATATACTTTAAGGCGTGTACTAGGCACGGAGTTTTACAGACATTAATTCGTTTTACGTGGAACAAGTAAGGGAGGGCACTTATTGAGAGTGACACCTCATTGAAAAAAGACCTAAAGTAACAATTTTATTATTTTAGTTTGTTAGTAGAGGGTTTGGGAAAGATCAAATGGGATTGTGGAAGAGTGTTCATAGCCCTATTTATTGTACTCGGACGAGCGCGACGCGGATGAAAAAGTTGAACAGGCACTGTTATCACTATAGTCTGTTGATATAGTTTAAAGTTTATAGAAATAAAAGTTATTGCAGTTATGTAAAAGGTGAGTTTTGGCTTGAGAGAATTATGAGTTGTAGTTTCTATGGGTGGCAGTTAATACGGCAGAAAATTTCCCACGTAGGAAGACAGTTTATGTGAATTAGAAGTTTATCCCACATAAGTTTCTCAGCGAAGAAAGTATTCCCATATCAAGTGGAAAATACATGACAGTATAACTGGTAGATAGAGTGTAGGTTCTGGAAGGTTCCAGAGCAATGATGACTTGTTTAAATTGGGTAGAGAATCCCTCGGCGGAAAACTAGATTATATAGACAGTGGGTATTTTAGAAATATCCCTCGATGTGAGATAGCATCTCAGAAAATCTTTCATTTTGAAAGTTAGACTTGATAGTTCGAGTTTGATCAAGAAGATCTCTTGAAAGCAGTTATTTTATCACATATAGCAATTTTCAATGTCTATAAAATCCAAATAAAAGCATTGAGCCTTTTAAAAGCGATGAGAATGTGGTTAAAACATTAAGTCAATACTTATCTTTGCTTCATGAAGAAGACGGTGTTGCTGTTGACGGTTGATTCTAAAACTCGAACATGGCGTCGAATTTAAAAGTTTGCCTCTAGAGTAGAGGAGGCAAACTTTAGTTAAGCTCCAACTAACTGGTTTGACTTCAGACTCACAAGTGAGGCCAGCTCAACGGAGCGCGGAGAGACCAGGGAAGGGAAAACGGTGGGGGTAGGAGACAAAAGGAATACATATAAGAATAGCCAACTTTGAAATAATAATTTCTCTTGATGAAATGGTCTTCAAAGTGTTGATAGCAGGTGTCATTAGCGCAACCTGGTGGGTGAAAAAGTAAACGAAGTTCTCTTGATTACGGAGATGATAGCTGGCGATAGCGACGAGATCTGGTGGCTAGATTGGTAAGGAAGTCCTATTGTGCAGGGAAAAAATGAGGAACTTCAGAGATTCGCTGCTAGATGACGCTAGGTGGGTCATGGAAGATATATATCTAGAACAGACTTACAGGTAGTGTAAGAAACATATACCAACAAAGAAAAATCAGGAGATCACTGTTGGTGTTTGCGAAAAAAGGAAGGGATAAACTAAAGCAAAGAGAAGCAAAAGCTTACTTTGTCTTACCGTGTATTCCAAAGAATACACCAAAGCGCCCTCTCCCAAATAATCAACAGTGATCTCTCGTATGATTTACAACTATCCCATTATCCAACAAATCGATGTTTTGATCATTAAGAGACTGTCCGTTTTAATAAGTCTCATTAAATTTCATGAACTTCGCAAACGCTTTGTCATGTGTGTGTGTTTAGAGTATTGGTCGTTATTGTTCGTTAACTATAGTAGTACTGTATGTATCTTTACACCATAGTGGTCAAAAAGTCCCTTATGCGGTCATGGATATAACATCTTGGGTCAAAGGTAGCCTAATACTGTCGGTTTCGTGACAAAATACCTTTTCATCCAGAAATGATAATCGAATATCAACAATAGGAACGCCTGACTCAGGTAAGTAGACAATAGCCAAACTTTTGTGTGGAAATCTATGGATTTTAAAATTAACCGTTTGGTTATACAGCTGTGTTAGTCGTGTATTGTAACACCCATCCACTTTTGCGTAAAAGCATTTTATAATAATATATTTAATGCAGCCAAATAGCCATAACTTAAAATATTGCTTACATTGATGGGTTACATATTTGCATAATCACTTATAGATATTGTTCTTCCTGTACAGAATTCTATGTGGTACCGTTCACACATTTTTCCACATAATGTGCACTCACAGTCTATACTTGTGTCATGGAAGTGTTTTGATTTGCAGAGTAGGTGGTGAAAACCGTGAACTACCATCCTCGTAATGACATGTCTTAGTTCGAAATTAGCTTTTGTCCACGAGCAGTCTATCATGGCCCCTGTGCCATAGAAGTCTGGTTGTACTTCTTCTCTCATCTCCGTCAACGTTGCCAGAAGTTTCTCTGATGCACTGGTGCTCGGTAGGGGTATGCTTGTCCTGTGGTCACCTACGAGGAATGATTCCTTTGCCGGGAGATAAACAAGTCTAGATCGTGTCGTTTTTGACACTCCTATCACCTTCTTTATGTAGTTCGCTTTCACCCTTTCCAAGGTGGATAGGTTCCTCGTTGTTAAATGTGTCCAGATGATTTCAATGCCATATATCATCATTGGAAGAATTTTTACTCTGAATAGCAACATTGCTGTCTCCAGACTGAGTGATCTGATGTATTTTATTTCGTGCATTGCCATCATTGCTTGGGTTACCTTATCTGTAACATGTTTTGTGAAACAATATGCACTCGATTGCAGAGTAATGCCTAAGTATTTAAAGTCTGGAACTATCTTTAATTTTATATCCCGAATGAAAATCTCTGCTGAAGCGGGTATTCTTCCTTCTTTTCGGAAGATCATGGTGTCTGTTTTTGAGATGTTGATGTCCAGCTTGTGTTCGGAGCACCACTTCTGTACGTCATTTACTGTTTCCTGGAGTTTCGTTAAATCTCTGGAGACAATTACAATGTCATCAGCATATGCGCAAGAGAATACTCCCTCATTTTGGGCTATTTTTAGGATATCTGTGGTTGATATTATAAACAGCAAGGGGCTCAGCGGGTCTCCCTATGAGACTCCGTTTGATTTGGCAATCGGTTCTGATAGAGTGAGGATGTCCGAAATTCGTACTTCGTTCCATTGCAGTATTGATGTGATGAGATTGGCCCATTGTTCACGCCTAGCATCTCCTTTAGCATTTCTGTCACTAGCCTCCTATTTATCAGGTCGAAAGCCTTTGAGAAATCTATAAAAATGGTGTAATATTTTCTGTTGTCTTCTAAGGCATCCCATATTTGGTTTAGCAGGTGTACAGTAGCGTTTAGAATAGATTTTCCCTTTCTAAACCCAAACTGGTTCTCTGACAGAAACTCGTTTATTTCCACATTTATTTTTACTGGTATAATTTGGTGATAATTTTGAAAGGGGCAGTTTTACACTGCTATGCCTCTGTACGTATTGCGATCTCTTGGATTCCTCTCTCTTTATATAAAACTTTTACAATTGACTTTCTCCACTGGTCAGGTATGGAAGCTGTTTCTATACATTTGCTATATTATTTTCTCCATATTGGGGCTAGCAGGTGTGCAGTGTCTTTTACATATTCATTATAGATCCCGTTCGGTCCTGCGGCTCTCTTATTTTTGGTGTTGTCTACGGTGATTCTAGTTTCCTCAATAGTCAGGGGTACCCAGTCCATTAGTATTTGTGGAGAGATGGTATCTGGATCTTTTCTGGTGTGCGCTAGACTCTCGAAATTGAGAATCTTGCTGAAGTGTGATTCCCAATTTTCAATGTCTATGTGGTGTGTCTGTGATTGTTTCTTTGGACGTAGGGCTAAGAACGGTTTTTTCTGGGCTTCCTGTGCTAGACTCCTGCCCTCTGCTTCTAAGTAGGCGCGCTTCGTTTCTTTCAATGTTCTCTTGTAGAGAATCCTCTTGTCGTTGTCTAAGTGTATTAGACTTGGTTATTAAAGATCTGCCTTAACTGTTATAATTTTTCTAAGGTCTGCCTCCTCAGCCTATAACACTCACCATCAAACCATATCTTTGCTCTTCTTGTGGCCCACGGAATGGCGTCCTTTTGTAGGATTTCCTCTATTGTTCTTGTTGCGTCTCCAGCATTGAGTTATCTATTAATGTGTCTAAAGGTATTGTTGAATCTAGCATAGCTTCTACTTTCTCCACATCTATTTTCCTATTTATCTATGTAGTTAAGGGTTGGGTCACAGCTGATTGTTATCAGAAAGTCTAGAGTAGTCAGACATTGTAGGATTTAAATAAATTTGCGGATTTTAAATAACTTCGTAAAATTATATTTTTTAGGATTTGGGGATTTCTTAGAGAAATAGTTAATTCTGGGTAAATCTTGCCTTATTTTTTGGTCAACTATCAGAGTTTCCAACCTAAGTTTAAGCTGTTAACTAAAACAATTCAATAAAACAGAAAAAAAGAATACCGTACATAATAAACGTTAAAGCGAATCTACATGTTATGTGGCAAGAATAATAACTTAAGTTAATCGAATAAAAATACTCTACTCTGCTAGCAGGTCGGTACTGTTTGTAAACCAGTGTCATCTACGTACATGTGATTTACGTTGGCGATTGCGTAGTGAAAATTACGACTAACGTCGCATGAGGCTCACGCTCCACCAGCTACTGACTAAAGGTCGAGTAAGCACTCCGTCGATAAAAATTAGTGTCATCTGTCCTAGATTACTTCCACAAGAGAAGTGTGCACAAAGCAAGTGCCAGCCAGCAGGTCCAAAATGCAAGAAAATCAAGGTTAAATGCTATGAGGAGTTAATTATCATCAGGTTTATAATAATGACTTTACTGATTATTAGAATCGTTGGTTTAAATTATCGTTGGTTTATGACGAATAGGCTGACAATCCTGAATACCTTGGGATCAGCAGTAGCAGTCTCGTGCGAGATCAATCTCTGCTATAAAACACCGTCAACGAGCCCTCCCGCTCGGACATAACAATAACACAGGTTATTAGTGGCTCTCGGCTCACTTAATTTACCCCCGGGTAAGGCCTGGCAGGAACATCAGTTACCTCCCTACAATAACACAGTCAACAGAATCGAAGTCTGGACACACATAAATATAACCTCTAAACAGGTGTCTCATCTAGCCTCTTAATTACCATAAATAAACCTTCACATAACGTGAAAACATTCTCAAATGGAGAAGAAAGATATTCGCTCTAGTAGCGATGCAAACACATGGCTCCTCGCCAGTCATCTCTAAGTAGCAAAACATATGATCATTTCAAAATGGTGACCTGGACATTGACCTACATATGAGAAACATCATCTAAATGTTAGTAATGCTATAAGCATTGTCAAAGAGTCTGGAAAAGTTATGGTCTCACTGAGTGAGTGTGCTCTAGTACACTGCATGCTGGGAACTGCTAACACCTGTCCATGATTCGAGCTAGCCTCGCTACTCGCAATCATCTACACGGAAAGTTTAGAAAATACACATCACTGAAGGCAAGCAGCTTTCATGCAGAAAGTCCTATTAGAAAACTGGCCTTGTTATGATGTCCCAGATATAATAGAAATTTACACAAGTATTAGGCTTGAAATCACGCCTTAAAACTAGGCTCAAGGATATAGCATGTGTGAAAAGTTAAAGAAAAGAAAAACATAGATATTCCACTTAATCTGAACCTCTTTGAAATGTGCAGATATGTCTGTTCATAACTGCTCTGTCTAAATATAACCAAAATAACAACTGTGTCGAAACACTGACACGAAATAAACATTATAAAGGCGCAAATCTTACAATTTCTAAGTTTGCCAATGATACGGCATTCGTTGCTAGGTTCGATACTAGATTGCATACAAACTGTAACACTCTGAATGTGTTCAAACTTGAACTGGATGGCTTCATAGCACATCAAAAATGAAATATGACATAGTATTACAAAACTGATAGCTACAGTCGGCTGACTAAATCAGTGGCGTGACAACATTTACTAGAAAGGGGTGTTATAAAAATAACACTGGGCCATGACGTCTGACCGTCATCCCATCGAACTGTACAAGATCACCCACCTAGGGTTGAACAAAACGTAGTAACAAGACTACTGTCACGCTTAGCAGGGGTAGAAATAACATCGTAGTGATGTCCCTCAGAATGCACCGTGATCGAAGAGAAATTCAATCACTACAGGTGACTAACAATCACTGAAAGTGAACTACAAGCATTAATTCTAACAATACAAAACCTACCTATGGCTTGTCAAGAAGTTCGGCTGATTTTACAATAAACTACACTAAGCTACACCACAAAAGAACCTCACAAGGAATGAATATTTCGGACTCACAAAAAAGGATGTCTACATCTCGGTCGTTCCAACGACCCGAGGGATATAATAAGGCTCTGGTCTCCGGACAAGGGTTGTCCAATCTGAGCCTCCACATCGGCTCTATCCATCTCCACGGAATTTACTAGTCCTCGTCGTTGTCGTGATGATATAACCAGACTCCTCCTCAAAGTCGTCATCTTCCTTGGATTAGCGGATGCTAAAGCCATGGTTCTTCCGCCATCCGCTGTAGTTCTCTGGTCCACTCCTTCACATTATGAGGCTTAACAGCTCATCTCCACAGGTGATGCGTAACAAGGATTGTCGTACACGTGGTCGTCAAAATATGACATCGTGAAATATGACTTTACCACTTTAAGGTACAATGAATAAGCATAGCACAATTTCACAAAATCTAGCTTTAACGTGGCACTAAACTCACTGCTTCTACACGGAGCAGATCGTTTAAAAATTGGCCATGTACTCTTATCTGCTTTACTGATACTGATTTCACTTGCCCACAAATCACGTGGCATCAGCGTTGCGTTTCACTGAAAAAAAATCGCACTTGCTATTAAAGCAATATTCGTAGTTAGAGTGTTGAAATGATCCACTCGGTTATTAATTATTTCACTAGGAGTGATGTATTTATCGCCACTCGACGATGTCGAAGTATTACGTTCAAGCACGTGGCTGAAAATGTGGCGTTCCACGGTTATGATCACTTTTCCCAAAAATACACAGAATTCGTAGCACAAGCCTTCTCCGGCTGTAATATTAAAAATTATCATGCACTGTTCGAATTGAAATAAAGTGCGATGCACTAGGATTGCTTCCCTCGCCTTCAGGCGGACTGTTACCTCGTCTTTTAGACAGACTTAATACAACAGGCATCCAACTTGGATGATAATCCAAACACATGTGGTAAGCTCTCAGCTATGCGCTGCATTAACTTGTAACTACACTGGTCGTGCAGCGTCTGTCTGGTTCCGGTTCGCGCATCTGCGAGGTTACTACCTTACCAAAAGCAGAAATCACATTCTAAAGAATGTTTCGATGATACAGAAATACAGTGTGATAATATCTGAGCTTCGTAGAAAATAGAACTATCACAGTTTAGCTTCAGATTATTTAATAGTGGTTTTCTCCGTAGTCAAAAGATCAACCATTTTATAACTCCAAAGAATGTTAGCATGTAGCGGCAGCATGGTCGGTCAGTGGGTGGGTTCAAACGTGATGCATCAAAAAATGCGTTGCTGTGAAAAATATCACATGAACAAGTGGTTAGCGGGTTCAGTACTTCGTTCCATTGCAGTATTGATGTGATGAGATTGGCCCATTGTTCACTCCTATCAGGTCGATAGCCATTGTGAAATCTATAAAAATGGTGTAATATTTTCCGTTGTCCTCTAAGGCATCCCATATTTAGTTTAGCAGGAGTTCAATAGCGTTTAGGGTAGATTTTACCTTTCTAAACCCAAACTGGCTCTCTGGCAGAAACTCGTTTATTTCCTCTTTTATTTTTCCTGTTATAATTTTGGTGATGATTTTGAAGGGGCAGTTTTCCACTGCTATGCCTCTGTACTTAATGGGATCTCTTGGATCTCCTCTCCCTTTATATAAAACTTTTACAATTGACTTTCTCCACTGGTCAGGTATGGAAGCTGTTTATATACATTTGCTATATAATATTCTCCATATTTGGGCTAGCAGGTGTGCAGTGTCTTTTACATATTCATTATAGATCCCGTTCGGTCCGGCGGCTTTCTTATTTTTGGTGCTGTCTTCGGTGATTCTAGTTTCGTCAATAGTCAGGGGTACCCAGTCTATTAATATTTGTGGAGAGATGATATGTGGATCTTATCTGGTGTGCGCTAGACTCTCAAAATTGAGAATCTTGCTGAAGTGTGATTCCCAATTTTCAATGTATATGTAGTGTGTCTGTGGTTGTTTCTGTGGACGTAGGGCTATGAACGCGTTTTTCTTGGCTTCCTCTGGTAGCCTCCTGCCCTCTGCTTCTAAGTAGGCGCGCTTCGTTTCTTTCAATGTTCTCTTGTAGAAAAGCCTCTTGTCGTTGTATATGTGTAGCAGACTTGGGTTATTAAGGTTCTGCCTTAACTTTTATAATTTTCCAAGGTCTGCCTCCTCAGCCTATAACACTCACTATCAAACCATATCTTTGCTATTAATGAGTCTAAAGGTATTGTTGAATCTAGCATAGCTTCTACCTTCTCGACATCTATTCTCCTATTTATATATGTAGTTACGGGTTGGGTCACATCTGATTGTTATCAGAAAGTCTAGAGTAGTCAGACATTGTAAGATTTAAATAAATTTGCGAATTTTAAATAACTAGGTAAAATTATATTTTTTAGGATTTTGGGATTTCTTAGAGAAATAGTTAATTCTGGGTAAATCTTGCCTTATTTTTTGGTCAACTATCAGTGTTTCCAACCTAAGTTTAAGCTGTTAACTAAAACAATTCAATAAAACAGAAAAAAAGAATACCGTACTTAATAAACGTTAAAGCGAATCTACATGTTATGTGGCAAGAATAATAACTTAAGTTAATCGAATAAAAATACTCTACTCTGCTAGCAGGTCGGTACGGTCAGGGGTGTCGTAATACTCGCGTTTAGAAATAACCGTGTTGATCAATAAATAAATAAATAAATAAATAAATAAATAGTAAATAAATATTTAATTTATCCACGTTATACGGCTAATCATTATCTCACAATCTCTCAACAAAAATGTTCTTGTTTGAACGGTTATGTGACCTTAAGAGTTGTATAGCCTTGCCTTAAAAAGCGTACATTCAAGTTGGATAATAAATAATAATAAGTTAATAGTTGTTGTCTCTAAAAGAAAGAAAGAAAGAAAGAAGCTTCTCGGTAAGCCGGGTAACCTGTTACATGACCTTGAAAATCCTTCTCTTAGCCTTGAAAAATTTCACCATTTTAAAACAATTGAAAAGTCAAATTTCTAGTTAGGTCTTTTTTGTCAATATTTAAAAAATGCCCTGCTCAAGCTGTTGTATAGCATTATCAAATTATCGGTTTCGGAAATCGCAAGTCAAAACCTCAAAGTTAATTCAAAGTTATAGTCATGTTCACTCAAAATGTTCTTGTTTAAATTCTTACAGCGCGGTTTACCAAGTAAAGATATAGCTTATCATCGGGTACTCTAACTGATAGTCCGATGTTTGTGATAAATGAAATTCAATTATTAGTTTGTAAGATCTCGGATGAGCAAAATCTAAAAATAAAAGATCATAAAAGATATTTCAGCATAAATATAAGCTCATTGCATTATATAAGTACATATTATTAAGCCTCATATGTCCAGATACGTCCGATCCTGATGTAAGCAACATGTACGCATTCGAGATTACTGGAAAACAATACACCAACATTACATGTGGAAGAAAAAGACTATCGACAAAAGATTGAAGACGGGAAAGCTGATCTCGAGCGGCGGGAAGCCATACTCATGAAGGATTTTAAAAGCTACACGAAAATGGTCTCTCACCACTTCGGATTTGCATGGCTTCATATAGTCGGAGAAAAATATTGAAGACACATCCTAATCCACATCGTTAAGGAGCCTTCACATGTAGCATATGCGAAGCCATATTTAATAGGACATATTATTTTAAGAAAAACAGGTCTAAATTTACTCACAACATAGAATGAATAAAAACAAGATATTTATTCATAGCAGTGTAAAAGCATAATATAAATAAATGCACAGCTAAATTTGCTCATGGCTGGAAATTGAAGACAGACAGGCTAATTCATAGCGAAAAGAGGTATTTGCCAAGCAATTGCAGTGCCGGTATATCAAAGAAGGCCTTCCAGTCGGTCAACACAAAATGTGCCCAAATACATTAGCCGGGGAAACAAGTATTTACTTACCCTAATCTAAAAGAAACAAGATATTATTACAAACTAACATATTTTAAAAAAAAATCCAAAATATTATTAGGAAAGTAGGCTATATCACCAAAACTAAAAATACAAAATTTCTACTAACGAAAAAATACTTAAGTTCCACCAACAACAAAATAATGCCACTAAAACAGTCTGTCACCAGGCACATGCACATGCACCCTCACACATCACAGTCTACAGAAGCAATGAATTATATCTAACAAACAATGCAACTGCCACCAGACACACACACCACAGACTGATGGAACAATGGTCTATATCTAATATACAAACTAACTACATACTTACAAGTAAAACCAACCACACGCCCACATTCTAGAAGAGGAAATTGGAAAACAGAAATAAGGGTAAGGGAAACAAAAGACAGAGGGAAAGGAAATGCCCTAATCCCTCAATGAAAGAGAATTAAAGGACCCGACAGAAAGGAGAGCCAGGTAAGGAAGAAAGGAAAGGTAATGAGGTGAGGACTGTCCCAAAGGCAATGTAAGAAGGAGAAAAACCCGAACCAGCTCAGGAAATCCTCGGGTTCGCCAACACCTTGTTCGCTATATTATCGACAAGCGCCCTCTCCCAAATAATCAACAGTGATCTCTCGTATGATTTCCAACTATCCCATTATCCAACAAATCGACAAAATTAACCGTTTGGTTATACAGTTGTGTTAGTCGTGTATTGTAACGCCCATCCACTTTTGGGTAAAAGCATTTTATAATAATATATTTAATGCAGACAAATAGCCATAACTTAAAATATAGCTTACATTGATCGGTTACATATTTGCATAATCACTTATAGACATTGTTCATCCTGTACATAATTCTATGTGGTAACGTTCACACATTTTTCCACATAATGTGCACTCACAGGCTATACTTGTGTCATGGAAGTGTTTTGATTTGCAGAGTAGGTGGTGAAAACCGTGAACTGCCAACCTCGTAATGACATGTCTTAGTTCGAAATTAGCTTTTGTGCACGAGCGGTCTATCATGGCCATAGAAGTCTGGTTGTACTTCTTCTCTATTCTCCGTCAACGTTGCCGGAAGTTTCTCTGATGCACTGGTGCTCGGTATGGGTATGCTTGTCCTGAGGTCATCTACGAGGAATGATTCCGTTGCCAGGAGATAAACAAGTCTAGATCGTGTCGTGTCGTTTTTGACTCTCCTATCACCTTCTTTATGTAGTTCGCTTTCACCCTTTCCATGGTGGATAGGTTCCTCGTTGTTAAATGTGTCCAGATGATTTCAATGCCATATATCATTATCGGAAGAATTTTTACTCTGAATAGCAAATTTGCTGTCTCCAGACTGAGTGATCTGATGTTTTTTATTTCGTGCATTGCCATCATTGCTTGGGTTACCTTATCTGTGACATGTTTTGTGAAACAATATGCACTCGATTGCAGTGTAATGCCTAAATATTTAAAGTCTGGAACTATCTTTAATTTTATATCCCAAATGAAAATCTCTGCATAGGCGGCTATTCTTCCTTCTTTTCGGAAGATCATGGTGTCTGTTTTTGAGATTTTGATGTCCAGCTTGTTTTCGGAGCACCACTTTTGCATGTCATTTACTGTTTCCTGGAGTTTCGTTATATCTCTGGAGCCAATTACAATGTCATCAGCATATGCGCAAGAGAATACTCCCTCCTTTTGTGCTATTTTTAGGACATCTGTGGTTGATATTATAAACAGCAAGGGGCTCAGCGGGTCTCCCTGTTAGACTCCGTTTGATTGGGCAATCGGTGCTGATAGAGTGAGGTAGTCTGAAATTCGTACTTCGTTCCATTGCAGTATGGATGGATTGATGAACAGGCAAAAATTGCCGAAGAGGCCGAAAAGAAGGGTGATATGAAACAGCTGTACAATATTACAAGGAAATTGTCAAGAGGAGGTTATAGGAAGGGTAATCCAGTGAGAGACAAACAAGGAAATACACACATCAAAAAAAGTTTTGCATCACCTCGGTTCCAAGAGTTCCGGAACCTTTAAATACAAAGGGAATAGAGATCAACACAAACAACATTTCAGCTCGTTTTATTGCGCATGAGACCCACACATTGCATGTTGTACCATCATACAGCTAGACTTTCAGCATTTGTGGTCCAGATTGCAGTACACACCACTACCTCTAATACCCAGTAGCACGTCCTCTTGCATTGATGCATGCCTGTATTCGTCGTGGCATACTATCCACAAGTTCATCAAGACACTGTTGGTCCAAATTGTCCCACTCCTCAACGACAATTCGGCGTAAATCTCTCAGAGTGGTTGGTGGGTCAAGACGTCCATAAACAGCCCTTTTCAACATATCCCAGGCATGTTCGATAGGGTTCATGTCTGGCGAACATGCTGGCCACTGTAGTCGAGCGATGTCGTTATCTTGAAGGAACGCATTCACAAGATGTGCACGATGAGGTCGAGAATTGTCGTCCATGAAGACAAATGCCTCTCCAATATTCTGCCGATATGGGTGCACTATGGTTCGGAGGATGTCATTCAGGTATCGTAAAGCCGTTTCGGAGCCTTCCATGACCACCAGTGGCGTACGTCGGCCCCACATAATGCCACCCCAAAACATCAGGGAACCACCACCTTGCTGCACTCGCTGGACAGTGTGTCTAAGACGTTCAGCCTGACCAGGGTGCCTCCAAACACGTCTCCGACGATTGTCTGGTTGAAGGCATATGCGACACTCATCGGTGAAGAGAACGTGATGCCAATTCTGTGGGGTCCATTCAGCATGTTGTTGGGCCCATCTGTACCGCGCTGCATGGTGTCGGGGTTGCAAAGCTGGACCTCGCCATGGACGTCGGGAGTGAAGTTGCGCATCATGCAGCCTATTGCGCACAGTTTGAGTTGAAACACGACGTCCTGTGGCTGAACGAAACGCATTATTCAACATGGTGGCATTGCTGTCAGGGTTCCTCCGAGCGGCAATCCGTAAGTAGCGGTCATCCACTACAGTAGTAGCCCTTGGGCGGCCTGAGCGAGGCCTGTCATCGACAGTTCCTGTATCTCTGTACCTCCTCCATGTCCGAACAACATCGCTTTGGTTCACTCTGAGACGCCTGGAAACTTCCCTTGTTGAGAGCCCTTCTTGACACAAAGTAACAATGCGGACGCGATCGAACTGCGGTATTGACCTTCTAGGCATGGTAGAACTACAGACAACATGAGCAGCGTACCTTCGTCCTGGTGGAATGACTGGAACTGATCGGCTGTCGTACCCCCTCCGTCTAATAGGCCCTGCTCATGCATGGTTGTTTACATCTTTGAGCAGTTTTAGTGACATCTATGAACAGTCAAAGGGACTGTATCTTTGATACAATATACACAGTCAACGTCTATATGCCGGAGATCTGGGAACCGAGGTGATGCAAAACTTTTTTTGATGTGTGTATGTTGATATCCCAAGAAGAACAGTTGAGAAGATGGCAAGAATATTTTTCAGAAATCTTAAACAAAGATGGTGGAAATGAACAGGAAATACAAGAAGTAAATGATGGTTTAGACAGTGAAGATCCAAGAATAAAGCTAGATTCCCCAACAAGGCTAGAAGTTAGAATCGCATTGAAACAAATGAAGAATGGGAAAGCAGCAGGCATAGATAATATAGATCCAGAAATATTAAAAGCAGATGAAGAGGTCACGATTAATTTGCTCCTACCATTATTGAAGAAAATATGGAAAGAAGAGAAAATTCGATCTGATTGGAAAGAGGGACTTATTGTGAAACTTCCTAAAAAAGGCGACACCATAATATGCAAGAATAGGAGAGGAATAACACTTCTGTGCATACCAAGTAAAATTCTCTCTAGAATAATCCTAAACCGAGTTAAGGACTCTATCGAACATCGCCTTCGAAAAGAATAAGCTGGTTTCCGTAGGCAGCGCAGCTGTGTTGATCTAATAAACACGCTAAGAATAATTCTAGAGCAAAGTAATGAATGGCAGGTAATATTGTACTTGACGTTTATATATTTCGAAAGAGCATTTGATTCAGTAAACAGGACTGTAATGTGGAACACCTTGATGAGATATGGAATATCACATAAGATTTTGAATCTTATGAAGGAAATGTATGAAGGATACAGGTGTAATGTAGTACATGAGGGGAAGCTCACAGACTATGTAAATGTCACAAGTGGAGTTCGCCAGGGATGCGTTCTGTCACCAACACTCTTTCTAGTGGTGCTCAATAATGTTATGAGGAAAATGTTGGGTAGGAAGAACAGAGGAATGCAATGGGGGAATGGGGGAAAGACTGGAAGATCTAGAGTTTGCAGATGATATTTGTCGTTTGTCTTCAAGATTTAGTGACTTGATACACAAGCTAGAAGGATTACGAAAGGAAGCAGAGGCTGCAGGACTGAACATAAATGTTAATAAGACCAATGAAATGAGAGTAAATGCCAAAATTGAAGACAGGTTGATTGTGGCAGGAGAAGAGATTGAGGAGGTTAAAACATTTCTTTATTTGGTAAGTGTAGTGACAAGAGGAGGAGGAGCAGAAGAAGATGTGAAAGCGAGAATAAGGAAAGCAAATGGAGCATTTATGCAGCTGTATGCGGTGTGGAAGAATAAAAACATTGCTAGGAAGACGAAAATTAAAATTTTCAATACAAATGTTAAGTCTGTCCTTCTATATGCCTGTGGAACTTGGAAGGTTACACGAACTATCACTAATCTTCTGCAAAAAAATTTTAAACCGTTGTTTACGACGCATCTTAAACATCAGATAGCCGGAAATAATATCCAACGAAGAAGTATGGAGAATAATAAATCAAGTTCCAGTTGAAGTGCAAATCAAGAGGAGAAAATGGAAATGGATAGGTCATACTTTGGGATCTATAGAAAGGACAGCATTGGAATGCAATCCGCAAGGTGCACAGAGGAGAGGTCGTCCTAGGAAGATCTAGAGGAGGACTGTAGAGGAGGAGGCACTTGAAATTGGGAAGACCTGGAAGGAAGTTAAAGCATTGGCAAGCCAACGACCGCAATGGAGACGTTTCACGGATGCCCTATGTTCCAGTGGGAACAAGAGGAATTAAGTCAAGTAAGTCTAAGGCATCCCATATTTGGTTTAGCAGGAGTTCAATAGCGTTTAGGGTAGATTGACCCTTTCTAAACCCAAACTGGTTCTCTGGCAGAAACTCGTTTATTTCCTCATTTATTTTTCCTGTTATAAGTTTGGTGATGATTTTGAAGGGGTAGTTTTCCAGTGCTATGCCTCTGTACTTATAGGGATCTCTTCGATCCCCTCTCCCTTTATATAAAACTTTTACAATTGACCTTCTCCACTGGTCAGGTATGGAAGCTGTTTCTATACATTTGCTATATAATTTTCTCCATATTGGGGCTAAGCAGGTGTGCAGTGTCTTTTACATATTCATTATAGATCCCATCCGGTCCTGCGGCTCTCTTATTTCTGGTGCTGTATACGGTGGTTCTAGTTTCCTCAATAGTCAGGGGTACCCAGTGTATTAGTATTTGTGGAGAAAAGATATGTGGACCTTTTCTGGTGAGCCCTAGACTCTCGAAATTGAGAAACTTGCTGAAGTGTGATTCCCAATTTTCAATGTCTTTGTAGTGTGTCTGTGATTGTTTCATTGGACGTAGGGCTATGAACGGGTATTTCTTGGCTTCCTGTGCTAGCCTCCTGCCCTCTGCTTCTAAGCAGGCGCGCTTCGTTTCTTTGAATGTTCTCTTGTATAGAATCCTCTTGTCGTGGTATATGTGTAGTAGACTTGGGTTATTAAAGTTCTGCCTTAACTGTTATAATTTTTCTAAGGTCTGCCTCCTCAGCATATAACACTCACTATCAAACCATATCTTTGCTCTTCTTGAGGCCCACGGAACGGCGGCCTTTTGTAGGATTTCCACTATTGTTCTTATTGCGTCTCCAGCCTTGAGTTATCTATTAATGAGTCTAAAGGTATTGTTGAACCTAGCATAGCTTCTACTTTCTGGACATCTCTTTTCCTGTTTATCCATGTAGTTAAGGGTTGGGTCACAGCTGATTGTTATCAGAAAGTCTAGAGTAGTCAGATATTGTAGGATTTAAATAAATTTGCGGATTTTAAATAATTTTGGTAAAACTCAGCAATTCTTCTAGGTTTGTGCCGTGTCTTGTGTGGGGTTTCGCCTAGGACACCAAGCTGGCTCATCGGCGGGCTCTTAGTGTCCCCGCCCGGACCCCCACAGGAGTATCGATCTGCGCGATACCTCCCTTTTGGTAAAATTATATTTTTTAAGATGTTGGGATTTCTTAGATAAATTGTTAATTCTGGGTAAATCATGCCATATTTTTTGGTCAACTATCAGAGTTTTCAACCTAAGTTTAAGCTGTTAACTAAAACAATTCAATAAAACAGAAAAAAAGAGTACCGTACTTAATAAACGTTAAAGCGAATCTACATGTTATGTGGCAATAATAATAGCTTAAGTTAATCGAATAAAAATACTCTACTCTGCTAGAAGGTCGGAACGGTCAGGGGTGTCGTAATACTCGCGTGTAGAAATAACCGTGTTGATCAATAAATAAATAAATAAATAGTAAATAAATATTTCATTTATCCACTTTATACGGCTAATCATTATCTCACAATCTCTCAACAAAAATGTTCTTGTTTGAACGGGTATGTGACCTTAAGAGTTGTAAAGCCTTGCCTTAAAAAGCGTACATTCAGGTTGGATAATAAATAATAATAAGTTAATACTTGTTGTCTCTAAGGAAAAGAAAGAAAGAAAGAAAGAAAGAAAGATAGAAGCTGTTCGGTAAGCCGGGTAACATGTTACATGACCTAGAAAATCCTTCTCTTAGCCTTAAGAACGTTCACCATTTTAAAATAATTGAAAAATCAAATTCCTAGTTAGGTCGTTTTGTCAATATTTTTCAAAAATGCCCTGCTCAAACTGTAGTATAGCATTATCAAATTATCGGTTTCGGAAATCGCAAGTCAAAACCTCAAATTTAATTCGACGTTATACTCATGTTCACTCAAAGTGTTCTTGTTTAAATTCTTACAGCGCGGTTTACCAAGTAAAGATATAGCTTATCTTCGGGTACTCTAACTGATAGTCCGATGTTTGTGATAAATGAAATTCAATTATTAGTTCGTAAAATCTCGGTTCAGCAAAATCTAAAAATAAATTATCATAAAAGATATTTCTGCATAAACAAAAGCGCATTGCAATATATTGGTACCTATTATTAAGCCTCATATGTCCATTTATGTCCGATCCTGATGTAAGCAAGATGTACGCATTCGAGATTACTGTAAAACAATACACCAACATTACATGTGGAAGAAAAAGACTATCGACAAAAGATTGTAGATGGGAAAGTTGATCTCGAGCGGCGGGAAGCCATACACATGTAGGATTTTAAAAGCTACAAGCGTACGGCTTTCCACCACTTCGGATTGGCAAAGCTTCATATAAACGGAGAGAAATTTTGAAGACACATCCTAAACCTCACTGATAAGGAACCTTCACATGTAGGATATGCGAAGCCATATTTAATAGGACATATTATTTTAAGAAAAACAGATCTAAATTTACCCACAACATAGAATTAATAAAAACAACATATTTATTCACAGCAGCGTAAAAGCATAATGTAACAAAATGCACAGCTAAATATGCTCATGGCTGGAAATTGAAGACAGAGATGCTAATTCATAGCGAAAAGAGGTATTTGCCAAGCAATTGAAGTGCCGGTATATCAAAGATAGCCTTCCTATCGGTCAACACAAATTGTGCCCAAATACATTAGGCGGGGAAACAAGTATTTACTTACCCTAAACTAAAAGCAACAAGATATTATTACAAACTAACATATTTTTAAAATTTTCCAAAATATAATTTGGAAAGTAGGCTATATCACCGAAACTAAAAATACCAAAATTCTACTAACGAAAATACCTACGTTCCACTAACAACAAAATACTACCACTAAAACAGTCTGTCACCATCCACATGCACTTGCACCCTCACAAATCACAGTCTAATGAGGCAATGAGCTATATCTAACAAACAATGCAACTGCCACCAGACACACACACCACAGTCTGATGGAACAATGGTCTATATCTAATATACAAACTAACTACATACTTTCAAGTACAACAAACCACACACCCACATTCTAGAAGAGGAAATGGAAAACAGAAATAAGGGTAAGGGAAACAAAAGACAACTTGAAAGAAAATGCCCTAATCCCTCAAAGAACGAGAAATAAGGGACCCGAAAGAAAGGAGAGCCAGGAAAGGAAGAAAGGAAAGGTGTTTTTTTTTTTTTTTTTTAGCGTATGGCTTTTAGTGCCGGGAGTGTCCGAGGACATGTTCGGCTCGCCAGTTTTGTAGCTGCTTCGAGACGGACACCCAATGGGTGAGCTACAAGTACCGTTGGGGAGGGAAGGAGGGAAGTTGGAATGTAAGGACGAGGAGTCGGAAGGTAGCGGCTGTGGCCTATAGTTAGGGACCAACCCCGGCATTTGCCTGGAAGGAAGATGGGAAACCACAGAAGACCATCTTCAAGGTTGCCGGCGGGGGGATTCGAACCTCCTCGCCTCCCGGATGTGAGCGACTGCCATCAGTCATGCCGTAACCACCACGGCTAACTCACCCGGTAAAGGAAAGGTAAAGAGGTGAGGGACTGCCCCAATGGCAATGGAAGAAGGAGAAAAACCTGAACCAGCCCAGGAAATCCTCGGGTTCGCCAACTCCGTGTTCGCTATATTATCGTCAAGCGCCCTCACCCAAATAATCGACAGTGATCTCTCGTATGATTTCCAACTATCCCATTATCCAAAAAATCGATGTTTTGATCATTAAGAGAATGTCCGTTTTAATAAGTCTCATTAAATTTCATGAACTTCGCAAACGCTTTGTCATATTTGTGTGTTTAGAGTATTGGTCGTTATTGTTCGTCAACTATTATGTATCGTTACACCATAGTGGGTCAAAAAGTCCCTAATGCGATCATGGATTTAACATCCTGGGTCAAAGATAGCCTAATAGTGTCGGTTTCGTGACAAAATACCCTTTCATCCAGAAAGGATAATCGAATATCAACAATAGGAACGCCTGACTCAGGTAAGTAGGCAATAGCTGAACTTTTGTGTGGAAATCTATGGATTTTAAAACTAGCAGTTCGGTTATACAGTTATTTTAGTCGTGTATTGTAACACCCATCCACTTTTGGGTAAAGCATTTTATAATAATATATTTAATGCAGCCAAATAGCCATAACTTAAAATATAGCTTACATTGATGGGTTACATATTTGCATAATCACTTATAGACATTGTTCTTCTTGTACAGAAATCTATGTGGTACCGTTCACACATTTTTCCACATAATGTGCACTCACAGACTATACTTGTGTCATGGAAGTGTTTTGATTTGCAGAGTAGGTGGTGAAAACCGTGAACTGCCAACCTCGTAATGACATGTCTTAGTTCGAAATTAGCTTTTGTCCACGAGCGGTCTATCATGGCCCCTGTGCCATAGAAGTCTGGTTGTACGTCTTCTCTCATCTCCGTCAACGTTGCCAGAAGTTTCTCTGATGCACTGGTGCTCGGTAGGGATATGCTTGTCCTGAGGTCATCTACGAGGAATGATTCCGTTGCCAGGAGATAAACAAGTCTAGATCGTGTCGTTTTTGACTCACCTATCACCTTCTTTATGTAGTTCGCTTTCACCCTTTCCAAGGTGGATAGGTTCCTCGTTGTTAAATGTGTCCAGATGATTTCAAAGCCATGGGTCATTATTGGAAGAAGTTTTACTCTGAATAGCTACATTGCTCTCTCCAGACTGAGTGATCTGAAGTCTTTTATTTCGTGCATTGCCATTGCTTGGGTTACCTTATCTGTAACATGTTTTGTGAAACAATATGCACTCGATTGCCTAAATATTTAAATTCTGGAACTATCTTTAATTTTATATCCCGAATGAAAATCTTTGCTGAGGCGGGTATTCTTCCTTCTCTTCGGAAGATCATGGTGTCTGTTTTCGAGATGTTGATGTCCAGCTTGTGTTCGGAGCACCACATTTGAACGTCATATACTGTTTCCTGGAGTTTCGTTAAATCTATGGAGCCAATTACAATGTCATCAGCATATGCGCAAGAGAATACTCCCTTCTTTTAGCATATTTTCAGTATATCTGTGGTTGATATTTTAATCAGCAAGGGGCTCATCGGGTCTCCCTGTAAGATTCCGTTTGATTGGGCAAACGGTTCTGATAGAGGGAGGTTGTCCGAATTCGTACTTCGTTCCATTGCAGTGTTGATGTGATGAGATTGGCCCATTGTTCACGCCTAGCATCTCCTTTAACACTTCTGTCACTAGCTTCCTATTTATCAGGTCTTAAGCCTTTGTGAAATCTATAAAAATTGGTGTAATATGTTAAGTTGTCCTCTAAGGCATCCCATATTTGGTTTAGCAGTTCAATAGCGTTTAGGGTAGATTGTCTCTTTCTAAACCCATACTAGTTCTCTGGCAGAAGCTCGTTTATTTCCTCATTTATTTTTCCTGTTATAATTTTGGTGATGATTTTGAAGGGACAGTTTACCAGTGCTATGCCTCTGTACTTATTGGGATCTCTTCGATCTCCTCTCCCTTTATATAAAACTTTTACAATTGAATTTCTCCACTGGTCAGGTATGGAAGCTGTTTCTATACATTTGCCATATAATTTTGCCCATATTGGGGCGGGCAGGTGTGCAGTGTCTTTTACATATTCATTATAGATCCCGTCCGGTCCTGCGGCTTTCTTATTTTTGGTGCTGTCTACGGTGGTTCTAGTTTCCTCAATAGATAGGGGTACCCAGGCTATTAGTATTTGTGGAGAGAAGATATGTGGATCTTTTCTGGTGTGCGCTAGACTCTCGAAATTGAGAATCTTGCTGAAGGGTGATTCCCAATTTTCAATGTCTATGTAGTGTGTCTGTGATTGTTTCTTTGGATGTAGGTCTATGAACGGGGTTTTCTTGGCTTCCTGTTCTAGCCTCCTGCCCTCTGCTTCTAAGTAGGCGCGCTTAGTTTCTATCATTTTTCTCTGGCAGAGATTCCTCTTGTCGTTGTATATGTGTAGTAGACTTGGGTTATTATAGTTCTGCCTTAACTGTTATACTTTTTCTAAGGTCTGCCTCCTCAGCCTATAACACTCACTATCAAACCATATCTTTGCTCTTCTTGTGGCCCACGGAATGGCGGCCTTTTGTAGGATTTCCTCTATTGTTCTTGTTGCGTTTTCAGCCTTGAGTTATCTATTAATGAGTCTAAAGGGATTGTTGAATCTAGCATAGCTTCTACTTTCTCGACATCAATGTATTTATCAATGCAGTTAAAGGTTGGGTCACAGCTGATTGTTATCAGAATGTCTAGAGTAGTCAGCCATTGTAGGATTTAAATAAATTTGCGGATTTTAAATATTTTTATTTTTTTATTTTGGGGTTTCTTAGAGAAATTTTTTATTCTGGGTAATTCTTGTCATATTTTTTTGGCCAACTATCAGAGTTTCCAACCTAACTTTAAGCTGTTAACTAAAAGAATTCAATAAAAGAGAAAAAAGGAATACCGTACTTAATAAACGTTAAAGCGATTCCACAAGTTATGTAGGAATAATAATAACTTAAGTTAATCGAATAAAAATACCCTACTCTGCTAGCAGGTCGGAACGGTCAGGGTTGTCGTAATACTCGAGTGTAGAAATAACCGTGTTGATCAATAAATAAATAAATTAATAGTAAATAAATATTTCATTTATCCACGTTATACGCCTAATCATTATCTCACAATCTCTCAACAAAAATGTTCTTGTTTGAACGGTTATGTGACCTTAAGAATTGTGTAGCCATGCCATAAAAAGGGTATATTCACGTTGAATAATAAATAATAATAAGTTAATACTTGTTGTCTCTAAAAGAAAAAAGAAAGAAAGGAGCTGCTCGGTTAGCCGGGGAACATGTTACATGACCTCGAAAATCCTTCTCTTAGCCTTAAGGACATTCACGATTTTAACATAATAGAAAAATCAAATTTCTAGTTAGGACGTTTTGTCAAAATTTTAAAAAATGTCCTCCTCAAGATGTTGTATAGCATTATCAAATTGTCGGTTTCGGAAATCACAAGTCAAAAACCTCAAAGTTAATTCAAAGTTATAGTCATGTTCACTCAAAATTTACTTGTTTAAATTCTTACAGCGCAGTTCACCAAGTAAAGATATATCTTATCTTCGGGTACTCTAACTGATAGTCCGATGTTTGTGACAAATGAAATTCAATTATTAGTTCGTAAAATCTCGGATCAGCAAAATCTAAAAATAAAACATCATAAAAAATATTTCAGTATAAATAAAAGCGCATTGCAATACATTAGTACCTATTATTAAGCCTCATATGTCCATTTATGTCCGATCCTGATGTAAGCAAGATGTACGCATTCGAGATTACTGTAAAACAATACACCAACATTACATGTGGAAGAAAAAGACTATCGACAAAAGATTGTAGATGGGAAAGTTGATCTCGAGCGGCGGGAAGCCATACACATGTAGGATTTTAAAAGCTACAAGCGTACGGCTTTCCACCACTTCGGATTGGCAAAGCTTCATATAAACGGAGAGAAATTTTGAAGACACATCCTAAACCTCACTGATAAGGAACCTTCACATGTATGATATGCGAAGCCATATTTAACAGGACATATTATTTTAAGAAAAACAGATCTAAATTTACCCACAACATAGAATTAATAAAAACAACATATTTATTCACAGCAGCGTAAAAACATAATGTAACAAAATGCACAGCTAAATTTGTTCATGGCTGGAAATTGAAGACTGACATGCTAATTCATAACGAAGAGAGGTATTTGCCAAGCAATTGAAGTGCCGGTATATCAAATATAGCCTCCCTGTCGGTCAACACAAATTTTGCCCAAATACATTAGGCGGGGAAACAAGTATTTACTTACCCTAAACTAAAAGCAACAAGATATTATTACAAACTAACATATTTTTAAAATTCTCCAAAATATAATTTGGAAAGTAGGCTATATCACCAATACTAAAAATACCAAAATTCTACTAACGAGAAAATACCTACGTTCCACTAACAACAAAATACTACCACTGAAACAGTCTGTCACCATCCACATGCACTTGCACCCTCACAAATCACAGTCTAATGAGGCAATGAGCTATATCTAACAAACAATGCAACTGCCACCAGACATACACACCACAGTCTGATGGAACAATGGTCTATATCTAATATACAAACTAACTACATACTTTCAAGTACAACAAACCACACACCCACATTCTAGAAGAGGAAATGGAAAACAGAAATAAGGGTAAGGGAAACAAAAGACAACTTGAAAGAAAATGCCCTAATCCCTCAAAGAACGAGAATTAAGGGACACGAAAGAAAGGAGAGCCAGGAAAGGAAGAAAGGAAAAGTAAAGAGGGGAGGGACTGCCCCAAAGGCAATGGAAGAAGGAGAAAAACTTGAACCAGCTCAGGAAATCCTCGGGTTCGCCAACTCCGTGTTCGCTATATTATCGTCAAGCGCCCTCACCCAAATAATCAACAGTGATCTCTCGTATGATTTCCAACTGTCCCATTATCCAAAAAATCGATGTTTTGATCATTAAGAGAATGTCCGTTTTAATAAATCTCATTAATTTCATGAACTTCGCAAACGCTTTGTCATGTTTGTGTGTTTAGAATATTGGTCGTTATTGTTCGTCAACTATTATGTATCGTTACACCATAGTGGGTCAAAAAGTCCCTAATGCGATCATGGATTTAACATCCTGGGTCAAAGATAGCCTAATAGTGTCGGTTTCGTGACAAAATACCCTTTCATCCAGAAAGGATAATCGAATATCAACAATAGGAACGCCTGACTCAGGTAAGTAGGCAATAGCTGAACTTTTGTGTGGAAATCTATGGATTTTAAAACTAGCAGTTCGGTTATACAGTTATTTTAGTCGTGTATTGAAACACCCATCCACTTTTGGGTAAAAGCATTTTATAATAATATATTTAATGCAGCCAAATAGCCATAACTTAAAATATAGCTTACATTGATGGGTTACATATTTGCATAATCACTTATAGACATTGTTCTTCTTGTACAGAAATCTATGTGGTACCGTTCACACATTTTTCCACATAATGTGCACTCACAGACTATACTTGTGTCATGGAAGTGTTTTGATTTGCAGAGTAGGTGGTGGAAACCGTGAACTGCCAACCTCGTAATGACATGTCTTAGTTCGAAATTAGTTTTTGTCCACGAGCGGTCTATCATGGCCCCTGTGCCATAGAAGTCTGGTTGTACGTCTTCTCTCATCTCCGTCAACGTTGCCAGAAGTTTCTCTGATGCACTGGTGCTCGGTAGGGATATGCTTGTCCTGAGGTCATCTACGAGGAATGATTCCGTTGCCAGGAGATAAACAAGTCTAGATCGTGTCGTTTTTGACTCACCTATCACCTTCTTTATGTAGTTCGCTTTCACCCTTTCCAAGGTGGATAGGTTCCTCGTTGTTAAATGTGTCCAGATGATTTCAAAGCCATGGGTCATTATTGGAAGAAGTTTTACTCTGAATAGCTACATTGCTCTCTCCAGACTGAGTGATCTGATGTATTTTATTTCGTGCATTGCCATCATTGCTTGGGTTACCTTATCTGTGACATGTTTTGTGAAACAATATGCACTCGATTGCAGTGTGATGTCTAAATATTTAAAGTCTGGAACTATCTTTAATTTTATATCCCGAATGAAAATCTTTGCTGAGGCGGGTATTCTTCCTTCCCTTCGGAAGATCATGGTGTCTGTTTTTGAGATGTTGATGTCCAGCTTGTGTTCGGAGCACCACTTTTGAACGTCATATACTGTTTCCTGGAGTTTCGTTAAATCTATGGAGCCAATTACAATGTCATCAGCATATGCGCAAGAGAATACTCCCTCCTTTCAGCCTATTTTCAGGATATCTGTGGTTGATATAATAATCAGCAAGGGGCTCATCAGGCCTCCCTGTAAGATTCCGTTTGATTGGGCAATCGGTTCTGATTGAGTGAGGTTGTCCGAATCCGTACTTCGTTCCATTGCAGTATTGATGTGATGAGATTGGCCCATTGTTCACGCCTAGAATGTACTTTAACACTTCTTTCACTAGCTTCCTATTTATCAGGTCGAAAGCCTTTGTGAAATCTATAAAAATTGGTGTAATATGTTAAGTTGTCCTCTAAGGCATCCCATATTTGGTTTAGCAGTTCAATAGCGTTTAGGGTAGATTGTCTCTTTCTAATCCCAAACTGGTTCTCTGGAAGAAGCTCGTTTATTTCCTCATTTATTTTTCCTGTTATAATTTTGGTGATGATTTTGAAGGGACAGTTTTCCAGTGCTATGCCTCTGTACTTATTGGGATCTCTTGGATCTCCTCTCCCTTTGTATAAAACTTTTACAATTGACTTTCTCCAGTGGTCAGGTATGGAAGCTGTTTCTCTACATTTGCCATATAATTTTTGCCCATATTGGGGCTGGCAGGTGTGCAGTTTCTTTTATATATTCATTATAGGTCCCGTCCGGTCCTCCGGCTTTCTTATTTTTGGGGCTGTCTACGGTGGTTCTAGTTTGCTCAATAGACAGGGGTACCCAGTCTATTAGTATTTGTGGAGAGATGATATGTGGATCTTTTCTGGTGTGTGCTAGACTCTCGAAATTGAGAATCTTGCTGAAGTGTGATTCCCAATTTTAAATGTCTATGTTATGTGTCTGTGATTGTTTCTTAGGACTTAGGGCTATTAACGGGTTTTTCTTGGCTTCCTGTGCTAGCCTCCTGCCCTCTGCTTCTAAGTAGGCGTGTTTTTTTCTTTCAATGTTCTCTTGTAGAGATTCCTCTTGTCGTTGTATATGTGTAGTAGACATGGGTTATTAAAGTTCTGCCTTAACTTTATAATTTTCTAAGGCCTGCCTCCTCAGCCTATAACACTCACTATCAAACCATATCTTTGCTCTTCTTGTGGCCCACGGAATGGCGGCCTTTTGTAGGATTTCCTATATTGTTCTTGTTGCGTCTCCAGCATTGAGTTATCTATTAATGAGTCTAAAGTTACTGTTGAATCTAGCATAGCTTCTACTTTCTCGACATCTATTTTCCTATTTATCTATGTAGTTAAGGGTTGGGTCACAGCTGATTGTTATCAGAAAGTCTAGAGTAGTCAGACATTGTAGGATTTAAATAAATTTGCGGATTTTAAATAAACTTTGGTAAAATTATATTTTTTAGGATTTCGGGATTTCTTAGAGAAATTGTTAATTCTGGGTAAATCTTGCCATATTTTTGGTCAACTATCAGAGTTTCCAACCTAAGTTTAAGCTGTTAACTAAAACATTTCAATAAAAGAGAAAAAAGGAATAGTTAATAATCGTTAAAGCGAATCTACATGTTATGTAGCAATAATAATAACTGAAGTTAATCGAATAAAAATACCCTACTCTGCTAGCTGGTCGGAACGGTCAGGGGTGTCGTAATACTCGCGTGTAGAAATAACCGTGTTGATCAATAAATTAATTAATTAATAGTAAATAAATATTTCATTTATCCACGTTATATGCCTAATCATTATCTCACAATCTCTCAACAAAAATGGTCTTGTTTGAACAGTTATGTGACCTTAAGACTTGTAAAGTCATGCCTTAAAAAGCGTACATTCAAGTTGGATTATTAATAATAATAAGTGAATACTTGTTGTCTCCAAAAGAAAGAAAGAAAGAAAGAAAGAAAGAAAGTAGCTGCTTGGTCAGCCGGGTAACATGTTACAAGACCTTGAAAATCCTCCTCTTAGCCTTAAGATCATTCACCATTTTAAAATAATTGAAAAATCAAATTTCTAGTTGGGTCGTTCTGTCAAAATTTAAAAAATGTCCGGCTCATGCTGTTGTATAGCATTATCAAACTATCGTTTTCGGAAATCGCAAGTCAAAAACCTCAAATTTAATTCAAAGTTATAGTCACGTTCACTAAAAATTTTCTTGTTTAAATTCTTACAGCGTGGTTTACCAAGTAAGGATATAGCTTATCTTCGGGTACTCTAACTGATAGTCCGATGTTTGTGACAAATGAAAAATCTCGGATCAGCAAAATCTAAAAATAAAAGATCATAAAAGATATTTCAGCATAAATAAAAGCGCATTGCAATATATTAGTACTATTTTTAAGCCTCATATGTCCAGATACGTCCGATCCTGATGTAAGCAAGATGTACGCATTCGAGATTACTGGAAAACAATACACCAACATTACATCTGAAAGAAAAAGATTATCGAAAAAAATTTGAAGTTGGGAAAGCTGATCTCGAGCGGCTCGAAGCCATACTCATGTAGGATTTTCAAAGCTACACGAGAATGGCCTCTCACCACTTCGGATTTGCAAAGTTTTATATAGTCGGAGAAAAAATTTTAAGACACATCCTAATCCACATCGTTAAGGAGCCTTCACATGTAGCATATGCGAAGCCATATTTAATAGGACAGATTATTTTAAGAAAAACAGAGCTAACTTTACTCACAACAAAAAATGAAAAATAGCATATTTATTTATAGCAGCGTAAGAGCATAATGTAACCAAATGGGAAGCTAAATTTGCTCATGGCTGGAAATTGAAGATAGAAATGGTAATTCATAGCGAAAAGAGGTATTTGTCAAGCAATTGCAGTGCCTGTATATCAAAGATGGCCTTCCAGTCGGTCAACACAAATTGCGCCCAAGTACATTAAGCGGGGAAAGAAGTATTTACATGCCATCACCTGAAAGAAACGAGATATTATTACATACTACCATTATATTTTTTTAAATTTTCCTAAACTTTATTTGAAAAAGAGGCTATATTACCAAATCTAAAAATTCCAAAATTCTACTAACGAAAAAATACTTGAGTTCCACCAACAACAGCAAAAAATTCTACCACTAAAACTGTCTGGTTCCAGGCACACTCACGTGCACTTCCACACATCACAGTCTAATGAAACAATGTGCTATATCTAATAAACAATGCAACTGCACCAGACACACACACCATAGTCTAATGGAACAATGAACTATATGTAAAAAACAAACTAACTACATACTTAAACTGAAACCAACCACACACCCACATTCTAGAAGAGGAAATGGAAAACAAAAGACGGGGGAAAGGAAATGAGTAGTGGAGTAGTGACAGTCTAAAGCCTCCCGGCGTTGCTCGTGCGGTGTTCATGTTAAATAATGAATAGCTCGCGAATCAATAATCGGATTTTAGCAAATGAGGTGTCGTTGGACTCGAGCTGACAGGGGCTTTGCTATGGACCACTTATTATATTTTTTTTTTCAATTAGATTTTGTTTTTGCTAGAAAGTAGACGATAGTTTGAAAACTAAACAGGATGGAACGTTGTGCAATAGCTTATTTGAAAGGTCTCTATGACCTTTATTTTGTATAATAAAATTTTTCATTTTTTTTTGAAAAAAGGCCAATTTTGAAATTCTTATATTTTGGAAACTAGGAATTTTACAAAAAGGTTTGTTTGACATAAATGAAAGGTCCCTACCCCCTGTACCCCAAAAAATTTTTTTTTCAACTCTCTAGGACAAAAACGTTAGTAGTGGGATGATAAGAGGTCTGAGCTGCCCCCTACTTTCATATAAACCTTTGCGATATCTCTCGAACGCATGATCGGATTTTAACGAACGAAGTGTTGTTGGCATTGGGGTGACGTTCTCTTTGCTAAGAATGTGTGTTAGTATGTTTTTTTTTGAAAATTGTTGGTTTTGAAATTGGCGCTATTTTGGAAACGGTGAATTATAAAAAAAGTGTATTTGACGTTAATGAAAGGTCCCTACGCCCTCTAGGCAGACGGCAAGTTTCAAGTGTGTAGGTCAAAACAAAAATGATAGCCTACTTTCTCGCAACATTCGCGAACGCTTGGCTGGATTTTAACGAATGAGGTGTTGTTGGCGTTGGGATGTCGTCCTCTTTGCTATGGACAACTTGTTATATTTTTCAAAAATGTATTCAAACACATTGTTCTTGAAAGTAGGCGATTGTTTGAAAACCAAACTTGATAGAACATTGTTATATAGTTCAAACGAATGGCCTCTATGTCTTTTTATTTTTATAATTTTTTTATTTTTTACAATTTTGTTGAAACAGTGCAATTTTGAAATTCGTCTAGTTTGGAAACTATTATTTCTACAAAAAGGTTTGTTTGACATAAATGAAAGGTTCCTACCCCCCTCTACTTCAAAAATAAATTTCAAGTCTCTAGGACAAAAACCATGCATTTTTAAACTTTTTTTTTACTTGTTTTACCTGTTTTTACCCGGTAGCGCTTGGCATGTGGTACAACGAGCCTATCAATGGCCATGGTGAATACAGGAAATGGCTATTTCGAGGGGGCAGCATGGCGTGGGGTCGCTATTCGACATTTTTCTTATAACGAACGAATCAAGGCAAATATTTCGAAAATCCCTCATGACGATCTTTAAACATGTTAGTAAACGGGTCGTGAGTAACCTAACAAATTTATAATGGTATGAGGTGAATGAAGGCGGGAAAAGTTTGATAGTTGTCAACAACTTGAAGTCTTGCTGACAGCCAAAAAAGAAAAATCTGCTTAGGGCCTGCTTGGAGCCTGGCTGGCTGGGTGACAGGATGAGAAATGTTATCGCGATTCAGGAATGTGAGTGGACGGGACAACAGGCCAATGGAAAATGGAAATTACAGTGACATAGAGGTCACTCGAAGGTCGAACAATATGACAACTACGTCAGAGAGATAACGGAGTAAGCGAGGACAACTCCTCCCCCCTTCCATTGCCACAGCCAATTGCCGGGCAAGAGTGGTGAGGGGCGGGGCTAGAGGGCCGGGAAGAGGTGAGGTAATAGTGCGTTCAGCTTGTCCTGACGTATTGTGCGTCATTCCTGTTTTAAACGTTACTGTGTTAACATAGGCTGTATATTAACCGTGCGAAATGTGTGCTCAACGCAGTCAGTGACTATATTGGATACATTATATATTAGAGGTAAGTGTGAGATTAACACAGTTTAGTTTATTTGAATGCTAATGGATGTTTAAATTATTATTGATTTACCATTTTATTGATGAATTGTTTTTATTTTGTTTGTGTTGGATAATCTGCATACCTGTTGTGGGAGACAGAAAAGGTGGGAAACCCATTCCCCTCGAACCTACAAAAAAGGCAAACGCAGGGCTTTTCCCAAAGCAAGGTAAGATTTTTTAATTATATATAAAGAGAACCTGTTTGATATTATATATTTTTTAGGTTGTACAAAGGTGCTATTTGAAATAGATATACTTATGAAGGTTTTATTATTTCTTTTTTTTAGTGTGTGTTGGAAAACGCTTGAGCAATACAACCACTGCTGATTGTTTGGGACCAGGCAGTCTACGGCTGAAAACTTGTGTGAGATAGTTTTTTATATTAATAATGTATTTTGCCACTGCAGATAGCTTAACTTGGGAACCCCTGGATTCCTGTTCTAAGAAACGCGTTTGCTCGGGCTGCGTGGTGAATGTTAGTGGGAGTTTTATCCCAAAAGACGTTATCGAATCATGTTTTGAAATTTTTAAATATCAAATTTGTACAGCAGAAAGGTTGCATGCGGCGTTAAAGGTCAATACATAACTCTTGTGCGATTTCATATATATAAACAAGGACGGTGAGCATAAAAAACTATTTTATATTGGCAGTAAAATGCATCAGCTTTTGATAGCAGATAATCTAAAAGATTGGCATCGATGCCATGCGGTGAATAACTTGCTATCAAGATTTGCTAAACTACTACAAGGACCCAGTGGTTTAGCATTAGACAAAATCCATTACCTACAAATCAACATTTGTCATTTCAACCCGTTGAATCCTGGGTCTAGCTTTATTAAAACACCAGCAGCGATTGCCTGCCGGAGAGCGGTGGTGAATAAAAAACCATCACAATGATTGCTTCATGTGGTGTGTGGCTGCTTATTTGCAGCCGGTACATCGGCATTGTTACCAACCAGGAATGTATAGGACCAAGTTTGATGAATTGAAACAAACTTTAAATTTAACTCCAGTATCGTGTCCTATGGACTTAACCGAGATCCATAAGTTTGAACAAGATAACCATGACCTTTCGTTCATGGTGTATGACCTTAATGGTAATGAGATTGTGGGCCCCCTTTACGCTACAAAAGAATCGAAACGACACCACATTCATCATTTATAGCTGTCTGAGGCAGAGGTGAATCACTATTGCCTGATTAAAAATTTAGGTAAATTGGTAGGTAGTCAAGTATCCAAACATGGTGGGAAGAAGCACATTTGCGAGCGTTGCCTACAATATTTTACAACTCCTACGCTTCTGCAACGACATAGGGTAGACTGCGTTTCTCAGGAAGCGTTGAGATTGATGTTGCCACCAGGGGACAAGGCTATGTTGAAATTTAAGAATATTCATAAGCATGACACTGTCCCCTATGTGGTGCGTGCAGATTTCCAAGCACTCACCACACCCATGGCGGGATGTGAAGCAGATCCCGCTATCAGCTCAACCACAACCATTCAAAATCATGAGCCCTTTACTATAGGATTTAATGTGGTCTGTGCCTATGACCGCACGCAATCCTTTTAGAAATCCCGTAAGGGTCAAGATTGTGCCAGATGGTTTTGGATTACTGGACCAATCCAGTAACCATGAGCCTAACGCTAGGACAACAGCAGCAGTATGAGTATGCCACGACATGCCATATTTGCGAAAAAAAAAGACTGATCAGTTCTGAAGACACCGTTCGTGATCACTCGCACTTTACGGGAGAGTTTCGTGGAGCTGCGCACATTGAATGTAATTTGAACTTTCCAGCTCCTCGTTTTATCTGTGTCTTTTTTCACAATCTGGCGAATTATGACATTCAGTTTTTGATTCGTGAATTGGGTCATGACAACAAGGGCTCGTTTACCATTATCCCCCAAAACCATGAGCGTTTTACAGCCCTGACATGGCAGTTGGGCAACTTTAGCACTCGATTTTTGGATTACTTTAATTTCATGGCATCCTCACTAGACAGTCTTGTGAATGGCTTGGATGAGGAGGAATTAAAAAATACCAGAATGCATTTTAATGATCCTGAGCAATTTCAATTATGCATTCGGAAAGGTATATTTCTCTACGATTTCTGTAACAACTGGGACGTGTTAAAGCAAAAACTCTCCCACCACAAGAGAAATTTTACTCGAAAATAATACGCAGTACCGTTTCCGATGAAGGCTATGCACATGCATGTCAAGTTTGGTGTGTGTTTGGCATTAACACGCTAGGTGAATATGCTATGCATTACCTAAAACTGGACGTATTGCTGCTCACCGATGTGTTTCAAAAATTCCGTGAGTTGTGTCAGCACATTTATGGTCTTGACCCAGCTCACTATTATACGAGTCCTGGGCTTTCGTTCGATGCCGCTTTGAAATACACTCAAGTGGAATTAGATTTACTCACTGATGCAGACATGATTCTATTTTTAAAAGGGCATTCGAGGGGACTTTGTGTAGCCTAACCAGCGACATGCCGAAGCGAACAATGTCTACATGCCTGATTATTCACCAGACAAACCAGAATCATACTGAATGTACTATGGCGTGAATAATTTGTATGGCTACGCCATGAGTCAGCCTCTGGCCTATGGGGAGTTTGCTTGGCTGACAGAGAAACAAGTGTCAGAATTTGATGTGAACAAAGCTAGCCAAGAAACAGGCCGTGGATATGTCTTAGAAGTGGATATTGAATATCCCTGATTCTTGTATGATCAACATGCCGATTTCCCATTCTGCCTTGATCAAATGGTTCACCCTGACAGTAAAGTGAAGATTGAAAAACTCATGGACACACTTTACAACAAAAATCGGTATGAGCTACATATCCAAATGTTGGTGCAATGCCTAGCCCAAGGCTTAGTGTTAAAGAAAATCCATAGAAGTATTTATTTGCTCAAAAAGCATGGCTCGAACCATTCATGCAACTCAACACAGAGCACCGACAAATGGCAACACAGCAGTGTGAAATTATTATTTTTAAATTAATGAACAACTGCATCTATGGCAAGTCCATGAAAAATGTCCGCAAATACCGTGACAGTAAATTGGTCAATATCTGGGATGGGCGGTGGGGTGCCCGGCGGTACATTGCCAAGCCAAATTTTAAATCGATCAACATTATCGATGAGAATTTGGCCACCATTGAATTAAGTAAGAACAGTGTGACCATGGATAAACCCATTTACTTGGGCCAAGTCATTTTAGACTTTTCCAAATCGGTCATGTATCGATTCCACTATGAGTTTGCCAAACGCCATTTTGAGGACGTCTCTCTTTTGTATATGGATACGGACTCATTCATTTACCACATTCACCACTGCATCCCCTATGACGTTATGAGGCACCATAGTGACTGGTTCGACACCTCTTCGTATAGCGCTGACAACGTGTTTATGCTGCCAATAACAATAAGAAGGAAATGGGCGTTTTAAAAGATGAATGTGGTGATTCCGTCATGACGGATATCGTAGGTTTGGCCTCGAAAATGTATGCTTATCGCACACTAGACTGTAATGAATCCAAAAGAGCAAAAGGTGTAGATAGGGCAGTGGTAAAATCGCTTCGTGTAGACGACTACTTAGCAGTTTTACTCACTGGCAAAGCCATGTCCCACACACAGTACAGGATACCATCCAGCAACCATCATTGTATCTTGTGGAACAAAGAAAACGCACCCTCGCCTCCATGGATAGCAAAGGTGTGTGGGCTGATAACCTGCTTACCAGCCTGCCCTGGGGTTATGACCGCAATGAGGAGGAGGTGTGATATTTCTGTTTAATGGTTTAGGGACATGGCTTTTTGTAACTCATAGATTTAGTATTTTTTGTATATTGTAAATATTGGTTTTGCCATTGTAAATAGCTAATTTTGTAAATAGTATTTTTGTGTGTAAATAGTGGCAACCCACTTATGCCTTTTTCTCTTTAAAAAATCCCAGTGCAACCCTAGATTTTTATATTAATTTTAAATTTAACAGAGTTGGGAATTGGAAAATGGTATATATTTTGATTCTTTTAAAGCCGTAAAAAGTTGCTGTTTTTTGTAAATATGAATTATGTAATAGTAATTTTTTGTTACTTTAATGACTAGTATTTTTTTTTTTTGTAATGTAAATGGTAAACTAAAAAGTTCTTTTGGAATGAGTGTGCATGTGGAGAATGTGCTTTGAGAATAAATAAAGTGGTTGTGTTTGTTCCCAAAGGCAGGTATGGTTGTGTGTGTGTGAATGTATGAATAGAGAGAAAGCTATGTATGACGAGAGCAAACACGGTGATGTAAAAAATAATGCCTATAGCAAATGGTTAATAGTCATTTTGTTTTGTAAATAGTTTTGTTTTCTTTGAAATGTAGCGGTAAATAAACATTATTTTTATAAAACAGTCTTACCTGCTGTAGTCATAGACCTCGACGTTTCTCGAAACACAATTAAACCCACTGCAGCATTATCATGGTCAAGCACTCGCATCAACAACATTGACAAAAAATGAACTTTCGACATACACCAAATGGAAAATGTGTGAACAACAAAATAGAATATCCATTTTTCCATATCATCAAAATTCAAAATTTAAAACTGTCATTAAAAGAACTGGAAATGGCCATATGTCAAATATGAAAATACATAAAGTTTTAAACTGGCATTATTTAAAAAGTGTAATCAACAAAATGGAAAATCCTTATCATCAAAACGCAAAAACTTGAAACGGATATTTTCAAAAACTATAAAGTGGAAATGGTAAATGACAATGCGTGAAAATGTCAAAATGAAAAATCAGCCCATCAACATCATGATTTTTTAAAATTAAAAATAACATCATGCACTGGTGAACCTTTGTTTTTATTTCATAGCCATAGTCGACTTACAAAAATAGAATACAAACAAATCCAAATTCCTCAATCCTCAATATTTATGTCCATGCATCATCAACTTTCCTTTCATAGCACTCATCAATCAGGGCTGCCATTCTCTCACCCAATGAGGCATCACGCGATGTGAATCATTGTTTAGCTTTTTTCAATAACAATTTATCTGCCACATGTCTTAAACCAGGATGACTATGGCGATAAAAAAAAGGTCATGTTCTTTGCATGCTTGATCCAAAAGTTTAATGGGTACATCACCACCGTGCAAACGTTTTTCGAGACGATTTCCAGGGCCACAAAAACGATAACCTGGAAGATGGATTTCGAAAGGTAAGTATTGAATCACTTTGTCAATGACGCCGTTGCCAGTACAGGTCTGGCATATCCTTTTCCATGGATGGTGAAAAGGTTTGGTCTTCCTCTGTGGACGATGTTTGTGTTTGTTGTTGTTGTTGCTTTTTCATGCCATGGCACCCGTGGAATGATTCAACAAAATCTTTACACGGACTTTTATGACCGTGATACAGTTTGACCAGCTGGCAAGTTGCACACTGACGCATAGGGGGCATTTTCGCCATGGCCACTTGCTTATGGTGATCGTAATCCGTACAGGGTTGCAATTCACTCAACGCAGGGTCTTGAGTCCATGATTTAGGCACATGTTGCCAGATTTTTTCACAGCGTTGGCGGCAACATAATAAATGAACGACTTGGGCAGCGCCATTAGTTCCTCTTTGGTAAAACTGTCTAATTTCTTTTTGCACACCAAGAACTTGCCGATGGCTATGTCCGTAGCAGTGGCTTTCTCCATGGTATCACGTGCTGTAGATGTTTACACGTTGCTTGTGGAAATCTCACTGGCGTCATTCACTGGTAAATCTAGAGTTTTAATTTTGTTCAACAACTGACAACAGGCTTGGGTGGTTAAACAATGAAAAGATGCCCCGCATGCACGAGGGCTGTATGGGTAATGTTGCCACAGGGACAAGTATCCATGAGCGTTTGCAGGGATGGGCAGCCCAAGTCCATGAGGTCGATATATTGACAGTAGGACACCAAAATGTTTGCAACCATTCACGTTTTTCATTACCTTTCACAAACACCACATTGGCCGAGGACAAGTGCGCTTTCATGACCAAGTCCAAATATTTATAGGAAATGGTTCCTTGATTCCAGTCTAGTTGCCTATGATTTTCAATCCACTCTGTTTGTTTACGGTCTTTTTCACACAACAAATCAAAAGCATGGGGCGGTTTATATACCAAATGCGTAGCTTGCGATATCCAATACGTGGTACAATCGATCACGGCCACTTGTTTAAATATAAAATTGTTGTCACCAATTTTAAACCCTTGGCAATCGACAATGAGTGTGCGCAACATGTTGACCTCGCCTGGACCAAGTTCAACTCACGACTGACTGACAATCGACCTCTAACGTGTGCCCATGACATGGACTTACCTACCATGCTTGTTTAAACAACATTGAGGTTAGGGTATGACAGGCGACATGAGAAATAATATTAACAACCACAATTCTTTTTATCATTTTATTATCATAACACCTCTTACAGGCTTGAATCATTTTGGGATAGGGACTATACCAACTCATACAACAACACAGTATTTTGTGTTTTTAACGTCCATAACACCGATGATGTCCCAATGTCTCTAAACTGGGTGTTTTTGATGTTGAGCTGCTCACCGAAGCACCGTTGACACCATACAGTCCTCACGTATCGTAACTTTTTTTTCATCACTCAGAGGCACGAGTGAGGGGTAGCTTGATTGACAGGGTATATTTCCCACCTCCATTCTGCACAGGTAGGGGCAGGCTGGTGACCAGCGCTGATGTTCCTGCATGGGTCCATCGCTCTCTTGACATTGGTCTATAGTAATGGCACAAAAGGCTCATTTCACTTCATGTCTTGTTTTTAAATAATTGAGGCCTGCGGCCGCCAAGGCTTGAGGGTTTATGAAAGGCACAGGCCACGTTGCAAAGGTATTGAAACGTTGTTCCTCAGAATTTAAATTCATGGATGTGACACCTCTTGATGCTTTAAAGCAAGACATGACTGAGCGTCTTGACGTGGGTTGACTTGTTATTTATACACTCGTCACTTGGTTGGACAGTGGATAATAGTTGACTTGTTTGTGATGAATAATCAAACAGTAGGCCGTGGTATTGGCTGGTACATTGTCATGCGTTTCAAAATCTAGTCGAATGTCAATATTGGATGGCTTGACAGACTCTTCCAAGAAAGAACAGTCAAAGACAATCAGTGGCGCCCTTGCCTTAAACGCTTCGGGTGACAGCATGGGGCTGTTCTCTTCTTGATAATACGACCATCGAAATTTAGAAAACAAGTCGTACAGGTGGCCAAACTTACTTTTTGAAAAGTCCAAATCCAGTCCTTCATAGGGAAACCCAGCCCCGTTGAGGAAAAGACGTGCGTATCTCAATTGCAGGTGATCAAATTGTGTGGCATCTTTGGATGTAGGTACTTGCGATTCGTTTGAAAATCCACGATCTTGTAGAGAGGTCTCTCTGTTTAGCGGGCTGTTTTTACAGACCAACTGTGAGTGTTGTGGGTGGGCAATAGCGGGTACTCATGGAGCGCCCGGCTTCTAAATTCCATGGGTAGAGGCATATCTCTTTTTACCATCTTCAGTATGTCCAGTTTTTTGATGTGTAAAATCTTTCCGCTCGGTTGCTGGATAGTTTTGTGGGAGTGATTTTGAAAATTGGGGATGGAAGTGAATCGGGCGGAAGTGGATCGAACGGAAGTGGATCGGACGGAAGTGAAGACGCACTGCCAGAAAAATGGGACGGAGGTGAATTGGGCGGAAGTGGATCGGACGGAAGTGAAGACGCACTGCCAGCTGGATGTACAATTGAAAATGTGTGTATTGGAAACAAGGCAGTGGGTGCTCTGTAGCGACAGAATGTTATAGCAATACAGTAGGCAGTGCATTTAGCAGGCAGTGGTTTGACGAGCAGAGTGGCAAATGTTTCACCGACTTTCATTTGTCATTGAGCAGTTTATGAAGCTTCACGTTCAAGGTTGAATATCACATGGGGTAGGACAAAGATGACAAATGACATTTAATTAAGCGGCATTATTGTCAAGCTGTGGGTGAGTAGTCAAATATTAAACGCATAACAGAATGTTTTTATATGAGTGCAATAAAAGCTGCATTTTCATCATATGTGAGACTAGGTCATTCCATGATTGTAGGAAGCCGTGTTTTGATTGTTTACGACGAACTGTATGAGAGCCTTGAGAATAATGAATGTTATAGTTACTGAGGAATGTGTTCACAGTATTTGAGAGTACTGTCGACGTTTTTGTGTCACTTTGTTATTATGAATTATTAATGTAAAAGGAAGAAAGGAAGCTTGTAGATTTGCGTGTCCGTTAATATCACGATCATGATCCACGGTACCTCCCTTTAACGTGGAATGCGAACCACAAGACATGGCATTTCAATTCGAAAATCTCACATGTATTGACCAGGAATCAAATCCGGTCTACCATGGTGAGAGACTAACAGCTTGACCGCTGCGCCACAAATGTGACAGTAGCATATCTCCAATTCAATCTATACATTCATCATAGTACCAGAATGAAAATGGAGTGTAAATTAACATTTTATGAATGTCCAAGCTGTGTAGTATACGAGTAGGATAACATGTCAGATGTTACACATCATATGCGACTACTGTAAAGCTCGTATATTTTTTGGCTATCGTCAAGGGTCACATGGGGCACATTCCATAGCAAGTTTTATAGTTTAATTTTTGCATCTACGGGGGCATTGTCAGCTCCCTTGAGTGCATTATTATCACTCCTGTCTCTCACCAAATAAAGCACTTGCCTTGCGTTCACCACAATGCGCTGGTGATCTTCGGCAAAGCCTAAAATCAGTTTAAGATGTAAATATGCAGTAAATGTGCCATCAGTGAGTACCATCCAATCATTGGTCGAGTCAGGGCACCAACCCGCCATGCAAAGTGTTTTACCTTCTTTCTCACTATAAGAGGGGTATAGTTTCAAGACACTGGAAATACCCACATTTCAAGTGCTATCCACCACGATATCGTTAATCACATAACGCACTTCAGAAAACAGAAAGGCAAAAGCATGGTTGGCTAACTTGGATGTGGTGGGTGTAGAGCCATCGGCTTTGGTGAGCCGACCTTCAATCTGAATGACACTTTTATGCGGAAGGGTGTAAATATCTTGGTTGTTGATAACATATTGAATTTCATCATTGTTATTGAGTCCAGTTGTTTGAGCTTGATAGGAATGGAGATCAATTCTTACCACCCCTGGTTGCTCCTCGATGTGGTTTGCTACCTCTAGGATAGAATTCAACATGGGGGTTGACGTGGTAACCCAAATGCTGTAAAATCTGCTTGTCCTGAGATGTTAACGTGTATTCACGTGGCAAACAACTAACACCATTCCTAGACGGTGTTGTTGCTTTATAGACAAACTTCTGAACCACTTTTCATGAATCTATAGTTATTATTATTATTATTGTCATGTGTTGTGACATCTCTATATTACGCCTCGAGTGTTTAAAAGTGCGCAGATTGTCTGTATGTATCCCTCTGTCTAACGTTGTGCAACCCCTAGCTACATACTACCTAGTTCTCTCGTATTGGCTAGTGTTGTTGCTTACCTTGCATTTTGTTGTGCAATTTGTTCTGCTATTGGCTCTGCCAATATTTGACGCGAGTTTGGTGCCACTCCCAATCTACGCAGTTTATATTTCTGAGAGGCTTCTCTCCTCTCTGGGGGACAGAAGCTTATTTCAGTCTTGGACGTGCCGAGATGTAGGGCGAACGTGTGTATTCGGGCAGAGGCCTGCCCTCATGGCGTAGCGGAATGTGAGTACGGCTCAATGTATTTCTATCTAACGCAATGTATTGTTTTTGTTAAACGTTCCTTCTTTTGCTTAATTCTCTTTCCTTTTCAAGATGTTACTGTTAGTATTATAATCCTTGAACCAGATCTCCGAGACCTTGCGTAATGTCATACGGTGGAGTTCTTTTTGTTGCTTCTGTTATGTACCCTCCTCACAGTTTTATTATTTTGGTTAATACCTGTAAGATTCGAAAGTATTGCGTTTCTGCGCCTTGGCTTATGTATATTTCCTGTCGGGCCTTGGTGCTCGTCTTTTGCAGCGGTGTCTCTTTTGTACCACAAATGTTTCGTTTGATTGGTAGCAATTGGACCTTTGTTTGCGGACAGTATGTGTGAGGTAACGGGACTTATGTCCAACGTCCCACTAATACGTGTCCCTTTTGTTTATAGAATATATGTGACGGTGGTTAACTGGGATTTCTCCAGCTCCGATGTCATATTATTCTTTTTTTATATGTCGCGTTGGTGCGGCATTATGTTGGAGTACAAGCCTATTTTTTTATAGCGTGCTTTCGATTTTTACCGGTCTCTTTCGTCCCAAATCAATTGTAATGTAATGTATCTCTGTATATTTCATTTTCCTTTTGTTTTGTTTTCCTCTTTTGATTTTCGCCGTATTACATAACTTAATAATAATTCCCCTTGTCTTCTCCTTCCTCCTATCTCCGTGAGATCTCTCTCCCCTTTGTTTTACTCCCCCTCACTCCTCCCCTTCCCCCTCCCCTCCCCCTCCCCCTCCGGTATGTTTACATAACATCATGAAAAGCTTCGCGTCTCGTTAACGTTCGATTTTTGAATTTTTGCAAGTTTGGCGTTTCTCTCTGGCTTTCGTAAGTTTCATTTTATATTATTCAATGTTCGTATCTTTTCGTTAGATTCATGTTGTTGAGCTGCACTCAGGTTCTGTCGTGCTTTTTAGCTTTTAAGTCTTTATTCTTGGTATTGGGTTCCTTTTGTATTATTGATCTTGTCTTAGCTTGCCTTTTTCTTTGTTTTAAATAATTTGTTTACTTCGTGTACACGCTCCTTCTTTTATCTTTAATACATTTTTATATTTTAAGTAATATAGCTCCCTTGTCTTTTCATTTCTTATATTTAAGTTCCCCTTCCTTATCTTCATCTCGATTTCGTCAATCTTGTCTTTGTGATGTAACAAAGGCACGATTAACACGCCTCTGGGATTTCTTTAATTAATTTTATGGGAATCTCGTTTTTGCACTTTTGATTGTTGCATTAAGCAATTATTTGTTTCCATTTGGTTTTTGGAAATCATCTTTTGCTCGCTCCGAAAACCTTGGGCCCAGCACCGGGTCGAGCAAGACGTCTTTTCTCCCGTCCATTTGCGACCTTCTTGATGTTATCTTCCACTGCTACTCTGACGCGCATTATTATTATTACTAGACCTGTAGTGGCGCACTTCATAGTGGCTTTAGCACCAACTAGTAAGTCACTGCTGTGGTAAAATCTAGTTGAATGAGTTGTTGATCTTTATTGATCAGTCTTAATGTTATATTACTAATACCATCCACAGCCACAGAATGAAAAAGCAACACTGGAGGGTTTTCACGAATAATATAGCCATTGGGCGATGTCACAATAAAGTCATAAAGCGAATGCGATGGTTCTTGATTGGTGTACACTTGGCTAATAATATTACACGTCACCGACACATGATGGTCCTCAATGAATTTCACTTCATGGTCTGATTCATGTTTTTTGTTGGGCTCCAACATGCGTGGTTTAAATCCTAGTAATGGACCAATGGAATCGGGGCGTATTTTAAAGTCAATGTTGAATGTAGAGAAAGTACTGCAGCGATGAGTGTTGGTATTTCCTACAAGTCCAACTTGCGCGTTCCATCGAGAAATGACTTTAAACCATATTCATTGGTCAACACCACATAAATGTGTTCATAAATGTCATCTATCGTGTATCCACCAGAGTTCAGGGTGAGCACAGAATCATCATAGTAAAACTTGTTGTTCACATTTTCACGTATGTTGTATATTCTATTGTACGTTTCAAGTGAAACAAGTCCTAAACCATAAGGTCTTTCACTCAATTCGATAGGTAAAATTCTTGGCTGACTTCGGGTCCACGTCCATGCAGTGTAAACGTCTTACTTTCTGCCGACATACTGTCGACGTTTCTGCTTATGCTGTGTCTTATATACGAAAATTAAACATAAACGTCCACACTGTTGGTTATTAAATTTTTGCTCACGTTTCACATTATATTATATCTTGATCCTGTTACCAAAATACGTCACTAGTTCCATGGGCGGGGGCAAATTCCCAAAACTGTCAAAGTACCATACAGTGGATCCCTCTTTTACATAAGCTACATAATGCGTTCCTGGTCCTCGGTGATCATCCAAATTGACAACAGCGCATTCCTGTTTCCAGGGTCACGGAGGTAATTGGTTTCGCATAACCATACATCGGAATAAGGAAGCTTTAGTTATTTACCATAGCTTTACACTTGTTGATGAGTCAGGGCATGTCTTGCTATGGCTGAGGTTAAAAATTATTATTTTTTATATCGAAATGGTGAAATCCCAAATCCTTGTTGATAAAAGGCTGGCTTTAAATTGGCATTTCTAGCCCCCACAGCAATCGCTTCCATGGTTTCATTGTGTCGCTGACTTTCTTTTAGTTGTTGCTTGCCCTGCTGTGCAGCTTTGATGGTTTTCGCCACTGCACTGGCACCACACAAAAGTAAACCCAGAGCAGCTAGATCACCAAATAGAGCAGATAAAAATCCCGCTCGTTTGGGCACGGGAATCACTCGCCCTTGTTTTTAACCCTGTCGCCGACGTTTTGGAATAACACGTCTTTGTGCTGCTCGAAGGGCTTTTCTTATTGTCAACACATTATTTTTTTCTTTTTTTTCTTTCGCAAGGGCCTGTCCACTTATGCCTTAAGCCCATGCTTTGCCAAGGACAGAGTCTTATTTTTAGTCTTTTTAGTCTTTCTCACCTCATATCTTTTTTTCACCATGATGATGACCAACAACCTTTCACAAGAAAGTTTAAGTCACAACTAACGTCAGGTTGTTATTTCATGGCTGTGTATTCCAATTCCACATAAAGTGGGAAATCGTTTATGTCTTTTCCCGCTTGCTTTTCATCCCATGTCAACATGAGATGAAAGGATAATTCGTCACCTGCATTGACCATTTCATGGTTATGGTCCAACAACCTATGACCATTTATCTCTATTTGTAAATGGTTCTCATCAGGAACCGCGTATTTCATGTGAATGGTTCCATCATAGTGCAATCGATAGTGGCATAAACCCGTAGCAAGAACATAGGTCAGGTGCTGGTCATGGACTAGCGGTAATTGGTTTCTGTCATTCACAAGTTTTTCATTTGTCAGATACACTAAAAATACAGATGGGATAAATTTCTAAAGCCTTTTCATTCATAGGTCACATAACGTTTCGTGCAGACATCGTCTTAGTCTTGCGGGCCTTCCACATAAATAATGCGTTGTTGATTAGCGGTATAGCCATTCATTCTATGCTGAGGCACTTTGTCATAAAACTCATACACCTTGTTATCCACATACTTTTTGTAGTAACACCTGTAGACACTTGAGGATGTTTCACATGGGTTAACCGCTTTCCCTTAAAGTCATAATCTCCCTGTTTTGTGCGTGGCACTACAGACCTATCCACATAGTGATTTTTAGCTGGATCTGTTTATTGTTTATTATCATGTATGGGGACAGACCTAGATATGGCCATCAACGCACGTCCAAAGACATCCTTCATCAACCTGTAATACCAGTCTACTGTTTCTAAGACAAGGCTTGGTTCCATGTATATAGACAGCCTGCTAGCCTCTCTAAGCCTTAGTCGATATGAAGATTATTAAGCAGCAAGAGTCATTCCCCGTGGGAGACATGGTTTCCCATCTCTGTCCCACATCACGTGAACAACGCCATGGTTCACTGTTTCCATCTTCCATTCGCTGCATCATGGAAAGACCAATCTTTTGCTGACGCTCATTACAGACCCCAATGGTCTGCGTTTTCAAAATATTTATATTTTTGCAAAATCTCTCTACCAACCCCTCTACGTGTTTCTGGATCAAGTCATGTCTGGATTACAAAATGAGAATATGGGTTATTTCGCATTTTCCATGCAAGAAAATATCATTGCCCCTGATGAGGTAAAGCCTGATTCACTCATGATTTTCGATGATGTATCCACTGAACGACAAGGCATCATTCAAAGCTATTTCAGCATGGGTCGTCACAAACATATCGATTGCTTCTATCCTTACAAACGTATTCTAAAATGTTCAAAAAGTTGATTCGAGACAATGCCAATGTCATTGTTTTATTTCGCCAGGATGAGAGGTAGAGTCGTCACATTTATCATGAACATGTGAATCCGAATATGACCTTTCAAATGTTTAACGAATTGTGTGCCAAGTGCTGGAACACTCAACGTCATGCCTGATTGGTCATTGACAAACAAATTTAACTCAACCAAGTACGTTATCGCTTAGGGTTTGATCATTTTATTGCTATTTGAGGCACTGACTCATTCCCTTTCAAGACATTTGTCAAGACACCATAACGTTAGCACAGAGTCAATTGTATATGCATATTATTAGAGAAAAAATACTACTCTTTGAAACAATCACGTGCAGATCATGCTTTGTTTATGCAACAACATTTAGCACCTCCGATAAAAGCCATGTTTAAACCCTCTTTCTAGCCATGTGAAACCCTACCCATTGTTTCACAAGCCACGCAGACGCTACACGAGGACCGTGAGGGAGAGGAAGAGGAACAGGAACAAGAAGATTTGACTAGTGTTAGTGAGGTTGAGGATGACGAGGAACAAATCTTTACGCTTAAAAAGAATCCTCACCCCTTGCAGAGTTTTTGAGAAAAAAGAAATCCATGGATATGTTCGAAACACCTTGCCCTTCCAGATCGTCTCCGTTTTCACAACTCTTGGCCACCCCTCAACATAAAGCTCAACTGAAAAACGTGTGGTGTTCGCTATGAGGATGATAGTTTTAAAATTGGGGATTCATCCAGTACATTTGCTCGTACTTAAGCTGTCATTAAAAACATCAACTATAAATTAAAACAGGGCTGTTAAAGCTGCTATTCTCTCGTGCACCCTCTTCCCATGATTATACACCAGAGGACCTTGGCAAATATAAATCCATTTTATTGGACACCCATGCCCACAAAAGACAGTATGATCCCACTCAACAAGAGAATGTCAATATATCTCAAAAATATAAAACCATCATTACAGAAATATTTCCCACCAGTCAAAGTACTCGTCGTAAAGCGTCCGCTTTGGGAGTGACATTTGAACCATTAAAACCCCTTGTGGTTGTTACATACTGGCACAATCCCAATAAGCTCGTCCAGCGGCTACAGTTGTTGCATGCTTCACGTCAAGCCGGCCACACTGGCCACGATTGGGAAATTCAAGAAATTGAACAAGAACGTCGAAATGCCAAAATTATTGTTCAAGCCCTCGCCCATTAAAATGGGTATTGCCCACTAGTTGCATCGCCCAGATAGGCATCACTATCCGCGACTCAATGTGATTTCACGTGGGGTGGATGAACTTTGGCGGGCTGACTTTGTTGAAATGATACCCTATGCTAGAGTTAACAAGGTTGTACGCTATATGTTGACCGTCATTGATGTCTATTCTAAAATGGCCTTTGTTGAACCTGTGCGTCGCAAGTCTGGTCCACTAGTCACGTAGGCCTTTCAACATATTATTCAACCATCCAAACGTCAACCTCAGTTGCTACACACCGATCAGGGGAAAGAATTTTTCAACTAGGATTTCTTCAGTTTTCTCAAATCAAAGGATATTCACCATTACACCACGTACAGCAATCTGAAAGCCAGCGTGGTTGAGTGGTTTAACCGAACATTGAAAACGCATATGTGGAAAGGATTTACTGCTCAGGGCACTTATCGCTGGTTGGACATGTTAGCTGAGCTTGTGTCACGTTACAATGACACCAAACATAGAACGATTGGGACCAAGCCACGGCTCGTGACCAAAAATATTCAGCGACTGGATAAACTGTTTAACCCCATAAAAACAGCAGACCCTAAACGTCACCAACTGATAATTGGGGATTTTGTTCGTGTGAGCAAATTTAGGTCTGCGTTCAATAAGGGCTACACGCCACAGTGGGGGACCGAACTATTTCAAATTCGTCAAGTCAACTTGGACAGTCCAGTCACCTATTTACTCGAGGACCTCAACCATCAACCCATAAAAGGCAGGTTTTATCGCCATGAACTTCAGAAAACAGCGTTTCCTAAACATTACCTTGTGGAAAAAGTGTTGAAACATAAAGGGAATAAACTATACGTGAAATGGTTGGGATTTAACTCTACCTTTAATTCTTGGATCAATAAATTACATGTTGTGTGAACCTGAGCACTTTTTATTTATTTATTTATTGAATCATGTTGTACAAGAGCCCTGTGTACGGCGTTCAACAATTTATGCATGTCCACACATGTTTCTCTTTCTCTCTTCTCACCTGTGTCTCACTCATTGACTCCATGTTGACATGCAAATCGTTCAGCTATTGGCTGTCATGGGTTCTCCACATTGTTCCAACTTGTTATCACCACCCAGCAGTGTTGATAAGTCGCGTCCTGTAATAAGGTTTCACATTCCACTAGCCAGCTCTCCCAGCCAGGCCCTCGAGCACATATTCTGTTTTCCGTTCTGACTGCCGGTCAGACATCCAAAAAGCAAGTTCTGTTGTTGTCGACTATAAAATCCTTGCTTTTATTCGCCTCATACCATTATGAATTTGTCAGGTTACTGGTCAGTGTTTACTAACTCGTTTAAACATCGCCATGAGGAATTTTGAAATAATCACCTTCATTCATCTGTCATAGGAAAATATCGAAAAGCGACCCCTCGTTCTATCGTTCTGCCATACCTCCCCCGTCGAAATAGCCATTTCCTGTATTCACCATGGCCAGTGATAGGATCTTTCTAACACATGCCAAGCGCTACCGGGTAAAAACAGGTAAAACAGGTAAGAATGTTTAAAAATTCATATTTTTTGTCCTTGAGACTTGAAATTTATTTAAGGGGGTAGGAACCTTTCATTTATGTCAAACATTTTTTTTTGTAGAATTCCCAGTTTCCAAAATATAAGATATTTAAAATTGAACTGTTTTCAACAAAAATGTAAAAAATAAAAATAAATATTATTAAAATAGAAAGACCATTCGTTTGAACTATTGAACAATGTTCTATCAAGTTTGATTTTCAAACTATCGCCTACTTTCAAAAACAATATTTTTGAAAATGTTTGAAAAATATAACAAGTCATCCATAGCAAAGAGGACGACATCCCAACGCCAACAACACCTCATTCGTTAAAATCCGACCAAGCGTTCGCAAATTATCGTCAATGTTCGCGAGAAAGTAGGCTATCATTTTTGTTTTGTCCTACACACTTGAAACTTGCCGTCTGCCTAGAGAGCGTAGGGACCTTTCATTTACGTCAAACAAACTTCTTTCTACAATTCACCGTTTCCAAAATAGCGCCAATTTCAAAACCAATCATAAAAAAAATTAAACATACCAATACTCATTCATAGCAAGGAGGGAGTCTCCCCAACGCCAACACTTCGTTCGTTAAAATGCGATCATGCGTTCGAGAGTTATCGCCAAAGTTTATATGAAAGTAGGGGGCGGCTCAGAGCTCATATCATTCCACAACTAACGTTTTGTCGTAGAGAGTTGAAATTTATTTTTAGGGTGGTGTATTCTTGGAATACACGGTAAGAGAGAATATAATTGTTAATGCTCTTTGCATGTTTATTTTTTCCTTTTGATCAAACACCAACAGCGATCTTCTAGTTTCTCTTTGGTGGTTATGTCTCTTATGTTCTTTGTGAGTCTGTTCTAGATATATATCTTCCATGACCCACCTAGCGTCATCTAGCAGCGAATCCCAGAAGTTTCTCAATTTTCCCTGCACAAGAGGATTTACTTATCAACTTGGCCACCAGATCTCGTCGCCATCGCCAGCTATTATCTCCTTGACCAAGAGAACTTCGTCTACTTTTTCACTCACCATGCTGCGCTAGTATCGCCAACTATCAACTCTTTGAAGACCATTCATCAAGAAGAACATTTATTTTTGGTAAGTTGTCTATTCTGATATGTATTCCTTTTGTCTCCTACCCCCACTTTTTTCCTTCCTTGGTCCCTCCGCGCTTCGCTGAGTGTGTCTCACTTGCACGTCAGCAGTTGACTCAGTCAGTCAAGGCTCAACTAGAGCCAGTCTCCTCAAACCAAGAGACACTCTCTACATTCTACGCCATGTTGGCACATTAAGTATCCGTCAAAGGGAACTTCACCTTCGCCATGCAACAAAGATAAGTACATACTTCAGGTTTTAACTTCATCTTCATCGGTTTTACTATCTTCATGCTTTTAACGATTATTTTATAGGCAGTGTGAGATATTTATTTGTGGCAATAATCATTCTTCGTGGGATTTTCCATGTTGGGCTTCTATCCAATTAAGCCAACCTTCGTGAAAAGCAGCATTTCTTATGCTTATTAAATGAGAGATCTTCTCACAACGGGGGATATTATAGAATACCCACTGTCTATAAATATTAAACCTGTTCCACCGCTGGAGTAACTTTGGCCCTATTCTTCCATTAGGATCGTTCTGGAACCTTCCAGAATCTGCACTTTATCTACAAGTCACGCCGTCATGTATCTTTCACTCACTTGTGGGAATGCCATTTCAAACTAGGGAATCTACCTTATAAATTAATGCTCAATAGCTAAATTTTCTTCCACCGTTGGAATTTTTCTGGCGCATTTAATTGTAATACACAACTTTCTCAAGTAATAGACTTTCGCCTATCTAGTGCAACCAGTCATTTTTCACAATTGCAATAACTTTCTTTGCCATAAACTTTTGCGCTACTACAGTGAACTTTTCTTCCATTTCAACGAACTATAGTGATAAACAGTGTTCTCTCAGTATTTCTTCCGCGTCGCGCTCGTCCGATTATTATAAACACGGCCATGAACATTTACCTTTCATCCCAATTGCTTTTTCCTAAACCTCTTACTAACAACCCATAATAAATTGTTAATTTAGGTTTGTTTCAACGAGGTGTCAATCTAAAGATGCGCCCTCCCATTTTTGTCTTATGTGTAATTAATTAACTTCTGCATAACTACGTGTCTTGTACACGGTTCAAATTATCTTGTTTCTCCCTTCTAATTTAGGGGATACAATTTTTTCAACTTATAAGTGAGTTATTTCTAGGTTTCACGAAAGGGAAACTTGCCCCATTTGTCTCGTGATTCCTATCTAAACATAGGAGGTCTAGAACCATCCTTTTGAGTTTCTCTTCAGGTTTCACAGTAAGTGACCAGCCCTATTTGTGTAACTACTAAAAGTAATGCTGCTTCAATACAAGAAGTCATAGGAACTTCTCTTTCATTCTACTTGCTTTCGTTTTTGTTGATCTTGAAGTTGTAACTTTCTTTAAGATAGGTACTTGGAAATTTTTGAAAGTACACACCTTGTACTCGATTTAATGTCTAAACTTTAATCACTTCATTTGTGTTTTTTAAATCTTACAAAGATTTTAGTACATATAAAGGTTTGAAACCTAAATAATTGTTAATTGCCTGGAGCAAACTTTAAATGTTAGGAGGTCTGCGACCCCAAATTGTTAACCAAAATTGATACTATATACTTGTTAAATTCATTAAACTTCTTTTGCCTTGTTAAATAAATTAAATATTTGTTTTTGGATTTATCATTTCGCAAATACTACAGTTAGGCAAGATCCTGGCTTCCCTAACTCTTCCTAGGTTCATGCCCTCGTTAATACGCAATAAATCTGTTACTATTTGTCTTGTCAGACCATCACCCTTCCCCATAGTAGGCATATGCATGCTTGAGAGGGAATACACTAAAGCCACTCTCTGGCAAACCGCCCAAGTCCTAGCTGCGGTTCCCGTTAGCTTCGACCAGGTCCTTACCCACTTTAGGTATCAGAGAGCGGATTTGCGGTGGCAACCGCCTCTGAGTGCATTTAAAGTTAAATTTATAACTTTTGTGGGACTCTCCTCCTATTTCTCCATCCTTTTTCTCCAGTCCGAAACCCACCTCCTTTTCTTTATCATCTTCCCTTGGTGGTTAGGTTATTCCTCAGCCAATAATCTACCCATAGGGTTCAGTGGATAGGGACCTTTCATTTATGTCAAACAATCATTTTTGCAAAATTCCTATTTTCCAAAATATACGAATTTTAAAATTGGCCTTTTTTCAAAGAAATTTTAAAAATTAAAAAAGTTTTATTGTAAAAAATAAAGGTCATAGAGACCTTTTGTTTAAGCTATTGCACAACGTTCATTCATGTTTGCTTTTCAAACTATCGCCTACCTTAAAAAAATCATTTTTTATATAATAAGGGGTCCGTATCAAAGCCCCGGTCAGCTCGAGTCCAACGACACCTCATTTGCTAAAATCCGATTATTGATTCGCGATCTATTAAATGAACACCGCCCGAGCAACGCAGGGTGGCTTTAGACTGTCACTACTCCCCTACTGAAATGCCCTCTAAGAATGAGAATTAAGGGACCTTGAAGAAAGAAGAGCCAGGAAAGTCAGAAAGAAAAGGTAAAGAGGAGAGGAGCTGCCCCAAATGCAATGGAAGAAGGAGAAAGACCGGACCCAGCTCAGGAAATCCTCGGGGTCGCCAACACCGTGCTCGCTATATTATGGGACTAGCGCCCTCTCGTAAACAAACAACTGTGATCTCTCGTATCATTTCCAATTATCCAATTATCCAACATATCGATGTTTTGATCATTAAGAGAATATCTGTTTTAATAAGTCTCACTAGATTTTACGAAACTTGCAAACGCTTCGTCATGTGTGTGTGTATAGAGTATGGGTCGTTATTGTTCGTTAACTATAGTAGTATGTATCTTTACACCTTAGTGGTCAAAAATTCCTGAATGCGGTCACGTATTAACGTCTCAGGTCAAAGATAGACTAATACTCTAGGTTTCGTGACAAAATAACTGTTAATCCAGAAAGGATAATGGAATATCAACAATAAGAACGCCTGACTTAGGTAAGTAGACAATAGTCAAATTTTTGTGCGGAAATCTATGGATTTTAAATTTAACCGTTCGGTTATACAGTTGTGATAGTCCACTTTTGGGTAAAGGCATTTTATCTATGTAGTTAAAGGTTGGGTAAGAGCTGATTGTTATCAGAAAGTCTAGAGTAGTCAGACATTGTAGGATTTAAATAAATTTGCGGATTTTAAATAACTTTGGTAAAATTATATTTTTTATGATTTTGGAATTTCTTTTGAAAATTGTTAATTCTGGGTAAATCTTGCCATATTTTTTGGTCAACTATCAGAGTTTCCAACCTAAGTTTAAGCTGTTAACTAAAACATTTCAATAAAAGAGCAAACGGTAAAGCGAATCTACATCTTATGTAGTAATAATAATAACTTAAGTTAATCGAATAAAAATACTCTACTCTGCTAGCAGGTCGGAACGGTCAGGTTAGTCGTAATACTCGCGTGTAAAAATAACCGTGTTGATACATAAATAAATAAATATTTAAATAAACAGTAAATAAATATTTCATTTATCCACGTTATACGGCTAATCACTATCTCACAATCTCTCAACTAAATTGTTCTTGTTTGATCGGTCATGTTACCTTAAGAGTTGTATAACCATGCCTTAAAAAGCGTACATTCAAGTTGGATAATAAATAATAATAAGTTTATTATTGGGGTGTTGGCGAATTGGGCCAGCTAATCTTCCGAGTGGATCTTTCTTATCTTGTCATTCCATCGCACAGTCCTTTTTGGCCAGTTGCCCCAGGCCAATTCTGGTTCTTCCGCTAAACTTATCCTCCCTACCGTCCCCCACCACTATCATTGTGAAAACCCAAAAGTAGACAACTTATTTGTTCTTGCAGAATTTCCTGTAAACATTCTGCATGCAGGGCTGTACAAATTGCACAATTCACAGAAACAAACATTATGCCTTAATTCTTTTAAAAGGCCACATCAGTTAAAAGTTACCTTAAACCCGTTACATTATTATTATTATTATTAATAATAATAATTATTATTATTTTAATTATTATTGTCCCCCGTGGTGTATGGATAGCACACTTTTCTCTTACCGAGGAGGCTCTGGATTAGATTCCAGCCATAAACTTAAGAGATATATAATGTTATTGGTTTTATGTCTCTTTTAACTACTGAATTTTGTTCCGATGATCTTTAACGTGCCAGTAAACCTACTGACACAGCGCCATCGCAATTACGCACCCACAAATGCTAAGTGTCTGCGCCAGGATTCAATCCTGCAGCCTGGGCACAGTGGGTAAGATCCTTACCAGTGAGCAACGCAGCCAGTCATACTTAAGATCTGGCTTGAGGGCTGGAAAGGGGTGTCTTTTGTAGTTTATTCATTTTGAAGGCTTTGCGATCATGTAGTGCTGTGTACTTTGGTGTGTGTGAAATCTGTCTGATAATCTGTGTTATTGTAACTGCTGTAGCGTACTATTGTGTAAACTACTTGTAATTTGGATAGGATATGGTTAGAAGGGCGCCATGGCCTAAATTTAGGTACAATGTAGGCATCTGCCTGGAGTACAAATGAGAAACCATGGAAAACCACTTCCAGAATGGCTGACGTAGGAATCAAACCCGCCTCTTCTCATTTCTGCATCAGCAGAAGGAAAGGTGTACACTCAGCCTCATCAGGACAATTAAGTACCTGCTTGATATGAGAAGTAGTTCCCCATGACCTAAAATCGAGGTGATGTGGCTAAGGGTGTCGTCGCGCAGGTTATTCGTTCCCCACAATTTGTAGGCTATGAGCTGGGTTGCAGTCGGCTTGATGTTTGGGTCCTCCCAACCACGGGTTTGTTAGACCATTATTGTTGATTCATTGAGGGGCTTTGCGACAACGTCGTCATGTAACCCCGTGTAATTGGTTGTGTGTGTGGACTTTGTATGATAACTTGTCTTATTGTGATGGCTGTATTATTGTGTGTAGTTGTAATTTAGATGAGGATTGGGAAGGAGGCAGCCTTGGCATCCAGTCAGGACTCAATCTGGCATTTGCCTGGAGTAGAAGTGGGAAACCACGGTAAACTACTTCCAGAATGGGGAGGTGGGACGAACCCTCCTCCACTCAGTTTTGACTCACGAGGCTAAGTGTTCCCCGTTCCAGCCCTCAAACCAGAATTAAAATTCTTGGCAGAGCCGGGTATCGAACCTGGGCCTCCACGGTGGCAGCCACTACGTAACGAGGTGGACATATAATGCTCAGTGAAATTACATCTAAAAATACTACAAAAATGAATGAAAACGACTTTAAAAGAAACTATTCCATCAAACTGAAATATGGCGACAGTTTTACTGAGGATTCATAGAAGCAATCCTGTTTTATTAACTACTCTATTACCTACTCTCATTAAAATATACTAGAATTTAACAAGGAAATGGCAGTTAAAATGTCATTCTTAATCTTAGTGTTTCTTTGAACCATATTAATTAAAATCTCAAAAACCAACTTCCCGGATAGACAAAAAGAAAAAACGATTAGCTGGAGTAATTTAATACAGCAATACTTTGGAATTAATTTAAATTATGTAGAACACTTTTCTCATATAACTTAAAACAACTCGTTTACTCGTGTCAGTCGTAGGATTATTTTTTGTGATCATTTACAAAACTAACTACATTCCCCGAACAAGTCGCTTTACTAGCCTACGAAGAGTATTTTAACATTTTTCATCGTATGAGAAAAAATATACGATGCATTAAAATTATGTAAAAGAATATCATATTGGTAATTATTGTCGTAAAATTGTCTAAAATGCATGAATCATAAAATGGCAAAAATATAAAATAATGTTGAATTGAGCGTGTGTTATTCCCCTTCGCTACTGCGTAGAAAGTATTTCTACGGCAATGGGCGTCGTATTACTGTAATTTGAACAGGAAACATATGACATTTCAACAGCATCTGCACTCTGGTCATCACTAAGAGAATTTATAAGGTAGAATTTACTTGGGATATCTACCCATTTCTCGCCGGGAATTAGGTGCCATGAACGTGGTGGTTTCTTTGACGGCCGGATGCCTTTCCTGGAGCCGACCTCACAACATGAGCTACTGAGAGAAGAAATTAATGAACCTAAGTGAGGAGTTGGAAGGAAGCAGCCGTGGCCTATTGGAAGGGTCAGTTCCTTAATTTGTATAGAGTTGAAAATAGGAAAGCACGGAAAACCATTTCAGTCTGGCTGCGTGGTCGAAATATAATTGCTAAATAATATTGCGACCCTTGATTAGTATATAAATATAATTTACACCAATTAAAAATTCAGTACACGGGGCTGATTGACAAGCTACCCCAGCCCTTAAAATGAATCTCCAACTATTAATTATGGTACTGGTATTAAGCATGTTTTAATTTCATCTAATAGGTTAGGCTATTCAATGAAAATTGTTCACTTGGTTTATTAAAAATTAATTTTGTTCATTCATTAGTGTATGCAAAGAAGATCGGATAAAATGTTAGAGCTTGCACTTAGGTTATATTAACGCTGTCAGTTTATCGAACACAATCTCATGGACTATTTGTGAAACTATTGAGGACATATCGTATTCCTTGTATAAAACTCCTCCACATACAATAGTTGTCACCATATCCTGAACGCTAGGTCATACATAGAGTATGTGAATTTATAGTAATTGACACCCCTGGGACCGTCAAACAGAGCCACCTCCCCCTCCAACAGTTTAATGACGAAATGTTGGAACATGTGAACAGTATGGTATGTGTTGGCTGCAGAGTGGGGGAAGAGAAGGGAGTTTGCTAATGAGCTATCAGTGGCCGAATTGGACTATGTCTTATCAAAGGGGCAGATCATGGTGGCCAGAAAAGTCTGTCCGATTTTATCAGTGTAATTAACTGGCCCAATTTGACTGCGCCCTATTATTGTTGTCTCTAAAAGAAAGAAAGAAAGAAAGAAAGAAAGAAAGAAAGAAAGAAAGGAGCTTTTCGGTCAGCCGGGTAACATGTTACATGACCTTGAAAACCCTTCTCTTAGCTTTAAGAACGTTCATCATTTAAAATAATTGAATAATCAAATTCCTAGTTAGGTCGTTTGTCAATTTTTTTAAATGACTTGCTCAAGCTGTTGTTTAACACTATCAAATTATCGGTTTCGGAAATCGCAAGTCAAAACCTAAAAGTTAATTCAATGGTATAGTCAAGGTCAAACAAAATGTACTTGTTTAAATTCTTACAGAGCGGTTTGCCATGTAAAGATATAGTTTATCTTCGGGTGCTCTAACTGATAGTCCAGTGTTTGTGATAAATGAAATTCAATTATCTGTTCGTGAAATCTCGGATCAGCAAAATCTAAAAATAAAGATCATAAAATATATTTCAGTATAAATAAAGGCGCATTGCAATATATTAGTACTCATTGTTTTAGCCTCATATGCCCAGATACGTCGGATCTTGAGGTAAGCAAGATTTACGCATTCAAGATTATTAGAAACAATACACCAACATTACATCTTGAAGAAGAAGACTGTCGAAAAAAAATTGAAGACGGGAAAGCTGATCTCGAACGGCGGGAATCCATACTCATGTAGGATTTTCAAAGATATATACAAGAATATGGTTTCTCACCACTTCGGATTTGCAAAGCTTCATAAATGGGAAATGGAAAATTTGAAGACACATCCTGAACCTCACCGATAAGGAACCTTCACATGTAGCATATGCGAAGCGATATTTTATTAGGACATATACTTTTAAGAAAAACAAAGGTAACCTTACTCACAACATAGAATGAAAAAAAATATTCATACTGGCGTAAAATCATAATATAACCAAATGCAAAGCTAAATTTGCTCATGGCTGGAAATTGAAGACAGACATGCTAATTCCTAGCGTAAAGGGGGTTTTGCCAAACAATTACAGTGCCGGTATATCAAAGAAGGCCTTCCAGTCGGTCAACACAAATTGTGCCCAAATACATTTGGCGGGGAAACAAGTATGTACTTACCCTAACCTGAAATAAAAGAGATATTATTACAAACTAACATTATATTTTTTAAATGTTTCCCAAAAATTATTGGAAAGTAGGCTATATCACCAAAACTAAAACTACCAAAATTCTACTAACGAAAAAATATTTAAGTTCCACCTACAACAAAATACTACCACTAAAACTGTCTGTCACCAGGCACACTCACATGCACACTGACACATCACAGTCTAATGAAACAATGAGCTATATCTAATCAACAATGCAACTGCCAATAGACACACACACCACAGTCTGATAGAATAATGAACTATATCTAATATACAAAGTACCTACATACAACTAAAACCAAACACCCACCCACATTCAACAAGAGGAAAAGGAAATCAGAAATAAGAATACGGGAAACAAAGACACGGGGAAAGGAAATGCCCTCTACCCTCAAGGAACGAGAATTAAGGGACCTGGAAGAAAGCAGGGCCAGGAAAGGCAGAAAGGGAAGGTATAGAGGAGAGGGACAGCCCCAAAGGCAATGGAAGGAGGAGAAAGACCTGACCCAGCTCAGGAAACCCTCGGGGACGCCAACTCCGTGCTCGCTATAGTCCTATAGGACTAGCACCCTCCCCCAAATAATTAACTGTGATCTCTCGTATGATTTCCAATTATCCAACATATCGATGTTTTGATCATTAAGAGAATGTCTGTTTAAAAATTCTCATTAAATTTTACGAACCTCGTAAACTCTTCACATGGGTGTGTGTACAGAGTCTGGGTCGATATTGTTCGTTAACTATAGTAGTATGCATCTTAACACCATAGTGGGTCAAGAAGTCCCAGATGCAGTCATGGTATTAACATCTTAGGTCAATGATAGCCTAATACTCTCGGTTTCGTGACAAACTACCTGTTACTCCAGAAAGGATAATGGAATATCAACAATAGGAACACCTGACTCAGGTAAGTAGACAATAGTCAAATTTTTGTTTGGAAATCTATGGGTATTAAAATTAACCATTCGGTTATACAGTTGTGTTAGTCGTGTATTGTAACACCCATCCACTTTTAGGTAAAAGCATTTTATCTATCTAGTTAAATGTTGGGTAACAGATGTTTGTTATCAGAAAGTTTACAGTACTCAGACATTGTAGGATTTAATAAATTTGCGGATTTAAAAATTACTATGGTAAAATTATATTTTTTATGATTTCGGTATTTCTTAGAGAAATTGTTAATTTTGGGTAACTCTTGCCATATTTTTTTGGTCAAGTATCAGAGTTTGCAACCTAAGATTAAGCTGTTAACTAACACAATTCAATTAAAGGGAAAAAAAGGTATACGTAACGTCATGCGTATCTACATGTTATGTGCTATTTATAATAACATAAGTTAATCGAATAAAAATACTCTACTATGCTAGCCGGTCGGAGCCGTCAGGGGTGTCGTAATACTCGCGGGTAAAAATAACCGTGTTGCTGCATAAATACATAAATACTAAATAAGTAATTTATTTATCCACGTTATACGGCTAATCACTATCTCACAATCCCTCAACAAAAATGTTCTTATTTGAACGGTCATGTGACCTTAAGAGTTGTATACCCATGCCTTTGAAAGAGTACATTCAAGTTGGATAGTAAATAATAAAAAGTTAATACTTGTTGTCTCTAAAAGAACGAAAGAAAGAAAGAAAGTGCTCGGTCAGCCGCGTATCATGTTATATGACCTTGAAAAACCTTATCTTAGCCTTAAGAACGTTCACCATTTTAAAATAATTGAAAAATCAAATTATTTGGTTAGGTCGTTTGTCAACATTTTATAAATGACTTTCCCATGCTGTTGTATAACATTATCAAATTATCGGTTTCGGAAATCGCATGTCAGAAACCTAAAAGTTAATTCAAAGGCATAATCATGTTCAAAAAAAATGTTCTTGTTTAAATTCTTACAGCGCGGTTTACCAAGGAAAGATATAGCTTATCTTCGGGTACTCAAACTGATAGTCCGATGTTTGTGATAAAAGAAATTCAATTATTTGCTCGTCAAATCTCGGATCAGCAAATCTAAAAATAAAAGATCATAAAAGATATTCCAACATATCCTACCATTTGGCCACCACTGTTAGGCAAATTGCGTATGTGGTCAGGAGAACTCCTAAACATACGCAGTTCTCCTGGCAAGCACACAATTTGCCTAACAGTGGTGGCCAAACGGTAGGATATCTTACAGGGGAGTCTTCACTCTCGTTTACGGGTAAGCGGCAAACTTCTATGAAGAAGGTATCCAAAAACTTGTGCCACGCTATGACAAATGCCTGCAAATGTTCGGCAGTTATGTGGAAAAGTAGTTTAAGAGGTGTAGAATGTTGTGCAATAAATAATTTTTCTGTATCTGTACACAATTTAATTTTATTACCAAACGGAACTTACTTTCTGGACGTGCCTCGTATATCAAGTGTACCCGTCTGAGAAGCGGAAATACAGGTCATCATCCGACTTTAGCTCACTTCAGGGCGTGTACCATTCACCCCACTGTCTGACCGTGTATTCAGAATGAGAACTCTAGGAAGGACAAGCTAAAAGACTATAACACCAACTAGTTTAAATAATAACTTTAATTTACTCTAAAACCTCAAAACATAAAGTCACAACAACAAATATATGGTAAGAATTACCCTTAAACACAATTAAAATACTGACCCTTAATTATATCTTGCTTCACTTCAATGGATGCCTTCATGATCCATCCCATTACATTGACATTTTAGTCTTGAACATTTGAATCTTACTTCTTTTAAATACGGGGTATTTCAATAACTTTCACTGAGTTTTCTCCTGGTCGGGCTTGAACTCAGGACATTTACATTTAATAAAATGATGTCTTCATCTGGCTATATCTTGACCTTATAATGCTTTACATTTACATTTATCATATTAATCTCTGTTCTCCACATATTCTTAAAACAAATTATCTTTCAATAACATATAATATCACCACAAATGAGTACCATTTATTTCCAACACTTTCATTTCAAATACCTTTATTGTAGCCATTGTGCCCCGGAGAATAGGATGTTTATGGAGCTCGCACTCCACAAAGTCCAATTCTAGTGCTTTTTCTTTTCCCCTTTTTTTTCTTTAAGGAGAGAAACCAAATATGGCATTTTCCAAAATGCGCCTATTATTATTATTATTATTATTATTGGAGCCTCCGTGGCTTAGGCGGCAGCACGCCAGCCTCTCACCGCTGGGTCCGTGGTTCAAATCCTGGTCACTCCATGTGAGATCTGTGCTGGACAAAACGGAGACAGACAGGTTTTTCTCCGGGTACTCCGGTTTTCCCTGTCAAAATTTCATTCCAGCAACACTCTCCACCATCATTTCATTTCATCTGTCATTCATTTAATCATTGCCCCAGAGGAGTGCGTCAGGCCTCGGCAGCCGGCACAGTCCATATCCTCGCCGCTAGATGGGGGCTTCATTCATTCCATTCCTGACCCGGTCGGAGACTGGAAGCAGGCTGTGGATTTTCATTCATTATTTTCATCATCTTATTATTATTATTATTATTATTATCCGGGATGAACAATCCACGCATAATAATAATCCTTGAGAAGGCAATACACTTCTGCTGTACTTTTTCCTTCAAATAAAATCACAAGGTCTCCCCTTATGTTATTCTTTTTACGCAGTGACATTTTTATGGCCTGGTTGGCCCACGGCGCGACTAGTCATTAACTTTCCCCTCGTTTCGAGCGGAGAAACGACCCTCTTATAAACAAACGCGACCTTCCTTCTCTTGCAAGCTGACCTGGCATACACTCCACGAACCATATGTTTTAAACTTTCACAATGACCACATCTTTTATTAAGAATCCAAGCATTTCCTTTCTATTCTTTCATTACGGACTTCGTACAGTCTAATTATTCATATTTATTCGTTCATTCCTTGGTAGGATCATTCTCTGCTATTAGGGTGTTAATATGTACATATTTTAGCCCGTAGTGGCTACCATTATAATTCTGCTTCGATAGGAATACTAATACATACATCCAACCAACCCAGGGACACTGTGCCCTGTCTGGTTGCTGAGTCTAGTATAGTGCACGGGTGGGAATCAATTTCACCCTGCCCCGGCTACCCGCCTAACACAATAGTCATATATCCAGTCTTACGATAACTTTTCAGTCACGTGCATCCTGGCTACGTGATAATTACACAATTTCAGTAGTGTGCAATGCCCTTCACTCTGATACAAATATAAGACCTGCCTCGGTCAACCGACGAATTTCCCCGTAGACTTTAATTATCGTCCTACTTGCACGATAACTTCACTATTTATAAAGCCCTATGCTTACGTTTGGTCTAGCACATTTTGGCGACAATAACATATTACTTGGATAATCAACCATTTATTACTTCAGTTCGGATACCCTGGCTAGGACAACGTACATACTTACATATTTCACATTACTATATTTCCATTTAGTTATTACGGTGGTCTGTTATTATTCCATTTACTTTACTTCTGCCTTTATGCCTTTACTTTATGTGTTTGCTACGGTCATTTGCATTTAATCCCATTTATATGATTTAACCGTCCTAGGTTCATTAATTATTTTAATCAATCACTTTGATTATTACTTTGCATTACATTAACTTTCTTTAAGTTATATTTCATTTTTATTATTCAATTTCTCATTAGCTAAGCTGCGTTCATCTTCTACTGCATTTACTTTGCATATCAATTGTCACTGATTTAGTACCAATTCAAATATTTATTTCAAAAACAATTTGGTGCCATCCCTTCATTTAACATTTACTTGCTTGCACGCAATCGGGTATCAATTCTTATACCATATAATTCATTAAGTGGCCTCATAACTACGGCTTTTCTTTCCAAGAAGCAATTTCGTAAAGGTATATTCACTGTCATCCCCTTGCAGATAATTATTTCACAATGGTATATTTCAAAATAGGGCGCACAATGGCTCAATATGTTTTAATTCATTTTGTACTCACCGAGTTTGGAACCCATGGTCCACCGATGCGAAAGATTTCCCCCATACTGCCGTAATTACCACATATTACTGACAACACGGTTACACATAATTTCCTTTTCCACAACACACGTGGTTTCCACTTGGTACAACATATTTATATTTTTACACCTTATATATCCCAATTTTGGGAACACTTTTACAAAATTTATATTACCCTTTAAAAATGATACACTACAGTATATTACTTTTCACACGTTTCCCTATTCTTTTATCTTCTACACTAAAAACACTTCACATGTGTTTAGAAACCAATTGAGGTTTAGTCCTGTTTAAACTTATTACTATTTACAATGGATTACACCTAGTGTAATTGTCTATCGTCGTATCTCAGATACGAGCGGTGGCCTCCGACACGTTTTCTGGATAGCGATTTCCTCTTCGGATTCTACGTCCTATTCTGCGACAACTCCTAGCTTCGATCCTTGGTCTCGGCTTCAACGTTCTGTCTATTTCCGCCGTTTAAACGCACTGGTTTTATAACTTAACGGGGTTTTTATGTATCTGACAATTCCGGTTCTGAAATTGATAGTTTTCGAACGGTTCCTTTCTATTAGCAAAGATCGACTTGGCTATCATTGATGTTCACTGTTTTCACTTTGACGACGCGTATAATTATACTTGGAGCGCGTATTTCACTTTTACTTTGTTCCACGGTCCTATGTCTGTATGGCTTACTATTAAAGACCATCAGCTCCTACTTTCGACCTAGCATTAGCAATACTTGATTTAGCTAAGGTGCGACACTTTCCAGACCTAACTTGTGGATTTGCGTATCTCGATGTCTTTATACTCACGACTTTTGATAGTTGAAGATTCCTACGGCCTTCTTACTGTGCGTGGTATCGAACTGACGTATTTTCGTCGAACTGCAGACTAATTATTTTCTCGAAACTACATGGCCCTCTCCCGGAGGTCTCATGTTCGATATACTGTCTTTCTGGGTAAAGTCAAATCCCTTCTGGACTGACTGACTGAAACTTCGTGTCTTTAACTAACAGCGTATGGTGTAGACTAGCGATGTGACTCAACATGCACTCCTAAGAGTAGCATGAAGACCTGATGTACTTTGCTCGGCGCGTAGCGCCTCTGCGCTCCCTGTAGACTGAATAACTAGGTGACCCAGCGTCACGTCCCTCTGGACTCTGAAGACTGAATGTTTACTTAATAATGTTCTTTCGCCCTTGGTCGGGCCCACTTGGCGTAATGACGACTAGTACTTGCGATTCAGCACGACCCGCCCATGTGGTCGGCGAAGACTGAATTTGCGAAACAGTGCAAGACCCTCCCCGGGCCTGCTTAGACTGAATATCGGTTGAAACAGTACGATACCCTTCACTAGGGTCCGTAAGACTGAATAATACATGTTGATCCAGCACAGCGCGCCCCTGCGCCTGCTTGACTGAATGATACTTTTTGATGTACTTTAGCCCTTGGTCGGGCCCACTTGTATCTCGGCGTTATATCGACTCGTACCGGTGATCTGAATACTGTGATTCAGCGGGTCCCGCCCCAGCGGACACCGAAGACTGAATGAATACTGGCTGGAAGCCTGGCTATTTATTTAGAACTCACAAAATAAATCATTTTGTTCTTCTTCTTGAAACTAACTTTTGAAGCAGACGCCGCACGTCTATAAAAAATAACCCTCATGTTCCTCACGATCCAAACGTTACGATTTCATTTCAAAATTCGAAAATCGATCGCTGAAATTTATTAAAAAATCAAAAGAGCTCCTGCGTTATGTGAACGTAGTGTTCAATGGCTCCGCCTAATATGACGTATAGTCTCGTAAACACTTTCTCCCTGTGCATAAGTCAATAATTTTTATTCTTTGTTAATTCCTAAGTCCCAGGATTATTCTGATTGACGCCAAAATGTTTTAGCAATTTTGCTACTTTCCAGGAAACCAGTTATTTCGCAATACTGCGGTGTTGTACTGCAATCCAGGGTTGTCATTTTAATGCTGAGTTGTAACAAGAGGTGGATCCCCCTTCTCTATGTTGGCCTAAAAATGTTCCATCTGCATAACCTCACCGGCTGATACTGCGTTACCATCCGCCTCTGGTGAATCATATACAGCTTGTATGCAATATCTTATGATAGCGGACATTAACTGCTTTGAATCATTGCGTGAGATGCTTCATATCACCTCACCGCTGGTCCTGTAAGAACGCCAACATCTTATGCATATTTTCTATTTCTTGATCTAAAATGTCATAGGTTCGAACCCCTGTGCCCATCAAATGGGTACACAAGATACGTCGGATCTCGATGTTAGCAAGATTTACGCATTCGAGATTACTGGAAAACAATACACCAACATTACATATGGAAGAAAAAGACTATCGAAAAGAATTTGAAGACGGGAAAGCTGATCTCGAACGGCTAGAAGCCATTTTTATGTAGGATTTTCAAAGCTACATGAGATTGGTTTCTCACCACTTTGGATTGGCAGAGCTTCATATAGTCGGAGAGAAAATTTTGAAGACACAACCTAATCCACACCGATCAGGAACTTTCACATGTAGCATATGCGAAGCCGTATTTAATAGGACAGATTATTTTAAGAAAAACAGAGCTAACTTTACTCACAACATAGAATGATGAAAAAAAAAACATATTTATTCATAGCAGCGTAAAAGCATAATGTAACGAATTGCAAAGCTAAATTTGCTCATGGCTGGAAATTGAAGACAGCCATGCTAATTCATAGCGAAAAGAGGTATATGCCAAGTAATTACAGTACCGGTATATCAAAGAAAGCCTACCAGTCGGTCAATTCAAATTGTGCCCAAATACATTAGACGGGGAAACAAGTATTTACATACCCTAACCTGGAAGAAACAAGATATTATTACAAACTAACATGATATTTTTTTTTAATTATTCAAAAAATTATTTGGAAAGTGGGCTATATTACCAAAACGAAAAATACCAAAGTCGGCTAACGAAAAAATACTAAAGTTCAACCACAACAAAATACTACCACATAAACAGTCAGTCACCAGGCACACTCACATGCACTCTCACACATGACAGTCTAATGAAACCATGAGCTATCTCTAATAAACAATGCAACTGCCACCAGACACACACACAACAATCTAATGGAACAATGAACTAAATCTTATAAACAAACTAACTACATACTTACAACTAAAACCAACCCCTCACCCATATTCTAGAAGAGGAAATGGAAAACAGAAATAAGAGTAAGGGAAACAAGAGACAGGGGGAATGGAAATGTCCTCAACCCTCAGAGAACGAGAATTAAGGGATCCGGAAGAAAGGAGAGCCAGGAAAGGCAGAAAGGTAAGGTAAAGAGGAGAGGGACTGCCCCAAAGGCAATGGAAGAAGGAGAAAGACCGGACCCGGCTCAGGAATACCTCGGGATCGACAACTTCGTACTTGCTATATTATAGGACTAGCGCCCTCTCCCAAATAATCAACTGTGATCTCTCGTATCATTTCCAATTATCCAAGATATCGATGTTTTGATCATTAAGGGAATGTCTGTTTTAATAAGTCTCATAAAATTTTACGAACTTCGCAAACGCTTTGTCATGTGTGTGGGTAAAGAGTATGGGTCGTTATTGTTTGTTAACTATAGTAGTATATATCTTAACACCATAGTGGGTCAAGATGTCCCGGATCCGGTCATGGTATTAACATCTTAGGTCAATGATAGCCTGATACTGTCGGTTTCGTGACAAACTACCTGTTAATCCAGAAAGGATAATGGAATATCAACAATAGGAACGCCTGACTCAGGTTAGTAGACAATAGTCAAATTCTTGTGTAGAAATCTATGGATTTTAAAATTAACCGATCAGTTATACAGTTGTGTTATTCGTGTATTGTAACACCCATCCACTTTCGAGTTAAAGCATTTTATCTATGTAGTAAAATTTCGGGTAACAGCTGTTTGTTATCAGAAAGTATAGAGTAATCAGACATTGAAGAATTTAAATAAATTTGCGGATTTTAATAACTTTGGTAAAATTGTATTTTTTATGATTTTGGGATTTCTTAGAGAAATTGTTAATTCTGGGAAAATCTTGCCATATATTTTGGCTTAAGTATCAGAGTTTCCAACCTAAGATTAAGCTATTCACTAAAACAATTCAATAAAAGAGAAAAAAGGAATACTTAACTAACGTTAAAGCGAATCTACATGTTATGTGGTAATAATAATAACATAAGTCGGTCGTAATACTCGCTGGTAAAAAAAACCGTGTTGCTACATTAATAAATAAATAGTAAATAAATATTTCATGTATCCACCTTATACGGCTAATCACTATCTCTCAATCTCTAAACAAAAATGTTCTTGGTTGAACGGTCATGTGACCTTAAGAGTTGTATAGCCATGCCTTATAAAGCGTACTTTCAAGTTGGATAATAAATAATAATAAGTTAATACTTGTTGTCTCTAAAGAAAGAATGAAAGAAAGAAAGAAAAAAAGAAAGAAGCTTCTCGGTCAGCCGGGTATCATGTTACATGCCCTTGAAAATCCTTTTCTTAGCCTTAAAAACGTTCACCATTTTAAAATAATTGAAAAATCAAATTTCTCGTTAGGTCGTTTGTAAAAAATTTAAAAATTGATTTGCTCAAGCTGTTGTAAAACATTAGCAAATTGTCGGTTTCGGAAATCGGAAGTCAAAAATCTAAAAGGTAATTCAAAGGTATAGTCATGTTCAAACAAAATGTACTTGTTTAAATTCTTATAGCGCGGTTTACCAAGTAAAGATATAGCTTATCTTCGGGTACTCTAACTGATTGTCCGGTGTTTGTGATAAATGAAATTCAATTATTTGTTCGTGAAATCTCGGATCAGCAAAATCTAAAAATAAAAGATCATAATAGATATTTCAGCATAAATAAAAGCGCATTGTAATTATTAATGCCTATTGTTTTAGCTCCATATGTCCAGATACCTCGGATTCTGATGTAAGCAAGATTTACGCCCTCGGGATTACTGGAAAACAATACACCATCATTACATCTGGAAGAAAAAGACTGTGGGAAAAAATTGAAGACGGGAAAGCTGATCTCGAGCGGCGGGAAGCCAATGATTTTAAAGCTACATGAATATGGTTTTACACCACTTCAAATTTGCAAAGCTTCATGTATTGGGAGAGAGGATATGAAGATACATCCCAATCCACACCGATAACGAACCTTCTCATGTAGCATATGCGAAGCCATATTTAATAGGCCATATTATTTTAAGAAAATCAGAGCTAACTTTACTCACAATATAGAATGAAAATAAAAAGCATACTTATTGATAGCGGCGTATTAGCATAATGTAACAAAATGCAAAGCTAAGTTTGCTCATTGCTGGAAATTCAAGACAGACATGCTAATTCATAGCGAAAAGAGGTATTTGCCAAGCAATTTCAGTACCGGTATATCAAAGATAGCCTTCCAGTCGGTCAACACAAATTGTGCCCAAATACGTTAGGCGGGGAAACAAGTATTGATATAAATAACCTGAAAGGGACATGATATTATTACAAACTAACATTACATTTTTTAAAATTTTCCAAAATAATATTTGGAAAGTGGGCCATATTACCAAAACTAAAAATTCTAAAAGTCATATATCGGCTTATGTTTTATCGTTAGAAAAAATTGCATTTTTTTTCCAAAATAAAAGAAATGTAAGACCTACACTGGATAGGTCAAAATTACTTGATTTTCTATGTGTATTTTTTGAGTTTTTAATGTGAAGCCCAATATTATAGTTTATTTACATTTAATTACATTGTAGGAATATCCATTTTATTATTTTATTTAATTCTTTTAATTATAATTTTTCATATTTTTTTAAAATATCAAACATTCATCTTCCCATTCATTCATTCCATTCCTGACCTGGTCGGAGACTGGAAGCAGGCTGTGGATTTTCATTTTTCATTTTCATCATTACACTTAAATACATCATTAGTATTTTAGTTCTTAATTGGGCTGAGGAAGACCTCAATGTCAGGTCGAAACATGTACCCATCTTACATTATAGCCTTTAATAGATATATTTTAATTCAAGTATTGATTGCTGTATATTTTAAACTTTAGAATACATGGGCATGATCAATACGGATATCAACAAACATTTTGCCATCGATGGCAAATGTATTTGAATTCCCTATGCACTGTGAAAAAAATCAGAAAGACTGTACACATTTTATGAATTTCCTTTTAATTCCTACTCATTTGTATAACCTAACCATGTACAATTATTGAATTCCAGATTACTGTATTATTACATTATGATAAAGGCATGTGGATATTCATACAGAGCAGGAAGAGCAATCAAATATTCTAGTTGCAACCTTGTGTGTGGCATGCGTATCATTGATAACCATTTCTTTAAAATTGTATAATGGCTAAGTCGAATAACACGTTCTATTTGTATGTTTTATGTACAGTACTAATATGGTGAATTGGAAATAAAAAGAAAATTTGTGTGTGTATCGACTTGTAGGTTCAACTAATCAACTTAATTCGTCCATGCGAGAATAAATATCCAATCTGAGGAATGTTCTTGTATTTGAACAGTTATGGTATAAAACATTCCGTATCTAGAATACCTGAGAGTGCCATGAACCTTCCTCCAGATTTCTGTCCATATGTCATCCAAGTGGGAAAAGTAATCACCTTGAAACTATCGTTCGTGGTCTGTTTCAATAAACCAATTTAATCTCTATTGGCCTTTGGCTCTGTTTTACCCTTTCGGTGTCGCCTAGGGGCGTTTGACTTGCTTGAGGTGTACAAGAGCTGGGGATTGGAATCAAGGGGATGAAAACCAGGAGTAGGTGCGAGGAAGCGACGGGAGGAGAGTCGTGCTGCGTCAGGCGGACGGGTGCGATTGGACGGCCTTGCTGACGCAGCGTTAGTGTCGGGCATGCAGGGCTGATGGCCTTACGGGACGAGCGCGAGGACAGCAGGAAATGCTGAGGTTACGGAAAATAATAACTGACTTGCAGGCGAATAGACTTAAGGGTGCTGGTTTATTGTAATAGCTGAGTGTTGACCGATGTAACTCTGGATGGCGTAAATAGAAGTTGTAAGGGTTTAGTGTGTGAAGAATTTGTGGTTAAATTATAAAGTACAACTCACCGAAATGTTGACTGGAGATGAAGCGTTGAATGAGTGTCGAGCTCGACATGATAGGGCGGCAATTCCGTAGCGACTGTCCATGCGTTGTGTGATAATATCGTGTGGATTGTATGTGTTTCTGTGTGTGAATTCTGATGTGTGGTACTTATGACAGTGATGTGTTACTAAATGTATGGTTGTTTATATAAACATAAATGTGTGACCTGTGTTAAGAATGGTGCGTGGCTGTATGTGCGATAATGTGTGACTGTGTGTTGGAGCGCTGTAATGTTATGTATGAATTTGCATTGTGTGATGATCCGTAATGTATTTGCGTTTGTGTGGGGATGATGAGTAGCACTATGTTAAGGGTAGTTTGTGGCTGTGTATACGATAATGTGTAGCAATTTTTGTATGCAATAATGTTTGACTGTTAGCGAGGGTTAATGTGTGCTGATTTGTGTACACAATGATGTGTGCCTGTCTGCAAAAATAGTGTGAATTCGCATGCATCTAGTGATTTTAGATTTTATAGGGGAGTAGTGAATAATGATGTATGCAGTTTGTAGAGGAATAATGCGTGAGTGATAGTGTGTAATTGTGCATGCGAGAGGTAATTGTCCGGGGATGCGACACGGCGCGCTCCACCACTGTTTCCTGTTTCTCTGCTGCACCTGTGCTCTCGATCTCGTTGTAATTGGGAATTGTGTGAGTCTCTGTCTGTGTGTTTTCTGTATTTAGGAATTTTGGGTACATCAGGGGTGTATGAATGTGTTTTTGTGTCGCTTCTGTCTTCGTGGGTGTAAGGACATTGAAGAGTATGTTTGTATATTTGTGTGTTACCACCATGGTTTAGGATTCATGTTTTCGGTAATAGTGTGAGTATGAATTGGTGTGACTTCAGCTTGCGAGGCCTCTGTGATTTTGGGAAGTGTCTGGATGTGTTTTGTGTGTCTTCGGTATCTGTGGAGACCATGCTGGTTTGTTTCTGTGTTTCGTTTTTGTCTGTCGTGTTTGGTGTTTTCCTTGTTGTTTTCAGACCTGGTGTTTTGTGTTTAATGTTTGGAGTGTCCTGAATGGTGTTTGAAGCTGGAATCTTGTTTCCTTCTGAGTCTTTACTGTTTCGTGGTTTCTGTTTAGTGTTCTGAGCTAGTGTTTCCTGTTCCTTTGGTGTTAGTGGACTGTAGTGTTCTGCGTTTGGATTCCCCTGAACAAGAGGTTTATGTTCCAGTCGCACCCTGTAGTAGAGAGTATTGGATGTGTTTTGTTCGCCAAGTACACATGTATACTGCACCCTGTTGTCTTCCCAAATGCGGTGATCTCGCATATATCCCGTCCGTGATCATGTGACTCTTGTAAGCGTGTTCGTCTGTAAACATATTATCACGGCCATCTGTGACGAAGTATTTGTATTCGTCCCAGTGATCCGTGATGTCTTTGACTGTTTGTTTCCTGTGTTCCTTGTGTTCCAATACTGTTTTGTATGTGAGGAAACTGACCTATCTGAATAGGCAGTTTCCATCCTCCTGTACTGCGTGATGTTGGAAATCCTGCCAGAGGAGATCGCTAGGTAATGGACCCGTTGTTTGCGTCTCTAGAGCCTTTGGCTGTCTTAACACTTATCTACCCATGGGGGGAATCATTTAATCTGTGCAGTAAAACGGAGAGTAGAGTAACACTCGTTTGTTATTAAAAAAGAGGTTGTAAATTTTATTGTAGAATTTAAGGGAAATTGCGACTGTTCGGTTAAATTCACTTTCTCTCTCTCTGGTATAATGTTTCGTTTTCTTTTGTAAAGAATAAAAATCACTGCCTGGTTTCTAAATTAAGTATTTGCGATACATGAATCAAAATATCCAACATCATAATCTAGTTTTACACACGGTCTGCATGACACCATGTTCATACCACCTAACGCATAGCCAGTCAAGTTAGCAAAGTCATTATCGTGCTAAAGTCGCCTCAGGTCTCTGTCTACATATACATTCTGTAACCGTTCAGGGGGATGAGTATCGATATCATGCCGAGTTATCTAAGACCTGGGATAAATCCCATGCAGAGCATGCATAAAATTTACTGTGTTTCCAGTGCCGGGAACTTTATTGGAACGATGGACGGAAGGAATGATTGACTCTGAATCGTACTTATTAAGACATTGATGCTACGAAACCAAGATGATATTAATAATAATAATTTTTCTGCGAAATAGCACAAGAGGCATTGGTCTACGTGCAGCCAAGACAATACAAGCCTGGCCTCTGCGAACAGCGTTTCCAAGAAGAGGGGAGACTGGAGATGTAATTGTCTCTCCACCGAGTTATTGTGAGCATCTCAAGTAATATTTACAACCCTCGACTCGAGTCAATCCCCCCACGCCGAGCATCGACAAGGCCAGTGTCCCAGAACAATGAGAAAGTAGCGCAAGATGACCTAATTCGTGATCCACATATCCGGATATTTTGTTAAGAAGCCATATCAGAGCTGAGACAGAGTTGATAATTTCGAAATTTTATTCTCGGCTAAGTGTTGGGAATGGCCGGAGATATGGAGACTTAAAGAGCCGAACCGCGGAGAGATCCTTCCTACCCCCTCCAACATAACTGCATTGGCGCGAGAGTTGGAACTACATAGGCGCGTCATGATGCCATCATCAATTATAAAATATCTGCCGATCGTTTTTCAAAATTAAAGAAGATTTGAAGACGTCCCAAATCAGAGCTTTAAGGAGAAATTAAGATCACGGCAACGTGATGATTTCCCTAGAATCGCAACCGTACAGTGATATTTGCCCATTGTGTTAAAGTGACAGAACTATATAGGCACTTGCCCGGACTCATGTCGAGAGAAAAAGAAAATTTAATTGAATTGGGCCAATGAATCTCCTCGGTCCAAACCTTAGATATAATGAAATTAGGAGATTTGATAAAGTGACTTCTGACTGAAAATACAAATTTAAATCCAGTCCAACTTGACTGTGAGGAACTATCGTACACCTAGAATGTCCATCATATGGTGCTTCAATTAATGGAATATGAAATTACGTGACCAGATTACATCATATTTAGGCTAGACAAATTAATTTAAGAAAATTAACTCGCCTGGAAATAAGTCATGTAGATCTCCATTCTAACCAAAAGAATGACCTTAAATTGCATACATCTAAGTGCAAATCACAATCAAAAATAATTAAATCTCGATACTTAAACAAATGCGTCAGTCTCTATCAGACTTTCAATCAACTTCCTAATATTAATAAACTTACATTTAATTAATTGATCTATTATACAACTATTTTTCCTGATATTTACAACATTCTCATTTAATCTTATTTGTGGTAAATTCATTACATCTATGCAGAATATTTCTCAGATAATTTGTGAGTTAATTGCAATCACCAATGATCATCCATAATTTGTGGAATGATCAATCATTAATAATTAATTCGCATGTGTTCCAACAATGAACTATTTGTCTGTCAAAAAACTAAGTTGTAACAAATTTCCATGCTTTAAATTATTTATGGATAAATTGTTCATGCCATAATTGTACAATATTAATCATCCACATATCCATCAATTGATATTTTAACTATTTACAAACTCTTTCCTTTTCTTTTAACAAATTCTTTCTTTATCTATTTAATTATTTATCATTTAATTGTTTCATAAATTCATCAATTCATCAACCTAAATATCCATCAGACCTTCCTATAATTATTGCGTACACTGACTAGTTATCACAAAACAAATCAAATATTAGGTCCTCATTTCAACCACTAATCCCTGTAGTCAGCTTATCATATTAATATTTTTTATATTGCAATATTACATAACTAATTTTTTAGCTGGCTACCTCCTAATTACTTTTCACAGAAAGTGTGAATATAATTCCTATGATTCATATTTTTTTATAGCTGCGACCACTTCTGGTATACCTGACAACATTTTTCTTATATCATTATCTATCATTAAACTAAATCACTTGTGCACGTAAGAAAGCACAACAACAATTTTCTTTTTGGGTTTGAACAACAGAGTCAAGCGGTCAAAGCGTGTTCAAAATAAAAATTCAAAGTCAGACTGAAATAATGAACGATCCCAGAAAAAGAATTGGGATGCTATCTCCATTAATTAGAAATGTGTAATATAATATCGAAAATAGGGTAGCATGGCTCAGATCTATACCGTAAAAAATAATTATTACTGGAAGAACACTCTGGCCTTCCATAATCAATCAGATTTCAAATCCGAAAAGCCATCACTGCATCTGTCGGATTGCAAAAATATTCGAAGAAATTTCCAAAATACTATCATTGGAAAATATCGAAGGTCTGTACGATGTTAAGCAATCGTAATTATCATCATAATTATCAAACGACAATGATCATCCACTAAAAGCTTGTAGAAATATACTGTAAGAGGACTTGACCTGATTACGTTGAAGTCCAATAACAGCTTCATGACCTCTAATCATACCACTAAATCCACCTAAGTGCTGTGCGTATCTGATAATGACAATCAGACTAAAAATTCTGGTTCCAAAATGCATAATTATTAATCTCAAAATGTATAACTTATTCACTAACTACTTAATTAATTAATTAATTAATTAATCACATGGCTGGCATAATAGGTAACTAAAATGAGTAGATAGCCTACTCAGTCTACTTAAATAAGGTAATGTGTGGCTCACCGACTGGTAGAAAATGGTTAAACAATTGTGGAAACAAGCCTGGCTTAAATCTGGAGTTTGGAGACGAATACCACGTAGTTGTTTTCCATCTTCCTTCCATTCCTCTTTCTTCTTGCTCCAAATTCCAGCAATTCTTCTTTCGCCCCTCGAACCCGGGCCAGGAACTTCCCCGTATCGTTCCATGCTAGTTCGAATGCGGCTTCCCACGACGTCTTCATCTTTCCCTTGGTAGTTAAATCACCCCCATCGAGCCTCCTCGTGACTGCTTAGCTATCCATAATGTTTGAGAATAAGTTTGGGTTGAGAAAAGTCGGCACAATAATTGCGCAGGTTAGAATGTTCTGCAATGTTCAACGATTGCTAGAAATGTAATTCGTTCAGCACATATGATGAGTGCCCCAACATGGCCGTTGGATTTCGCTGTAATCGTAACTATCTCCCGTGACCTTTTCAGCTACACAAATTCGCATTATAAATCTGCCAAGTGACTATGCAACAGTCCACATGTGGTGAAAGATAAATATCCAAACTGGTATGACAATTCATACGGCTATAAGGCCCACTGGTGCAACTCCAAAATACCATGAGTTTGGTATTTACAAAGATCCAGGTCCTAGCTCCGACACGACACCGAGCCTCTTGCGTTTCGTCACTGGCAAGGTTTTCCACGCCCATGGAAAATATCCACGTTCCGCTCGAAGCTCACTTCTTGGACACCAAATTCAGTCTGTCTCTCCAATGAGTGCTGACAACTCACCGCTGCACGTCGATAGTCACGTGGGCCCTGCGCTGCTCTCTGGTTAATCCACACCCGTCGCTTGCGTGACCTAATTGCCTGCTATGTACATACAATGTTGCCACATATTCTTACGCGCGTCAATCACCTGATCAATTCCCAAAACAAACAACCTGGACTATTGTGTTGGGCACAATATCAAGGAAAACAAAAGTCGATGATCTTGCAGTTTTGGATTATTTGAGTAAATTAATGCACCATAGGTAAAATGAGAAAATACTTTTAAATTGAGGCTTCACATGACCCTCTCCAATAGTGGGTTCACGAAATATCAGGTTTCCGTGCTGCGACATGCGGTCGCGGTGCCTGCTTTAACGGTCACGGCGTACGCTGTAGCTAAGCAACTTCTTAATCAATAATTAGTTTAAAAAGCCCGCCAAAGTCACACCTCTAGTCTCATGGCCCAAAGCCAGGTACACTCACGTTTAAATGAAATGGGTCCCTCGTGTAGTTAACCCTTTGGAATAACATTTTGGTTTAATAAATGGTCCTTGGCAAAAGGGAAATGACAAGCTTTTGTTTGAGCCCACATAATAATCTCTAGTGTTATTGGTTCACAAAATATAATGAGCGGATGACCTAGCTATTTGATAAAATTTGGGTAATTCTATAAAATAACCGTGGCATAGGAAAGAGAGCGTAAACCCGAGTCCTACGCACCTCATATGTACAAATCCGATTATTGTTTTAAAAATTCTCACGTATATGACTTTGTCGTTTTGAGCATTTTGGGTAAATCCATGTGTCTTAAGAAAAGGGGGTTTCACACCGCGTGAAAGGACACCTGACATGCCCATGTACGATTATCGGTTCGCGACACATCGGGGGGAAACAAACGTCCATGACTTTTATTTAGTTTTGGGTTATTTGAGTAAATGAGTGTGCCATAGGAAAGATGAGAAAAATATCCTTAAAACGAGAAATAAAATCGACAATAATGAAAGAACTGAAAGACAATCTGCATCGTCCAACAGTCATTAAAACAACAGCCCTTCATCCGCCAGGGGACACGGAACCAGGAATGACTCAGGATGACAAAGTTAGTTCTCAGAATATGCATTTATTGTCTCCAACATAAGATAAGGAAAATGTGCTTGAGCTGGATAGAGTTTATCGGGACACGATGGTAGACAATTGGACCATTGGAACCCAAATTACCGAGGTCTCTCAAGAGGAACAAGGCACATGGGAGGTACCGAAAGGGAGAAGGTATAAGAAAGTGGAGCGACATAATGAACGCTCACGAACGAACATAACACCCAACCCATGAGGATCTTGGAATTAACAAATAACTCTTCCCAAATGGCCCAGCAAAGTGTTGGTGGTAGGGAAGAACTTCCTCACTGCAGTAAGAATACTACATCATCAATAAGACCTGAACAAAAGCCTAGTGATAAAGCATAATGGGTCGAAGTCGTCAAACACGGGCGGAGATCTTATTTAACATCAATAAAAACTCCAACTTTCATTGGAACGAAGCGGTACGCAGTGTGATATTTACCTCTCGGTAGTCATAGAATGTTTTGTATATGGTCCAGTAAATTTCTTATTGCTTGCCGTGTACTTCTTTCTCTTCTAAATGTGAATTGCTCTTCTGGAAGTTTGGTTTCGATTTCTTCCAGCAGTCGAGTGGTAATTAGCTTGGTGAGTATCTTGAACAAAGTATTCTCCAGAGCGATTCCTCTGTAGGAGTTTGTATACTCAAAACTCTAATTTTTTGATTGAAAGCAATACTAATTTGGGTATATTAATCATACCCGTGCAAACACCTAACTGGTTAGTCTATAAATGCCAAATATATGACAGTTTGAATGTGAAGAGTAGTTGCACTGAGAACAGTTCATAACCGTGAGAATGTTACAATGTCGGATACTCCTCAATAGATATTAGATATTCCTAATTGTCATAGTTCCATAACGTAAAGTTCATTTAGCTACACATTATGCAATCGATGGACACGTGGCTAGGGGATGCGATCAAGCTGTTGGTGGCACAAACGACCTGCTGGACATTTCAAAGCCATGACATAAAAAAAGTGATCCTTATCCTTGAATTTGAGCATTATTCTGTTTAATGCCCGACAACTAAATTTTAGTATTCGAACCGGTAAGAACGTTTTAGATAAAGAAAGTCAAGTGCCCAACGGAAATGTTCTTACTTCCTATCTTTGTGATGTAATCTGTATTATCGTCAGCTTGTAAGTCTAAGTGGCTGAAATGGTAACGCGCAGGACTCTGAATCGAAAGAATCGGGGGCCCGTTACTCGTCAGGGGAAGTGGTTTAAATTTGTTTCCTTTTGTTTTACCATTTGTGTCGACTACTTTACCAATATCTTACTGCAGAAATGATACGAGAGATCACAGTTGATTATTGGGGAGGGAGCACCAGTAATATAGCGAGCGCAGTCATTTTCATGTTGGATTGCATGAATGTTACATACTGTAGTGTTTGAATTTGGTATTACACGAAAAATATTAATATAGAGTTATCTTCTTTTTGTTGAGGTTTAACAACAAAATAATACCGAGGGAAATTTATGGATTTTGTTCGAGTTTCAAAACTCTGCCGACCCTGAGAATAATAATCTCGTGCTGGAACTAGTTCTAATACATTTCAAAGTACTTCTGTCGTTTAAGATGGGATTTCACGGTGGTTGATCTCAGCCTCTGATATCCTGGAGCAGGTGGGCACAGAGAGAAATTAATATTCGATTGTATTTTCTTCAGAGATTAACAAGTTTCAACGCACTATTCACAGAAATACATCATAAGTGAATACATGTGAAGTTGCGACTTTGTAGGTGTGGTTTAATAATATTATTATATCCCCACTAAAATGCAGTACGCGCTGCCGTTCAAAAAACATGCTCACCGCTGAATTCGAAGCACCATTCTTACCATTCTCATATACCATGTGTGACTGGCCTCTAGCCGACTTTTTTGTATATTTCACTAAAATTCACACAAAATTCAGATAAATAAAAAAATATTACATCACAATATATTCCAAATGGGGTCCATATTTGTCCTGTAAATCTCCACTTTCACTAAGCTTCCTTCGATCTTTCTACAGGTCTTACATAAAATCCAAGGAAAACGTTCATCATTGCCCTTCAGAGAGGTTGTATTGAGCCCGTATGGCTCTTGGCTGGCGATATCTTTAAATGTCACTAACTTGGTATTGCACCAAATGAGCCGTGAGAACTTTGGTCTTGCTCCCATCATATTTTTGACTACGGTAGTGGAGATCATTTCATTTTCTGACCACGAGAAAATATTATCCCATTGTGAAATTCTACGCCACTGAAATTGGAAATACACTACACCTACTACCAAATAACGGACTGATATGGAATTTTTTGCCAGTGTTGGAACCTCATTTCAAAAAAAAGCAGAAATTCGATGTGATTAACTATGTTGAATTAATAGTTGCTAAGCGACTAGTGTGTTCTTCCTGAACCCCGGAATGCGTCATCAAAGACGTTACACCCTTCGTGATCTGTGCGATTGATGCACGCGAATTTTGTGCTGGTGAAAGCGAGTGTACAAATTTCTGAATATAGTGCTTTAATGAAGCTAAACAAGTATTTGAGTGAGTATTAAATCACGCCACAACATTGTTTAAGTGAACGAATTAGTAATTGAGCGATATTTCCCATTTTTGTGGTGATTCTGTGAAAATGCAGTGATCACATGGTCTGTGTGTGGCAAGGCCACAAAGCAATCATCCACAGTGAGAATTGCATCTAAATCAGGGGCCGATAACCTAGATGTTAGGCCCCTTAAAACAACAATTATCATCATCATCATGCATCTAAATCATTAATAATTAACGACAGCAATTTATGAACAGTGAATTGACATTCCTAGTATTGCTATACATTTCGAGATCGCAACGATCTTCTTCGATAATTGCACAACTTGAAAAACAGTGAACAGACGCCATCACTGCGTCCAAGTATAAGGTGCAGATTTTCCAGAACATCGTGACTAACTTAATCGACCACTTGGAGACGATGTGGAATAGTATCCTGCGTATCCAGATGAGTTCCGAGATGCACTAAATCGCCTATGATGAGGGAGAAGCTGGAGCCTTAGCCTACACGATGGAAAGAAGAAGGCGTTGGAGCCGAGAGTCGAGCTGAGGCTCTATTCCAGATGCCACAGCTCGAGGGATAACCAGTATAAGAGCACGCCGGTAATGTGAGTTTTTCAAAAACTATAAACCCAAGTAGAGGCCTAAATCCCTGTTGACTAGTATTAGTGTCGCACACTGAAGCAACCTTGGGTAGAATTTGCGTTGTTTACCATGCCTAGATTAGATTTTAGAGCTTATTTTGACAAGCCTTCGTCATATCATTGCCAGATGACGCCACGTCATATGATGGCGAACGCCACGTGTACGCTGGTACACTATCAATCGTTAGGAGAATTTGCCTGTACTCTTCTATACACACACAAAACTTGAATATATTAATGTTTGAGGCTACGTTATTGAATTGATTTCTTCTACATATAAGTATTATATTAAGAAGTGCAGATGCACTGAAGACAAATTTAGCCATTTATTTAGGGTATTGTTTGGCAATAGCTGAGATTTACTCTGACGCTTTATGAATTGAACATTTTAGTGCGCTTTGACGCCACTGTTTTTTTTTTTTGTAACACAGAGCTCTTAGAAGCCAGCCCAGCAACGTATCGGTTAACAACACGTTAAGTGTAGGTGTTGTCGTTATTTATAACTTCTAGTGCCCAGTGAGCATATAACATTTTTCTACATTGTATTTGGAGCGTACCATGACAATGTACAAGCTACGAGACAAGGGAGTCTCTTTCTATTACTCAAAAGTCTTTGAAATGGTTGACAACATTCCACAACGTGAGTGGAACATCTTTCCTTTGTCACTCTTTGGTTTTTGTTTTGATTATACCTACAAGCTTTAGCACAGGCTAACCTGATTGATATTACCAGTGATATTAAGTGTAATTGAATTGTTTTACGAGCCAGCAGATAGGACTGTATTGCTCGTTTTAAATGAAATTGTATTGAACTGCAATGAAGGCAAAGCCCGATGACACGCCAAAACCTGTTATGGAAGAGCCACAGATGGAGCGGACAGCCGGTCGAACGCATGTTAAATTCCCACGGTCAGTTGCAACTATGTGAGACGAGGAATATAAACTTTTGACTGAATGATTCTATAACCAAGTTACAATGCTAATTCTTGATAAGAATAACGGTTACATTTTAAGCATTATTATGATTATTAGTAGACTTTCATGTCTTTATTTAGGATGCAGCTCATGCTTACGACGATTATTGGTACAAGTTCTTAAATATTGAACTAAGATGTATTTTCCCTATATAAATATGATTGACCAGGGACCATGTATAAATTAACAAGCCATGTTATTCTGTGTCTGTTTTGATGATGAATGATGGGATTGACGTGATTCACCCACTTTATTATAAGGTTTCTTTTTTCTTCCCGGAGATGAAGATTGGCTTTTCATCTCATCAACCAATGTGTTAGCGAGCCAGTTTGCTGCGCCATTTTCGCTATTGTTAGCGCGTGTTATTGTATTACCCGTGAGTGAGGTAATGTTGTGTTCTGGTACAGACAACACCACTTCATTGTTTTTGCTGTTGTTGCTATGTGTCATCATGGTCATTAGGTGAAACTAAATCACACTGTGAGGGATCAATTACGAAAAATAAACCGAAACTAAATCATGAAGTCAAATTAACTTAAACTAGCGTGATAAATCAAGTGAACTAAATAAGATATGGACTTTTCAAAAGTTGAATTATATTTTATTGTATGACCGACACCTGGAACAGCTGATTATTAGAATACCGACTTTCGAACACGCTGACACGATCTTCGAGATGAAAAGCTGCAATGTCACGGAACCCCAGTATACATGGACAATTGACAACTATGTGGGGCAAGATGCTCTTGTAGCTGTGCCACCACCAACGATTTACAAGCTTTTAGATGAAAATCCAATGCAAACAATATTTTGATTTGCGTAGGAAGGAGTGTAATTGCTATTATTATGTGTTTAATTTTAAGCGTGTTATTTATTCATTCCAATTGTATTATGTGTGTAATAACTTAGATTTTTTATTGCTAGACTGCTTTAACAGCTTGGTATTTTTCTTTGTCACAGATGCTTATCATCTAGTGATAACTTCAATTACGATTTAGCTAGCGGATTAATTTAAATTTAAATGTTGGAAGTGACACCTTCATAACATAGCCTATTTTATATTGGTGCATTAAATGTAAATTTATTCTTGTGGCATGTGGACGATTAGTATTCTTGATTTGCTGTAAATATGATGATGTGACTATTCGTATTTTTAATTGGAGCTTTATTAATGCTTAGGAATTTCATTACGTGGCACATTCTTAGTTTCGATTTTTGAACTTCATTTTATTTTAATAATAATTTTATTAATGCAGCCAATGGCCATGTACTTTTCTTTTCAGGACGGGTCAGGGAAGGGATATTGAAAGGAAATCGGCCGTGGACCTATTGAAAGGAACCGTCCCGGCATTTGCCTGGTGATGAAATTGGGAAACCACGAAAACCATTTTCAGGACGACCGAGGTGGGAATCGAACCCACGCTCTCCCGATGCCAGCGAGGCATGAGGTAGCGCCTTAGCGCTCTCGGATTTTTGAGAAGGTCATCTTAAAAACAGTTTAGGGGAGAATTATTTATTCATTTATTTATTTATTTATTTTAATTTTATTAGCTTTGCGGACGAGCTGATAATTTCAAACCCTCCGAGGTAGGACAGGAATTTGTTCTGTTTCAATAAATGTTTATCGAATTCTACTTAAGTCTGGATTATTCATTCCTAGATTTTCTTTTTCTTTGGGGGTGTGATTCCTCAGCATGTCTATGACTTTGGCTCTCACCTATCCGATACCCCTATGTTATTGCTCTCGTGTCGGAACTGGTATGAGGACACATCCCATCCTCTCAATGTGTGGGTTCGAAGGGTGAGGATTGGGGAGGCTATTTGCGACAGATAGTCCCCCAATGACCTTGTGTGACGGGCACAATATACTAGGCAATTATACACACAATGTCTTGCTATTTAATTTGAGTAAAGGTGGTCACCGACAAACTAATCAACTTTCTGTCATCAATGCCACTCAGGGGAAAGGTAAGTAGGTGGCATACCTGACGCTTACACATCATCCATGTGGAGGCAACGTGCGTGCTTGTTGTTAATCAATGTATTGCTGTATCCGAATGACCACATATTGTACACCATGTGGTAGGTAAAGCCCTGCGCGGATGTGGATATCCACGGATAAGCCCGCGGATATCCGCAAAAATTTTCACCATGCGGATATAGTTTGCATGGCTGTGCGGATAGCGGATCAGCTGCGGATAATGTTTGGAGTAAATTTGCGGATAGTTTTTAGAATACAATCCGACTTGTTGAATATCATTACTAGGACCCGGATGTTTATGACATATGACATATTTTTCCGTTATGTTTTTTTTTTCATGACAAATGTAAGATGATCATTTACGCTAATCTCATTCAAATTATGTCATTAAGCACAATTAACACTCCGAAGTGAAAAGGGTTGCAATTATGTCTGTATAACATTCATTTTAAATATAGCACATGACATACATAGCCGAAGGAAACGACTTTCTTCTCAAAACTAATTGTGAGATGCATTAATTGAAAATATTATTGTAATACCAGAAGATTCAGATAACAAACTTGCGGTTATGGATAAAATTCGTGGGGATGCAGGGCGGATGCGGATAACAGTCATGCGGATGTGGAGCGGATGCAGATAACGTTTTGTTTATCCACGCAGGGCTCTAGTGATAGCTTCAAGAAGTACACCATATCTCCAAAAAGTCGTTGGTATTGGATTGTTGAGCAATATTAAGACTTGCAAGTAAACGTGAGACGAAATTTTCATAGCACCAAAACTCCTCCAGACTGTAAGACAACGGGCGTAGAGAGCTGCGGTCTCAATGTGTGGTTTGCATTGACCCGATTGCCCCAACACTTTGTATATGTTCCTAGTAGTTAGAATAGTCCCTGAAGGCAGTTGACTAACAACTTGCTGAAGTTGCTGTTGACGGTGTCTAAATATCTTCGGCAAGGCTCTGTAACTCAGCTAAATAGGCAACATGCATATTGCACGCTATACGTGTACTACTTAACTATAGCCAATCCAACACGAACTTTAATATCCATGTCATAGTCTTTATTCCAGGTTTATGGTGTTCATTGGCGCACCCAGGAGGGGGGGGGGGGCTTTGGGGGCTTAATCCCCCTCCAAAAATCTGGGAACACTTTAAAAACATTGATGATATCTTTCAAGAAAATTAATTGCATAACGGGCTCCAGAATGTTCAGTGTTGGAACGTTGGAACATTTTGCGATTTTCTACTGGTTTAAAATAGAATTATGTTAGGCCTATATTTATGCAACACTTGAGTGATAATAATATATGTTGTAAACACAACACGATCGGATATTTACGGCCGTTGTCGTAACTAAGCTCGGAGCAAGTTGCGCGTGGGACAGCGGTGAAAATTTCTCTCCCCGAGGTATTGTGCTGTGCTCTGTGTCAGGCGTCAAGTCAGTAGTGGTGTTTGTAAAAGTTGATTCGTTGATTGTTGTTGTGTTTGTATTTTCTATTGACTATTGGTGTTCGTAGTGTGTCCAATTGGACTAGTAGTAATGGGAGACAAAAGAAAGTCAAACATGCAAAACTATTTTAAAACGTCAAAAATCAATAAATATGATGTGGTTAGTGTTAGTGAATGTGGCAATCCTTCAACGAGTAAGGAACTGTTAACAAGGACTGCAAGCATAGAAAAACAGCCAAGTTGTTCGTCAGAGGAGGGCTCAGAGGCAAATGTGAGCAGGCCTAAGGGCGTTGTGAGTAAACATAACATGCATTTGGACATTGGTTTATTTAAAAACAAAGTGTTGACGGACAATAAAAAGTTAAAAGTTTTGAATGACAAATGGGTTCCTCAGAGCAACTTTAAATTTCCTTTTAGATCGCATGGGAACCAACAACGAAAATTTTCGTTTTTCATGGCTAAAGAAATATACCTGGCTTTCCTATTCTGGAATTGATGACTCTGCATAATGTGTCCATTGTATGTTTTTATTTCAAAAAAAGAAGTGGGTAAGAGTAACGCTCAACATACTGGACAACATGTTGAAGAAGGTTTTTTTTAACTGAAAAGAAAAAGCACTAGAAAAGTTTGAAAAACATGCAAACTCGCAGTATCATAAAGACTCATGTGTAAGCGAAGCTAACTTTAAAAGAGTTATGGACTGCCGAATGAAACCGATTGACAAATCTTTTGATAAAGGAAAAGACGTCCAAGCCCAAAATAATGTGAAAAGAATAATTCCAATAACAGAAACTATTATTTTGTTTGGCAGGCAAAATATCGCCCTTAGGGGCCATAGAGATTATGGTCAGTTTCAGATCGACAGCAAACAATTTTGAAAATGAGGGGAACTTAAGAGCTTTGCTCAGAGCTAGAATTGAAGCAGGTGACAACAATTTGAAAGATCACTTTGGGTCATGTGGCAAAAATGCGACCTATATAAGTTGGAATTTTCAAATTCAAGTCGTCGATGCTTGTAACCAAATAAGAACTGAAAAAATAGCAAGTAAAGTAAAAGAAGCTAAGTTTTTTAGTGTTCTCGCAGATGAAACATCGGATATTTCAACTGTTGAACAGTTTTCTTTGTGTTTAGGTTATGTAACGCCAAATACTTTAAATGGTTATGAAATATGTGAGCAATTATTGAAGTTCATGCCTCTAACCTCTACTGCGGGTAGCGTATTGGCAAAAGCATTGATTAAAGGTCTTGAAGACAGTAATATAGACATAAATAACCTACGTGGCCAGGGGTACGATGGGGCGGCTGCCATGAGTGCAAAGTTTAAAGGGGCTCAAGCGTGCATCCAAGAAGCTCACCCCACAGCAATATACGTGCATTGCGCTTCGCATTGCCTTAACCAAGCATTGTCGACCGCGCCTGAGGTTGTATCAATCAGGAACTGCTTTGGAATAGTGGAGAAGTTGTGGGATTTTTTTAACACTCCTAAAAGACAAGCAGCTTTAAAACAGTGCATTGAATCTGAGGTAAATCTTGAAAGCAACAAGAAAATACTCCTGCAGCTTTGTCCAACGAGATGGGTACAAAGGCATGATGCTATTTTTGTTATGAAAGAACTTCTGCAACCTCTTGAAGTAGCGTTAGAGGAGATTAAAACTGGAATTATAGGGAATCTTCTTCAGGAGCTCTAATACTACTAAACTCTTTAAGTTAAGGTGAATTTATAATTTCTCTCGTGGCATCAGAAAAACTGCTTGGTTACACAGTAAACCTAAGCAAACAGCTTCAGGGAACTGATTTAGATTTATCGTCTGCAATTACACACGCTGAAACTGTGATTGAAAGCTTAAAATCTCTAAGAAAAAATGCAGATCAAGAATTTCACTCGTTGTTTGAAGAAGCTACCGAAATTGCTAATAACTGCGGTTCAATAATTTCGATGCCTCGAACAGTTGGAAGACAACTGAACAGAAGCAAAATACCAGCAGAAACTCCAGAATTATACTATAAAAGATCTGTTTTCATCCCTTGGATTGACTCTTTCATTATTACATTGGAATCTCGATTCATCAAGCATAAAGACTTATTAAAGAGTTTTGAGTGCTTACTGCCATCAGCCAATGCATCATATACACATAAAGAAACCTTCCAAGAAAAAATGCAACTTGATTTCTTACAGCTGTGTAATTTTTATAAGAATGGCATAATTGAAAGTGGAGGAAACAACAAAGACCTGCTTATGGCTGAGTTTGAACTGTGGCACAAGAGCTTCAAGACCTACGCTAATATCCCTAAAAACGCAATCGATGTGTTGAATCTATGTGACAAGGACTTGTTTCCTAATATCCACACATTGTTGAGAATTTTGTGTACCATCCCTGTGACTACAAGCACTGTTGAGAGGTCATTTTCTACACTACGTCGGCTGAAAACATATCTTAGGAATACCATGTGTGCAGACAGGCTGACTGGACTAGCAGCACTGAATATTGACCGGGTAATTGAAGTCACCAGTACAGAGGTAGTTTCCGTTTTGAAAAAATCTGCTAGGCGGCTGGATTTTGTTCTGTGAAATTTGAGCTTCCACTTTATTCAAACAACGTTAATGTTAATTCATTAATACATGATTTGTATTCAACTATTTGTTTAAACTTGCATTCAGCCTGTGTAATTAAGTTAAACTTGAAATTCTAGAAATGTTTAATATTTTTTATTATAATGAGTGTTATTAAGGAAAATTAAAATAACTTATATATTTTCACGTACAGTACATAAAATATTTTTTAAAATCCATAACACTATGGTATACAATTACATCTTGTAATTTTTAAATTGTAATTTTTAGTTCCAATTAAATTTACGTATTCAAAATCAAAATGTTATTATTAATTTCCTAAAACCTATACTAGTTCTTGGTATAAACAACTCAAAACTTAGTAACTGATTGCAGATATTTGATGTTACACATCAATCTGACGATCCTGGTAGCTGGATATATAGTTATGATAATAGTGAGCAGAGCAATTCAGTCGTTATCACTCTGATCGTGATCAAAAGTTAATTCTTGATAAAATTCATGTAGTTCCTTTTTATTACTTGTATAACCTTAGCTCTCCCAGCCTCCGTGGCTTAGGCGGCAGCACGCCGGCCTCTCACCACTGGGTCCGTGGTTCAAATCCCGGTCACTCCATGTGAGATCTGTGCTGGACAAAACGGAGGCAGACAGGTTTTTCTCCGGGTACTCCGGTTTTCCCTGTCAAAATTTCATTCCAGCAACACTCTCCACTATCATTTCATTGCATCTGTCATTCATTTAATCATTGCCCCAGAGGAGTGCGTCAGGCCTCGGCAGCCGGCACAGTTCATATCCTCGCCGCTAGATGGGGGCTTCATTCATTCCATTCCTGACCCGGTCGGAGACTGGAAGCAGGCTGTGGATTTTCATTTTCATAACCTTAGCTCAATGGTACTATAACTAAAATTTGTATAAAACCAATGCACAGTTTGATAAAATAATCTCCAGTCCAATAGCATCTTTTGTATTGGTTTTAACAGAGCATTCTACAGTATGTTTGATCTTATAGCATATATTTTTATGCATATGATCTCAAATATACATATTTACATACAAGACTAATAATGGACACATTCTCTTTCCATAGCTGAAATCATGTTATTGAGGAAAGCCCCCTCCAAACAAAAGTCTGGGTGCGCCCCTGATGGTGTTCATTTAACTTTCTACTTTTCAGATAACGTGGCGTAACCGATAAATTCGTTCGTATTACGTGTACGTGTGTTCATTCAACAAACAATAAATCACATGTTTGTACAATGGTACAGTATTTCGTACGGAAGTGATCATGGTTGTTTTTTCTTTGCTAGGCTCACTACTCTGTTTACATTGCTGTCACCCAGGCAGGGCGCAGAACAATATCGACCAACGAGAGAAGTGCAATGTTAGTTAGGTTTCAGAAAAGTAAATAATAATAATAAGAGGCTGGTGATCTACTCAGTATAAGAGCTTTATTCTGTGTTGTCTCAGTTCATTATATTTATGGAGGAAGCTTGTGGTTGTCTCATGTCCAGCAATACGAATAAAGGTCAATCGTAATTTTGCATTTGACCAGTGTATTATTCAATATCGAAGTCCGATCGTTATTAGATGAAAAGTTTTCAGAACATGGAATACTTAAGTTAGGAACGTTGAAAATGAGTACATTATCATGAGTTGAAAACATAGTGATGTGAAAGGGGCAATGCAAGAAACATTAACTGATAATATGGGCTTATGCAAATTTTAATGAATACGTAATTCGTATTTAATTCTGATGAATTCAGAGTCATTTATAGTCCAACTATACAACACGGAATGAACAGACCAGCTATTTCTGTTTACCAGGAAGATGGTGCAATAGCATATAAAATCGAATGTTGATGATCAAATCGAAAGCCGACCCTATTGAATCAGGTGATCAATTGCGTCTAGTGTCCTACATTTAGCACTCCTAATGACATTGTACAAGTGCTGTTAACATATGGAACCGTTGATAAAATATTAGCATGTATTAGTTGAGTCCTCTATTTCCAAAACTGGTCATATGCAATGAAATTGAAAATACGATTTATTGTAAAAAGCGGTAAGGTAGTCCCAGATATTGTCTTTTTGTGATTAAATCACTGAGTGACAAATCCAGCTCGATTCAATAGAAATCGCAAAGTATAATTGTAGGTTATCCTCCTTGACAGACAGGCCAGCAGCTATTTTATCCTCCAGGCTATTAGGTGGTGGTTATGTCCTTTGTTGTTTATGCCCTGTGTTTGTCTGGAAAACTAGCCGCCAGCTTGGTTATCCTCCAGACTAGTATGTGTTAGATCTATCGTCTCCTAGTAATGTTCTGTGATTGTTTGGAGGACTAGTTGGCTGCTTGGTAATCCTCCAGGCTTATAGGTGTTAGGTATGTCCTAGTTATTTTTAATTCTGGGTTTGTTTGTAGGACTAGCTAGCATCTAAGTCATCCCCCAGGCTAACAGTTGTTAGGGTCGTTTTCACCAACTGAGTTAGTTAATTCCTATTTAACGTAAATAATTATGAGAGTTAATGCATGGATATCATCGATGCATTTCAGGAGGCCATTTGGGTTCGCAATTTTTTAAATACGGTTTACAGCCCTCGTGCATGTGCAAACTCGGTCTCACCCTGGATAAACATGTCGGACAGATCATTAAGCGTGTAGCACTGATCGTTGTTTGCGATGCTTCCTAGAGATTTTGTGGAACATACTGTAATTATAAAGGAAGGGAATAACAGAAGACCTTGTGGCAAAAGCTTACAATGATATGAAGAAAGTATTTAGGAGAACTGCAGTCTTGTGTATACATTGTTTACTTAATTAAATAAGACACATTGTTCCCGTTGTATTCGTAGCGTAAGTGGTTGCGTTGCTGACTCCGAGCTCATTACGCAGAGCTGGAAGGAGTTCAAATCACACTCTGGATATGTTTTATTCTTATTTCCGTAATCTTCTTTCTTGGCATTAGTAGCATGAATGATCTGTCATAATTACATTGTCATAAAAATATTTAAATTCATAGGCATAAAAATTCATCCGAAACTCGAAGAAAGGATACAGTCAGTCTGAGAGACTAGACTTTATATAATTTCATATGATGAATGCTACAAATGCTACACATGTTAGAAAGGCTCAGGAGGGATTCTCGCTTCGCTCGAAGCCCCAGGACTCTTTGCACTCTGCTGCATGACGTCACGCACTCACCGTCTCCGTATCGCATAACGCCAGACCCCAGGAGTAAACTCAGACTCATCATACTCCATTACCCTTTAACTTGGGCTTCTCACGCGGGGGTTGCATGACGCCGGCACTCGCCGTCTCCGTTCGCATAACGCCCGACTCCAGGAGTAAACTCAGACTCGGTGCATATGCACTGAACAATATGAAGACGTCATACACGCCGTAACCGTGACGCATAACGATAGACCTAAGCATAACGATGAAGTCGACAAGATCATTTGAAATGATAAAAACCTATTCTTTCGCCATTGCAAGAAGCGCGAGGTAGGATTCAGCTGTTTCCCTCTACTTAATGGTGATTTACGGAGTTGAGTGGTCAGATTTGCCCATTAAACGCAATTGTTACTGGTAAGTTTACGAACGTTTCAGTTTGATGAAATGCTCGTACAAAGTTAATTAACCTTTAACAATGAATTAAGAGATAATCGACGTTGGTGAAAAAGGCCCTTAGTTAAGTCCCTTATTTGTTTGGTGGACAAGTTGGCAGTTAGTATATCCTCGAGGTTAGCAATCATTAGGTATGTTACGTGTGTTTATTTGGAGTTTTAGCTGGCAGGTATCATATCCTCGAGGCTTGCAAGCATTAGTTATGTTCTGTGTTTATTTGGAGTTCTAGACAGCAGCTAGGATATCCTCGAGGTTAGCAAGCATTAGTTATGTCCTGTGTTTGTTTGGAGTTCTAGCCGGCAGCTAGGATATCCTCGAGGCTCGCAAGCATTAGTTATGTTCTGTGTTTATTTGGAGTTCTAGCCGGCAGCTAGGATATCTTCGAGGTTAGCAAGCATTAGTTATGTTCTGTATTTGTTTGGAGTTCTAGCCGGCAGCTAGGATGTCCTCGAGGTTAGCAAGCATTAGTTATGTTCTGTGTTTGTTTGGAGTTCTAGCCGGCAGCTAGGATATACTCGAGGCTAGCAAGCATTAGTTATGTTCTGTGTTTATTTGGAGTTCTAGCCGGCAGCTAGGCAACCATCTGGAAATAACGTGGAATGTAAGTCACCTGTTAGTTTGCAGAACAGCTTAATGGCAAAGTCATTCCCTAATCTGACAGGTGCCTGTCTATCAGTCTGTTAACTTTGGATGTTGATCGTTTGAGGGGCTTTGCGACATCGTGGTCATGTAGCCTTACATGGGAGTGAGGAGTTTGTATGATAACCTGAGTTACTGTGATGGTTGTATAAGTGTATGTATTTGTAAATCAGATTTGAATTGTGAAGGAGGCGGCTGTAGCCTTAAGTTAGGAACTGTCGCGGCATTTGCCTGGCATAGATGTTGGAATCGACGATCAAAAACCATTCACAAGATGGCTGTGATGGGAATCAAACACACCTCTTTTTAGTTCTGCCTCACTAGGCTGAGTGCACCCCGATCCAGCCCTCAGACCGGAATAAAAATCTTGGCTTGGCCAGGAATTGAACCCGGACATCCAGGCGATAGCTAAGAATGCTAGCGGCTACACCACGAGGTGATCTGCAGGTTTTAATAGTCGGTTGGGAGCACTGCAGTGCACCGACTGGGTCCGTGTTTCGTTCTGGGGTACACTTGGGGAACCACGGTCTTGCTTGCTGATCAGCTACGAGAGGACTCGACTACAAAACCCCTGCCGTCCTACAGCTTCAATGTTTCACACCAGGTATAAGGAAATGTCTGTGATTCACTAGATTTAGGTGCATTTTTTACTGCAATTAAATAAGTATTCAAGCACATGCAAATAAGCAAAATTATTGTCGACAGACGATGTTCTTGTTTCATTTCATGGACGTGAAATATTTAGGGTATCATCCCCGCATGACTGTGTTCATTCATTCATTCGTTTATTTGCAATTGGGGGTGTGTCTCCAATGGCAAATTGGATATACATAACAAATACATAATTTACATAACAATTCACTAACAATTAAACTGGAGTATTTACACAAATAGTCAGTCTTTTCTTTAACACACCTATATGTTTGGGAAAAGGCTCTAAGACTGCGGCAGGTAGAGAGTTCCAATTACCAATGGCACGGTTAACGAAAGAATATTTGCCATAATTTGTTCGCTGTGGTCGGCCCTTAACTTGCATACGTGTTGTACATAGCGCAGAGTCTAGATTTCATCCTCCTAGCCTCAAGTGATTCCCACCCAAGTTTATTTAACATACGGCTCACACTGCTTCTGGGATTAAAGTCACAGAGCACAAATCTAGTGGCCTTTCTTTGTACCATTTCCAACTCATTTATGAGCCCTACTTGATATGGAACCAAAACCGCCGAGGCGTATTCCGGAATAGGTCTTACAAGTGACAAATATCCTAATTCATTAGCAGAGGTACTACTTCCTTTTAATACCCTCATTACAAAGTGCAGGGATTTTTAAAGCTTTAGAAACTACACGTCCTATATGACTATTCCATTTCATATCATTTCTTACGTGAACGCCCAAATATTTACAAGAATCTTCTACTACAAGTATTTCCGAGCCAATGTTATATTGAAAATCTTGCCTTCGCACTTTCCCCATTTTTATTAGACTACATTTTTGTGTGTTTATTTTCATTTTATTTTCAATCGCCCACTTATAGACCAGGTTCAGGTCATCTTGAAGTACTGCATAGTCTTGTGAGTCATGTATCTTTCTATATATTACACAATCATCCGCAAACAATTGACAGTCACTGCGAATCCCTTTTGGTAAGTCATTTGTAAACGCCAAAAATAACAAAGTTCCGATTACGCTGCCCTGAGGGATACCCGACGTTACGGTAATTTCATCCGAGAATCGGCCTTCAACTTTCACTTTCTGGGAACGACCCGTCAAAAATTCTTGGATCCATAAAATTACTCTTCTATCAATCTTCGTCGAAGCTAATTTATGGAGTAGCATGTCATGCGGCACGACATCAAATGCATTCGCAAAATCTATAACTACAGCGTCGACTGAAACTCCATCGTCTAACGATTCGCTAATATCTTGAAAAAGTGATAGCATCTGACTCTCGCATGAGTAACCTTTCCGAAATCCATGTTGCCTATCATTAAACCATGATAATGTTTCCCACTGTTCCCTCAAGTAGTCGCAAATGAGATGCTCCATATGTTTACAAACGATGGACGTAAGACTAACTGGCCTGTAGTTGCCCAATTCAAGTCTGCTCCCTCCCTTAAATATTGGGACTACCATAGCTCTTTTCCAGTCATCTGGGATTTGCGCATTGTTTATGGACACATTAAACATCACCTCTAAGTATCGTGCCACGGCCCTAACTCCTAGTTTAAGTACTTCACTAACAATATTATCAGGACCCTTCGATATACTGTAACGTAATTTTTGTATTAGCTTCACAATTTCTGACTGGTTTATTTGGAGAAGTGGAGCCCCTGATTCACCGTTAAGGTCCAACACACAGCTATTGGATTTATTGAACACACTACCATAAAGCCATTTAATTAATTAGCAATGGCCTGCTTCTCAGTAATTAATTTACCGTCACCGGACATTATCATCGACAAATTATTTGAATTTCCCTTTCTTCTCCTAACATAACTGTATTTTTTTTCCACCCTTCGCCTCCCGAACCAAGTAAACCTTGCATATAATTGTCATGAGCAGCCCTCTTTTTTCAGGCGAGCTCTCTTGATAAGGACTTAAATTTCAACATATACTTGTCACTATCATGTCTTTTATTGTATAATTTCCTAATTTTCTGTTTAAGACTCCTGATTTCCCGTGTGTAATACTCAGGATCTGGGTTATGTTTCAGTAATTTAAATGGAACAAATTTATCAATAGCGCTATTTAAAATTTTCAAAAAGTTAGTCCACAGGTTATTAATGTGATTTCTTTCCGATGCCTATCCTACAAATAGCTCATTCAAATACCCCTGAAATTTGCCCTGATCCGCCCTGCGATACTGGAATATGATCTTATATGCTACATCAGAGTCTAATTTTGTAATGTCACCGTCTCTAATATTTAATTCAACCCCAGAATGGTCACTAATTCCTGGTACTTTCAGACAGTTAATATACAGCTCTAAAGGCCTTACGAGATAAACATCTAAGGTATTATTGCCTCTAGTTGGGAAGTCAACTACTTGGGAAAATCCACCCTCCCTTATGAATTTGTTTGCAGCGCTCTGAGCTTGACCACAGCTAGTTGACTCACCAGACCAGTCTACTTTGGGGAGGTTTAAATCTTCGGCAATTATTATGCTCTTTTTCATAGCATTACCCGTACAAGTTTTATCATACAGTGTGTCGAGAAGCGAAAAGTTATCTTTCGGTGCTCTATAGGCCCCTATCACCCGAAGAGGGAATTTATTCCCTTTATCCGAAATTTGTACACATAACATTTCATGATCCGTATCAGCCCACTTTAAGAAACTAGCTATATTTTTGCGCACACAAATAAATAGCCCACCACCTCGCTTCCCCCGATCCCTTCTTTACATTTCGTAGGTCCCTTGAATTATTTCATTACTATTTATATCCTCATATAACCAAGATTCAGTAGCAATGACAATGTCCGGAGAATACGTCTCTACAAGATTCCAAAATTCAATTAATTTATTTCCTAAACTCTGACAATTAACCTGCAGTAATCTTAGAGTCTTACCTCCGCAGCAAATACCTCGAAGTAGCTCCTTCTGTTCCCGTCGGCTGGCAACCTCTGGACCTGCTCATCCTCACAATGGCCGGCACGAACCGATGACCCTGTCATGTAGGCTCCCTAGGTTGAAAGCGCCCCGCCGATTCAAATGCAGCCCGTCTCGGGCGAAGTCACGGCCACCATTCCAGCAGTCAGCATCTACGTACACTAAGCCCAGTTGTACACAAACCCAGTCCATGCGGTCATTTACAGTCTTAACTCGCCTTAACGGAACATCTCCCCGCCGAACAATGCCACTCATTATAATTTTTGCATTTCTAAACTTGCTTTTAGCTTTTCTGCTTAGTTCGTAGAGCTCCCCCATGATATAATCAGCTGTAGCCCTCTTCTTCAAATCGTTCGTCCCAACATGGAGCAACAACACTTTAACTTTGTCACAGTCCTCTACATTTGCTTCTTCCACTTGTTGGGCAAGCTGGTCAATTTTAATCCCCGGATAAGACCGCACTTTCGCACCTGATTTTCTCGAGATATTCGCACTCCATCGTATCATAGAATCACCCATTATGATAACGTCATCCTCAGTTTGCTCCTGCACGCCCTCTTCCACACTCATCCCAGTAGAAAGCCGTTCAGTCACATCCTTCACCGTTTCCTCTGATTCACGAAGCTTTGTTCTAAGTTCCTGTATTATTTGATCCCTTGCTTTGATTTGCACCCTCAAACAGTCCGGCGTATCACATACTTTACAAAACCAATTCCCGACATCACAATCCTCCTTCTCGACCTTAATACAGCCGAAGTGAAACCATTTCTCACATAGTCCACACTGAACACCGTTCTTCAATGTTTTACTGCACGTCGAACACTTTAATGCTGCCAGTGGATCATTTACCTGATTCACATTTGGAGTAACAGGGCCTGGATTCACTTCCACTCCACCAATAACTAACAACGCAGCTATCACTAGGGCTATAAACCACAAGTTACTAGGTCCCGTACGCACACACAAACACCGGAAATCCCGACTACCCTTCGCATACCACAGTCCGATCCTCCAGAGAACAACCCATTTCAGCACACCTGAGAGCCTGTGTATGATGTGTATGATTGGTAATACCTGATATAGTGGTGACGCGTGTACGTGTAATTATCTAGGTAAAGGACTGTTAAACTCTCCCGAGACAAGCAATAATCTACCATCCTCATATTTGTCTAGAATTAGTTTTCAGAATCCCTGGAAGAAATTGAGCTCAGTTATCATCAGTTTTAATTGTATGACTGGTTGCAATAATAAATTGATAAGTGGATGGACTTGTACGTTAATTAAAACGAAGTGATGTTGTGTGTCGGGTGGAATATTGAAGGAGTGATTCACCGGGAGTTTGTTCCAAATGGGCGTGCAGTCAATGCGGATCTTTATTCTCAAAAAGCTGGAAGGAGTTCATGAAAATTTGAGACGGAGATACGCAGCATTAGTTAACCGAAATAGAGCAAGACAGTGCAAGACCTCATACTGCACGAAAAACCATGGCAAAAATTCAGGAATTGGGAGGAGTCGAAATGCTACCACATCCAGCATATAACCCTGACCTTACGCTTTCAGATTGCCTATTTTTCGATGAATGGCCCATTTCTTGCGCGGAAGAATCTTAAAAATTATTGAAGTTTTTGAAGTGGGTCTCGCCTATTTCTTCGCATCAAAACCTACAGACTGGTGCCATCGCGGGATAAGTAAACCTCGTTGAAAGGAGGCTCAAGACCGTTGAGTCTAATGGTCGCTACTTTGAATAAGAGTTTAATTTCTTGTCAGAAAACTTTCCAAATAAAATTTTTCTTAAAGAACGAAATTACATATGAGACATGCCCTATATATAATATATACGTGGTACAAACCCTTAAGTCACACGGGTGCCGGTCCAAGTCCAGCAAACTACCTTATTGCTATTATCAGGATTGTTTGGTTCAGATAAGAACACAGTTTTGTTGTTTCTTATTGCATCATATAAACCCGTCAACGGTGGTACGCTTGGCATTATTCCATAAAACGATCACACCCACTATAGCGTTCATCCATCATCTTAAAGAGCTAGAGCTACAGTACAATTACGAAACATAGCAAGTTGGTGGACTCACAAAGAACAAGTAGTTCCGTGAAGAATTAAATAGCTTATTTTCATATATCCCACTGATCTATTCTATTAAAACTGTCCTGCCTAATAAAAAGATTTAGCATGTGATATAATAAATAGCTTTTGGTTCATGACCTACAGTATGTCTTCCGAACGGATTTGTAAGCACATTGAATTCATATAATGTTATATACATATTTCGACCATCTTTACTGATCATTTCACGACACATCGTGTCACCAAGAATAAATTAAATTTGAGCTGGCTGCTTGGGCTACAAGCCAATACTCATATCACACTATTTCTTGAAAATACGTGTCCTGGCTAACAATTACAATCTGAATTATGTCTATTGTTCTCACCCAACAGTTCTTATTTATTAATGCTTAATTATAAGCACAACAATTTACAGATACTGTAACGTGTTTTTCGAGGGGATTTTACGCCACTGGCATAAGTCAGTAGGAAGACATTCTATATTTATTTACTCGGCAAATTGTTCAGCCAAGAGAAGTTTTCATGTAACTTATTATTATTAACTTATTATTATTATTAAGGTATTTCTTTGGAGCATTTTTTATAAAATTATAAGTAATCAGATAGGTTTTCTATGTTATAGAAAACACTATCAAGCAAATTATTACGAACAACATTATCGTAAGAAAATTATATGATTACGGAATTTTACGGAGTTTTGTCAGATAGGGTATTTTGAGAGAGGTGAGTCACTGGGAATTCGGCTACAGGCTTAATCTTGTCGAGAAGCATGACGCAAGCTGGGTTGCTGCTTCAAGAAAAGGCGAAATGGCCTGGACCGGTCATCGACATCATCGCCGCACCGAGTGTAATGACCCGGAGGTGGGGAAGTATCGCGTGGTGGCTCAGCCAATCAGTGGAGAGCGGGCGAGGAGAAGACGGCTCCAGAGAGGGGATGTGACGAGTGCATATATGGTTTGCGCGCCGTGGAGGCAAGGCGACTATCTTTGTAAAACTTAACCAGTGTGGTTGTACGTGTGATTGGCTCCGATATTCGGACCTTAAGTTATCATATCTACAAGTATCTCATCAACTAACGAAGAAGATGACGACGACCAGGAGGCTGTGGGAAGCTCTCTACAACATCCAGTACGAGGGAAATGCTACGGCAATTTCCAGTGGTAAGCGCGAATGACTCAGAACTACGTAATCTCTCGTCTCTTTGTTTAATATTCAGTATTTCAGTAACTTCATAGCTTGGGAATAAGAGTAAAATCAGTAATTTATCCGACTCCGTTTTCACGTAATTTTCTAGCGGTAATATTCAAATCGCAACGCTCCAATTTAAATTCAAACTTATTATTATTATTGTTAATTTTGCAATACTTGTTTTATATAATAAATTCATTTCTTTTAACCATGCGATCTTTGCTTTCAGTAGGTAGCATTAGATATAGACCAATTCCTTCTCCTAATACAATTATTTGTTGGGTTAATGATCAAATCATACCACGATCTGAGTGAAAAGATTCTTGAAGGTGTTCTACCAGAGCTAGGTGTTGTTAAATATAAATTTAGATTTCAACATAGCGTTGAGGTCTTGGCGCCCATTAAAACAACATATCTTAGTCAGAGTAAATATTTCAAAGTGCAAGACAGAGCTAGTAAGAAACCATTACATTTGTCACGCAACAGTGAGGGCAATAGAAACCGTTTCAATACAAATACGAAGTAACACGGGTACTGGCAAACCAAGGTCGTAAATCATAGGCACAGGTAAGCTGACCCCTTTCACCAGTTTCCAGAGAGAAATTAGTTCAGCCCTTAAATTGTTTCGTCTAGTTGCGTGCATTTCAGGATTCTTCAGCAATCTCTTCCTTATCACCTGATGACTTAGATTGGCCCCAACTTCACGCAGAAATGGCAAAAAGCACTCACGAATAACTGAAAGCCTAAGTAAGTAGCAGTATCCATGCGATACTAATTCAGCAACAAAATATTTCACTAAAACAGGGAACACAAGTAATATGTTACATTAACTTCTCTTTCACTCCTACTCCGTTCATGTATAGTAATCTATAGTTCAACTATTTTTCAGGAAAGAATTTCTATTGTTTTTTAATATACAGCAATATGTTAATATAGAGCAATTAAAGAATCAAACTCTTACAGATTCTGAATATATTTCTACTGAGTTGTGTGTAGATTGTTGACTTATGGAGAATGGTTCAGAAATTTGTACAAATACTGTAATATAGACAAGTTCGCCTTCCTACACTGCACACTTGAAATTACATCATAAAATCTTCACGTATATATTTCTAGTTTTTCAGTTACGGTTTTGGGCTAAGCCACAGGACTATTCCTACTATCTCAATTCCCTATGCAGCAACGCACTATGTACTCTAACCAAACGAGCGCCCCATTTCTGGTGAAAGAAAGCAATTAGGTCTATTCTCCAGCATAGATTGCTGCGTACTCTCTGAACGAACGTGTGTGTACATGAAAAGGGCCCAGCCCTCAGCTTTAGGGTTAACACCAGTATTTAAGCAGTTATACTTTGTTCTCAGTAACATATTAGCATATGAAACTAAACATAAACGTACGAATCAAAACCTAGATATTAAGTAAATACGCTGAATAAATCCTTAATTTCGTTAGCCCGGTGCTTGACTTGGATCTTTAGATTCAGTCGGCCTTTAGTTTTGAGTCAAATGAATTTATGACAGACTAATAGATTTGTTTGTCACCAACTTAAACAGGTATTTTAATTAAACTAGGAGCTGGGAACTGGCGCCATTTCATATGCCCGCATTTATATCATTAGGAGTGTAGTGTGAAAGTGGCTTAATTGAACGGCGTTGCTGGCTAACCTTGGAAACTAGGATGCATCATTCGAGTTTCGCGCTGGTTTCAAGGAATAATTAGCGACTGCCAATCAGCGCCCACAATGCCGTCACTCCAGTTTCAGTATGCCTATGCCTGTGTTACCTGTCTTCGTATACCTGTAGGGATAACATCGCCAGGCTTAAAGCTAACGACAATGCTCTTCCCTTTCAGCATTGCCCTTACAACTGATATCATGCTCTTAGGTATGACCGTGTGATATGCCTGATATGCACAGTATAAGGGGATGGTGTGGCATAAATCTACAGTGTGTTGAGGACTTACTACTGGAAATTATGAAAGAATTATTCGCATTGATGATATTAACTAATAGAACTGAAAACCTTACTGCTCTATTTAACAGAGCAATTTGGCTAAAGAATTCATTACTGTCAAATGTTAGAGTACTTAATTTTATGGTACACGTATTTTAATTCTTCTCTCGTTGTCTCTATCATGAGTAGTCAGCGTTTGAAACAGGAGCGTAAGTATGCATGACGTCACTAGATAACCTCTATCTGTGCATTACTAACCTATTACTAGCTGAGCGCCGCATCATCAGCACAGCAACTGCACACATTACTCTTGTACACAATGGAACGCAAGATTAAAGGACACCGTTATCAATCTACAAAATGCAGTGTCGCTTGTTCTACGCATATCGATGAGATTGTTTTTGAAGATTGTTCCCTCCTAAAAACGAAGTTTATTGCCATCTAAGAGGGATTGATGAAGATAACTGACACCAAAAACTGTATTAGAAAACAAATCATATTAGCATATCATAAGAATCTTCTTTAGTCGCTCGAATGGTGTGCGAGAAATAAAAAAAGAAGTTTGAAAATTTCAAACTGATGCCATCTTGAATTTGTGAAAACAATTGAAGACCATTAGAATTATCTGTAATATACTCTGAATGAAGATTCGATGCGCTAAATCTCATTGCTCCCGGGTGATTATATAGCCAGAAAAGTAATTTTAAATATTTGAAAACCATATGGCCACTATCTTGTTTCAGTGTTTCTGAGGATTTTGAAAGGCACATATATGTGCTTACTTAAAAGGCCTCTATTGCCATATGAAATTGCGATTCGATTACTTCAATAGTTTCACAAGTATTGCGAAGCGGTGAAAAATGTCGCATGGACGCCCTGTTAAATTGTTATATATAGAGGCTATAGAATTACGAGTATATGGCAGCAGATAAATATTATAAGGGTGGTTCTTTACACCAACCTATATTTCGCTCACTCGTACAGGATACGAGAAATGAAAACGTCAACTAAAATGTTTTGCACAGCCGCCAAGTCACGAATATCATGAAAATTGAAGTAACTTAAACACCCGTATAAAAAGCCTTGTATGAAGATGTACCGTGCCAAGTTCTCACGGCAGGGGAAAGATTGTCACGAGTATAATCCATTAAGTGTTTTAAATTCGCCTCACGGCCATGTTGGATTTGTGCTTATTGCTTTATTAAAAGTCCCATGGTTGAACTTGTGAGGATGTCTCATAAATAATGTCGTTTTTTAAGTTCCGTGTTTCATACGATAGAATTGGTTTTCTTTGGTTCGCCAGTGCTATTTACAGGAGGCCATGGCTAGAATTGCGTATATTGCGAGAATGTATACTCAAAAGATACCATACATCGCCAGATAAGGAAACCTGGAAAATCAAACACAAGCGCTAGATATGTACCTTCTGAATTGACCCCTGAACAGGCTCAACTTTGAGTGGATATCTGTTGTCAGATTATCGGTAACCCCATGGAAGTTTGATTTATCGGGATAAAATTGTCACATGTGATGAAAAATGGGTCTATTACCGCCACGTCGACGCCTCGAATCAGTGGCTCTGTCCCCGTCAACCTGCCGAAGTCATCCTTAAAAAAGGATTGGTTCGGCCCCAAAGTGATGTGTGTCTGGTGGAATTTCAAGGAGTGATTCACAGGGTGTTTGTTCCAACTGGGCGTGTACTCAATGCGGAACTTTATTCTCAACAACAAGATCAAGTTCATGAAATTATGAGACGGGGATACGCAGCATTTTAACCAAAATAGAGCTCTCTTGCAGCACGACAATGCGAGACCACATGCTGCATGAACAACCATGGCAAAAAAAATCAGGAATTTGAGAGGAGTCAAACTGCTACCACATCCAGCATACAACCCTGATCTTGCGCCTTCAGATTACCATCCTTTTCAATCCATGGCCTATTTCTTGCGTAGTTGAAATTTTGAAATCTTTGAAGCTATGGAAGTGGTTCTTGCCAAATTCGTCTTATCAACACCCAGGAGCTGGTACCGTGGCGGGATAAGAAACCTCGCTGAAAGATGGCTCAAGACCATAGAATCCGATTGTCTATACTTTGAAGAATAGTTTAATTTCTTGTCAAAAATATTTCTCAATAAAATGTTCTTAATGAAACGATATTACTTATGAGACATCCCCTATATTTTAATGGTCTCTACCAAATCAACGTATACATTTCAGTTTGATTCCTGTGATCCTGGCGAATGTTGCCCCGAAGGGGATCTTTAACGTGCCAGTAAATCTATTGGTGCGGTTCCCTCGCATTTGCGCACCCTGCAAACTTTATAATAGCAGGCGAGAACGTTACCGCTGAGCCAAGCAGCATGTCTCGTAGATATTGAGAACTGGTGATTATTAACGTCATGTTGGATTACTCTATATTGTGACAGTAGTCACATTTTGAGAAAGTGAAATTTATTGGGAAGTGTTCGGAAATTTCATGATCGACTAAGAAAGTCCAAGAATGGAAAAGGAGACGACATGAAAGCACCCTGATGGCCAGGAAGCCGTAAAGATGTCAATTTGCAATAATTCCAGCATAAATTGTAGACTGCAATTAAATAATATTAAGAATAGGTGATTCATGTAATGTATTAAGGAGAAAACATTTAAATTCAGCTCCTCAAGGGAGCACTTGATATTAATTTAAATTTTGTCATGACTAATTTGTAGTCAGGTTGACGGATGCAATCTTTTCTTCTGTTCACGGCATTGCTACAAGATAGACGTGTAAGCGTGTTCGATGTGAAAATCACGAGGTCGAAGGTATTGACGTTTGAGATTAATAAGATCACTCATCGGGTATGAATGTAGTGAAGTACTGTATAAATACCGTAACAATATTGATTTAATAACGCGTAGTAGGCGAAATATTGGGATTTTTGTGATATTCCAAATTACTTGTATCTGAAGTGACTCTATACATTTATCCCACATTTGGCATTAAACATCTAAAGTAGCATGTAAAATAGAATGGAGATAGAGGCAAATGACCTCGCTCTTCCGCCTCTTAAAACATCAATACTCATCATAATCATAATCTCCATTTTTACAACATAAGAAACCGGGTGAGTTAGCTGTGGTCGTTACGGCGTGGCTGCAGGCAGTTTCTCACATCCGGGAGGCGAGGAGGTTCGAATGCCCCCATCGACTACCTTGAAGATGTTTTTTTGTGATTTCCCATCTTCCTTACAGGCAAATGCCGGGGTTGGTTCCTAACTATAGGCCCCAGCCGCTACCTTTCAATTCCTTGTCCTTACATTAACACTTTCGTCCCCAGACAACACTGCACACGCGACGGTACTTGTACCTCACCCAATGGGTGTCCGTATAGAAGCAGCTACAAAACACTGGTGAGCAGAACATGTCCTTGGACACTCCCGGCACTAAAAGCCATACGCTAAAAAACATAAGAAGCCCTGTATCATCATTCTTCGTTATTACGAAATACTGTTGTTTTACTGTTCTTGTTGTATTTGAGAGACTTGTATATCGAGGTTATTTAGTACCGTGCTCAACGTTAACTATTATTGACGAGGTTTAGGTGACACGAGGATCCTGAGAATACGCTGAACACAAAGGTTATCCCGCGAGGAAGGTTCTTAAACTATGTGTTGAAATAATTGAATAGGTACTATCCCAAAGATTCTAACTCAAATCAACAATCTTTCACCCAAATAAGGAAGACAGGTAATACTTCACATAGATTTGGTTAGCTTTTCTGCTCTATTTACTGTATATTTAGTAATCTTTATTTCACTATTCATCAAGTGAGAATGTTTATTGTATTTCAGATTACATTTGTAAAGATGGGCCTTTAGAAAAGGAACTCATCGAAATACTGAATTAATGTATTTTAGGTTAAGTGTTATTGTTGTGTGGTCCTATGGAAATTGGTGCAGTTTCTTGTACAGCTAATACATCCACATTCGTCTGTCCTTTATGTATACTTAACATGTCATTATTTAGGTAATCGGTCAACGTGATGATCTAAAACACAGGACAATTCCCGTTATTCCCAGGCTTCTTGCTGCAACGAACCGAGTACTCCGACAAAACGAGTGCCTCGATGCTAGTGTATTGGACTCAATGAGACGAGGCTACTGACCTTGGCGGAGATGAACAGAAACAGCATCAGTCTTCCTTGAGAGTATAAGATGTTATGCTCAATAGAAAGAAGGAATGAATTCTTGTTCGGCCCAAGGTAACATATCCACATGTCAAAGAAGTGAGCTTAGGACATTTCAGGGAGTGCGGACGGACGAACAAAAATAGCGTAATAATAACTGTTATAGACATTAAGAAAATTCTAGATAAAAGGAAACTGACGGTAGGCATAGTGAATACAGAACATTAGAAAAAGGAGCTACTATACGCCCGATGAAAGGTATTCCCAGAAATATTAAAAATTACGGCAAACAAAGAGTAATTATATGACAAGCAACGGGAAGATGAAACACACACCGTAATTATGTCAAAATACTATGCCGGACCACAGAGAGAAGGTTCACATAAATGTAGTTAGGAAGAACCGGAAACATACCACACGAACAGAATACGGATGTATGGTGAGTGCAACAAAATACTGTAAATGGGAAGTGTTTCCGACTTGCGCAATAAAATAACTCATTGTCACACGTAAAATACAAATATAGTCTTGAAGGTACGGAATAGTGGTACAAGACAAAGTTCGCCTTGCTCGGAGAAGAAAAAACAGAGAACCATACTTTTGACCTTCGACTTAGGTGCAAGTAGGCTACCAGCCGTAGCAATGCGGTACAGACCACAAGCTATAATACGGGGACGAGGAAGATTTAGTAACTGTAAGTTATGCGGAAATTGTGTAATGAAAGAACGTGCGAAAGCACTCATTCATAGGCACCCAAGGTGTCAAGACAATCAAATTAAGATCCAACGTAAAGCGAGATGGCCACATAGTTCCCACACACATAAGTACGCTCTAGAACAGGGGGATGGGCGGGAGGAGTTAAGATAAAATGGCCTCAGAAAACAATATAAAGGTAAATATTTCGCTAACTCACCATTATGTAATGTGATTCCGTAAGATAACATAGCAGATAATAAACACGCACAAAGATAACTAAAACATATTTATAAACGAAAATTCGCAACGAAAGATAGCACATACTCGTACAGAGAAGCGAAGTGTCCCTCTGAGTAAGGGAGTACCTTATTTGGTAAATGTAGGGCCTACATGACTGCTAAGAATGAATTGGGGTGAGGTACGCTAATTTAGCCGCCAGGTAGCGTGAGCGGCAAAGAGCAACAATGGAATACAACACACATTTCGACCATAAGCAGTACCTCGGTATCTACCAATAGAATAAGCAAGCAGCAAATTCAAAATATGAATCGTCTGATCGTAAAAATGATAATACATTGTAAATATATCAGATGTAATATTTAGGTTCCAGGAATTAACCAGAGAGGAGTCCGTGTGGCTTTTGCTCTCGTATGGCCCTGGACAAATGGGGGTGAAATGCGTCGTTGCTTGTCATCTGCAACCATAACACATTGGGTTCCATAAGGGAAACCAGAATAGCCTCTTTCACTTCAACTCCAGCATGTAACCTACAAGAGGTGCCCCTGTGAAACCGAGTAATCCAGTGGATGTTTGGGTAACCCATCCAAGTGGGAAACTGGACTGAAACTTGGTTACAGGAGAGACAACCTCTTCGTCCCTTGCCTAGCCTTCGCTGATGACCTCATTCTACTGGCAAATAATATAGAGGAGGCTACATATAACTTACAGAGTCTTTATAGTGTAGCGGTTAAGACCGGTTTGAGATCAGCAACCAGAAGACTGAATTTATGACCAATATCAAAGAGACCCCTTCTAATATTCCTCTCACAGACACTACCATACGAATATTAACTGCAGTTAAGTACTTAGGAAAATGGATTTCTGCGAATCAGAGCCAGATGCCAGATGTACCAAGTTTGAAAGGACATACCATTCCTGTCGTAGTATCTATTCATCTAAGTGCCTCTACAAAAACCTCAAACTCAGACACTATGATCCGGTCGTCAAGCCATCTATGCTAATGAGTGTCTTGTAATGACCAGAGAGGGCCCTCTCAGAAAACTGGAGTTAAAAGCGAGGAAGTTCCTGAGGAGGATATTAGTTCCAATTAGAGAGTAAGGAGGCATAAATGGAATCCGTCATAGTGATGAATTGTATGAACACCAGGAGGACATCATCACGTCTATAAGGAAAATACACCTGAACGTTTATGGACACTTGGCACTTCTGGATTCTGAAAGACTCACCAACAGGGTATGCACAGTAACAGGAAGAGCCAAGGCTTCTAAGAACCAATGGATTGCGTCAGTTAAGTCAGATATGGAACAACTAGATATCCCACTGAGACAAATTCGTGACCGTCTGATGTTCCGTCAGGTCATCCGACAGGGAGTTTTCCCAACGTCCCTTTTAATTAAGAAGACTACAGGAGCTAAGTGGACAGAAGAAAGAAGACTGACTCATAGTCAGAAAATGAAGGACTATTGGAAGAAGAAGAAGAAGAAGAAAGCAACAACGTTACCGAAGAGCAGACACGAGTCCCATGCTCCTAAGTAGTCCTAAACGATAAAGAAAGAAAGAAAGAAGTAATATTTAATTTAACTCGTCCTAAATTAGTCAGAAGAATAGTCCCGTATTTTGACCCAGCTAAATAAGAAAAGCTACTTTGCAATCGTCCAGTGTTGATATTGGCTGAATAAGTTACTCAATTTACCCTGAATGTATGTGTATCTACATGAAAAGGGCCCATTCGTCGGGTTTCGGTTTAGCATTATTATACAACTGTATCAATGTACTATACTTACGCGCTTTTGATTTTAATATTAATATAATATAAAATCATCATAGACATTATGAACTAACATCCAGAAATTATATACGCTGCAAAATTCCTTATTTTCTTAATTTCGTATGTTTGAGGCTTTATCTTTTTCTTCTGATTCATAGGATCCCATTTAAATTGGAATTCTTCGTGAACCAGGAGAAGGGGACTTGTAACTTTTCATGTACACGCACATACGTACATTATTATAGGTGTACTCCAGAACGACTTGATTGAAGGACGTTGCTGGCTCCTCGTCCAAGCTCGTATGGGCCATTTTAGTTCCGTGCTGGTTTGGAAGGGCGGTTAGCGGCTTGCCTAGTGCTACCATTTTATTTTCACTTCACCTTGTCTGTGTTATCTATGTTTATATTCCTGTGGGGATAACATCGAAAGGCTAAGAGCCAACGCCACTGCGCTTTCCTTTCAGTATCTGGAATTGTGACTGGGATTCCAATTTCACCTATGACACGAATGTGTGTTTAGACAGGTAGACCACGTTTATGTGGTTGTGGTGGCACAAAGATACAAAGTGCCTAAGAATTGCATATGCATCATTATGAATCATTCATTACCCATGTTGACATTACGTACTACCTCCATCCTTTAACAGCAGTAGATGGCGACTAGGCTTCAACCCAGACCTGATATTTGCAAGTGAGCACGTGGCAGAGCAATGTATGAAATCAATGAGTTATCCCATTCCAAATACCCAACACCGGCCTATAATGTGTCAAATCATTCTCAGCAATTTGACCAATATAGTTTCCTTTTCGAAGGAGGTATAATTTCAAAACAGCAGACAAGCAAATGCTCAGCTCGACTCTTTTTTACAATCATATCAGATATCCTTCCAACATCAGAGGAGTATGATCCGTTTGTGAAGTTGTGAACGAAGCTTCCCACGGGGATGTAGAACTATTTATATACAAGTCCTAACTTCGGATACAACTGCTCAAATGAACACATATATTTCATTATTTCAGGAAAATCCACTAAGTAAAAATACTGTCTCAGCTGGAAGGGAATTGCATTCCTTAATTGCAGAGGTAAAGAAAGATGCTTGGACCAAACTCATGGAGGAAACAGACATATCAAGGGACTGTAGAAAGGCTTGGAAGCTATCCCGGCCATTTGAAATAAAGGTTTCACAGAAAGCGATTCAATGTGGCAAAAATGGGAAAGTGGGAGGATTAGATGACATCACAATAGAGCAAATAAAACACTTTAGCTCAAACACATAGGTATGGCTTCTGAACTTCTTCAATAATTGTTCTTCATCTCTGAAAATTCCTAAAATATGGAGAAAATCCAGGGTGATCGCATTTCTGAAACCTGAACATTTCAGACCAATCTCCTTACTCTGCCACCTATTCAAAATAATGGAAAGGATGATACTCAACCACTTAATGGGAGTAGTAAACCAATTACTAATCCCTCACCAGTGTGGCTTCCACCCAGGTAAGAGCTGCACGCCACAGGTTCTACATCTGACTCAGCACATTGAGGACGGTTTTGAGATGAAGAAGATCTGGTGTGGTATTTGTGGATTTATCCGCCGCCTACGATACGGTTATCATAGAATATTATTGCTCAAGTTCTGTAGAATGATTAAAGACTTCAAGGTAACCATGAAGATAGCTACTCTCCTGAAAAATAGTCGCTTCTTTGTTGAATTTCAAGGATGCCGAAGTAGATGGAGAAATCAATGGAATTGTCTCCCTAATGGCAGTGTACTGGCTCCTATTCTTTTCAACATGTACACACATGACCAGCCAATGCCAGAAGGCACTAAAAGTTTTATCGATGTCGATTACCTTGCACATACTTCTCAGACCGATACATTTGATGAAGCTGAGATTTCTATAACTGTAGCATTAGAAGAGCTAGGTATTTATTATGAGAAAAATCACCAGAAACCAAATCCAGCTGAGACACAAATATGCGCCTTCCATCTACGGCATGAACAGGCCTCTCAGAAGCTCAATGTATTCTGGAAAGGAAGTTTACTGGCACAGTGCTTTACAGCAAAGTACATGGGAGTTATGCTGGATCGCACATTAACATGCAAGAAACATTGCCAAAAATTAAAAATAGGATTTTCTGGAAACAACATCCTACGCAAATTTTCAGGAACCAGCGAGGGAACACAACCACAATCAATCAGAACATCAGTTCTAGCTCTATACTACTCTGCAGGCCTATATGCCTTCCCGGTTTGGTACAGGTCAGCTCATACAAAGCAGATCGACATCGCTCTCAATGAACGTTGCAGGATCATTACAGGATGTTTAAAACCAACACTTATTGAGAAGATACAACTTCTAGCTGGTATTGCTCCTGGTGAGATTCGTAGGGAGGTAGCAGCTAACAAAGAAAGTCTCCAAGCATCTACTTCAGAAGAACACGGAGGCTAAAATTTAGAAAGTATTTTCTCCACACATGAGTAAAGCTTCAAGGAAAAGGAGAGAATGCTAGGATCAAGATGTGGAAAGAAAGACCTAACCACGTTTCCAACTGGATGGCTCCGAAGGAAAGTCTCCCATGTGATCAGGAAGGAAACGAAGGATCGCTAGCCAATCAATACTGAGAGCTTGAGAGGGAGTTCCCGAACTAAGGAATATATAATTAATATGTTCAGCACGCAAATCCATTTTTATGAAGTCTCACCAATTTATATTTATTATATCATTTTATAAGAATCTTCGTTATGTATTATTATCAAGCAAAGATAACAGAAGATATCAGTTGATAAATGGTTAATTTATTTTAGCAGAGAACCAATTATTTCCTTTTAACCATATGTGAAGCTCCTCATGGTCGGCTAGTGACGACAGAGAGGGGGTATTTCTCCTACCCCCTTCCACCCACGTGACAAGAAAGTTAGATTTCCAGTACAGTGTCGAACCCGACTCGAGGACACCCTACATTCGTTTTACAATGACAGTACGGTTGCTAAAACGCAAATTGAGTTCGTGAGTGTGACATATTTGAACTTACAGTGATAAACTGCGATCGAAACATATTTACTTCGCATATCCGACGGGAGAATGATATTCTTTTCCGTGTGCTCAATCTGATATTAAATTCAGTGCAGTTGGAGATCAGCTTTAAATACCAAGACATCGCATTCCATTACGACACCTACAAGGGCAGTGAGTCCATATCACACTAACTGAACACAATGACAGGAATCACCATGAATAAATGCATTGATTTTTATTTCAGGTGACTGATATATTGTGCCTGATTTCTAAACATAAAGAGCACATTAGAAATAAGACATTGCTAATTTTCTTTACACATATTCTTCGAGGAATTTAAAAATTTTATAATTTAATTGATTAATTATTCTAATTAAATTAGATTAATTTAGTTCCATTTTCGTAATATTTTTCCATTGTGGATTTCTGAGCCCAATTCATTTATTGATGCGATTGCCGATGGAATATCGAATATATCACACCGCTAGTTAAAGAGTTTGACTTATCTAGTCAAATGAAACATACTTAAACTTATAATGAATTATTAATGAAGGATTAATTTATTATAATTACTCGGTAATTATTATTTATCATGATTTTATATAATGGCAATTAATGGCTAAATTTTGAATTTTGTTTGCAAATATTAGGCAGTTAAACTACAGTGATTTTTAATTTATTATAAATTTCGCATTGATCAGTTTAGATGGATTCAGATAATTGACATTTATAGATTATCGAGTATTATAAGACAGTTTTCGTAACATTTTGGAACAGCACACATAAGTATAGCACGATTAATAATAATGTTGTATACACTTTATTTCAAGTGGTCTTATAGTTGGATATGAGACAGGTGACCAATCCAACAAATTTCAAGGATTAAAATATATACAGGGTGTTACAAAAAGGTACGGCCAAACTTTCAGGAAACATTCCTCACACACAAAGAAAGAAAATATGATATGTGGACATGTGTCCGGAAACGCTTAATTTCCATGTTAGAGCTCATTTTATTACTTCTCTTCAAATCACATTAATCATGGAATGGAAACACACAGCAACAGAACGTACCAGCGTGACTTCAAACACTTTGTTACAGGAAATGTTCAAAATGTCCTCCGTTAGCGAGGATACATGCATCCACCCTCCGTCGCATAGAATCACTGATGCGCTGATGCAGCCCTGGAGAATGGCGTATTGTATCACAGCCGTCCACAATACGAGCACGAAGAGTCTCTACATTTGGTACCGTGGTTGCGTAGACAAGAGCTTTCAAATGCCCCCATAAATGAAAGTCAAGAGGGTTGAGGTCAGGAGAGCGTGGAGGCCATGGAATTGGTCCGCCTCTACCAATCCATCGGTCACCGAATCTGTTGTTGAGAAGCGTACGAACACTTCGACTGAAATGTGCAGGAGCTCCATCGTGCATGAACCACATGTTGTGTCGTACTTGTAAAGGCACATTTTCTAGCAGCACAGGTAGAGTATCCCGTATGAAATCATGATAACGTGCTCCATTGAGCGTAGGTGGAAGAACATGGGGCCCAATCAAGACATCACCAACAATTGCTGCACGAACGTTCACAGAAAATCTGTGTTGATGACGTGATTGCACAATTGCGTGCGGATTCTCGTCAGCCCACACATGTTGATTGTGAAAATTTACAATTTGATCACGTTGGAATGACGCCTCATCCGTAAAGAGGACATTTGCACTGAAATGAGGATTGACACATTGTTGGATGAACCATTCGCAGAAGTGTACCCGTGGAGGCCAATCAGCTGCTGATAGTGCCTGCACACGCTGTACATGGTACGGGAACAACAGGTTCTCCCGTAGCACTCTCCATACAGTGACGTGGTCAACGTTACCTTGTACAGCAGCAACTTCTCTGACGCAGACATGAGGGTTATCGTCAACTGCACGAAGAATTGCCTCGTCCATTGGAGGTGTCCTCGTCGTTCTAGGTCTTCCCCAGTCGCGAGTCATAGGCTGGAATGTTCCGTGCTCCCTAAGACGCCGATCAATTGCTTCGAACGTCTTCCTGTCGGGACACCTTCGTTCTGGAAATCTGTCTCGATACTAACGTACCGCGCCACGGCTATTGCCTCGTGCTAATCCATACATCAAATGGGCATCTGCCAACTCCGCATTTGTAAACATTGCACTGACTGCAAAACCACGTTCGTGATGAACACTAACCAGTTGATGCTACGTACTTTTGTGCTTGATGCTCGTACTGTAGAGCAATGAGTCGCATGTCAACACAAGCAATGACGTCAACATTACCTTCCTTCAAATGGGCCAACTGGCGGTGAATCGAGGAAGTACAGTACATACTAACGAAACTAAAATGAGCTCTAACATTACGTCAACATTACCTTCCTTCAAATGGGCCAACTGGCGGTGAATCGAGGAAGTACAATACATACTAACGAAAGTAAAATGAGCTCTAACATGGAAATTAGGCGTTTCCGGACACATGTCCACATAACATATTTTATTTCTTTGTGTGTGAGGAATGTTTCCTGAAAGTTTGGCCGTACCTTTTTGTAACACCCTGTATACATATGATAAGAGGATTTCACAACGGTTGTTGGTGATTATAAGTATTTAAGGATGTGTCAGTGTTAACACAGTACTATTATGTTAAATTATGATGTGCGTGCTACTTATAATTATGAATATTGACAGTTATTTATGATTAAATAAAGGTGCTGATAGACGAATACTGATTACATGATCTTCGAGAAATATAATACGATATATCAGAATTAAGGTCAATTTGTAATTTTATTTGAATGGTTAATGAAATCACAGGTGATCTGAAACTAATTAATCACATATATTTTACATCGCAATCTTAATTTATTAATTAAAATTATCTGAAGATAATTATTAATGGCATTAATAATAATAATTATAATAATAATAATAATAATAATTTCATGGAATTTGAACTTGGGATAGACATTCATGATTGAGAACATTGCTGTAATTAGTCAAATGGATGAGAAAATCTTCGATGGACATCGATATAAAATGAGATAAAATTAGGAGAGGTGACATTTAATCATTCCTCTACTATCATATTGCAAATAATTTGTATATACTTTTCTTCGATTTATTGCGTCATATTTTCTTATAAGGTATGATCTATCAGTGATTATCAGTCGACGCAGTAGAATATTTAGGTGAATATGTGTGAATAATTGAAGTTAATTTTTGTCAGTTAGATTTGTTACTGGGGAAATTAAACATGTAAAATTTCAACTTTTTTATTCAAGCTGAAAAAGTGAAGTGTTATTTTTAATACAGTTTGAATTCAGCTTATTCAACGAACAATTGAACTAAAATTTTTATTTGTGCATAACCCCAAGATATTAAGACAGGACCATCAATTGGGAGTCTAGAAATTTAGGATCCCACGATCCCAACATAATATCAGACCAATTGAATCGAATGAGTGATTTTTTTTGGTGTTGGTCTGTTTTTGAATAAAAGAGAACATTTTATCTTAGAAATTTTTAATTATTCCTGCAGATTTGAGCTTCTCCCTGATTGAATATTACGATCCAATTCTATTTTGGAAATATATGTCGGAGTTAACCTTTCTCACCTATCCCGTTAAACGACCCGAGATATTAGATCTTTTGCCAGCCCGAGCTTTTACTGGATATATATTTCAGGGACTTCATTTTTCATTTTTATCGTACTGTATCGTTTTTTGGAAATCACGTTGTAATTGCCGGGCCGACGTGACATCTGGGAAACGGGTACAATACATACTTTAGATTCAGTCTGCGTACAGACCACCACCAGAAATATCGTCAACAATTTCTAATTCTTACCTGTCGCTTTCAGGTCGGCTCCGTTGTAATGGGGTGGCGTATTTGCCCCTCGCCACGGAGGTCCCGGGTTCGATTCCCGACTCCATCAGGGACTTATCATGCTGACTTGCGGGTAGGAAAGTGGTGCATTCAGTCTTGTGAGGACAATTGATCTAACAGGCAGGGAAATACTATATTAACGATCTGTAGGCCAACGGGCTGAGCAGCTACCGCTTAGTAGGCCAATGCCCTTTAGGGGCTGTTGTGTCTTGGGTTATTATTTTTAGCCTATTTTCATTTTATGAAAAAAATAGGCTTATGAGATCACGTTAAGTCCGGGCGTGTGTGTGCGTATGTTTGTTTGTTTGTGTCCCCCAAATAACTTCTAAACGGCTGGAGCGATTTCAATAAAACTTGTTCAAGTCATAGTACTATTACGGCCGACCCCGACCGTGCCTTTAAATTTTATTACGTCTAACCAATCCAACATGGCAGCTGTGCAAAATATCTCACCGGCATTCTACATCTACGAAACTATTACTGATATCTCCCTGAAAAACTGTACGCTGATAAAAGGCACAACTAGAAGTTCACCCATGAGTCCTTCAGAAACTTGTTAACTACTAAACGAACATGGCAGCCAAGCAAATTTGAAATTTTAGATAGACTTTTCTCGCGATTTGACCATCCAAATGCAATGAAACTTGGTACAGCAAATCTTTATGCATATTGTAATGCAGTGGTATTTAATTCAAATCAATTGTTTACATAACCTCAAGATGGCGGCTGTGCGAAATATTTCACCGGCATTCTATATCTCCGACACTATTACTGATATAACCCTGAAATTTTGTACGCTTATAAACGGCATTGCTCGAAGTATACCTAAGATACTTTCAAAAACCAGTTACCTACAAAACGAACATGGCAGCCAAGCGAAATTGAAACTTTTAAATAGACTGTTCTCGCGATTTAACCATCCTAACGCAATGAAACTTAGTACAGCAAATGTCTAAACAAATTGTAATATAATGGCATTTAATTTATTAGGCCTACAATTGTTTATATAACCTCAAGATGGCGGCCGTGCGAAATATTTCACCAGCATTCTATATCTCCGAAACTTTTACTGATATCACCCAGAAATTTCGTACGGCGATAGAAAGTAATACTAGAAGTTCAGCTATTAGACTTCCAAAATCCTGTAAAATACAAAACGAACATGGTGGTCAAGCGAAGGTGAAACATTTTAATAGATTTTTTTATTTTTTAAAATTTTTATTTATTAATCAAAGCACAAACTACGCTTGTACAAATAACAACCAAATAACAATTTTAAATAAAATATAAGATAAAATTTAACAAAACACCAAACAAAACAACTCGAGATCAAGAGCCGGTAGAATGTCCTTGCTCGTAGCCGTGTCGTCAGTGGCCAAGATGACAGTTCTAAATACAATTTAACTTCTTCTTCGCCTGCTTCAGGAACGTCCTATTGTTTGTGGATATGTCCAACTCGCGTTTACTTGCAATGCTATTGTATAGGGATGATATGCGGATTTGGAAGGATCTTTGGATTATGGAAGGTTTTCTGTGTAGAATGTGCAAAATATATTTGAACCTGGTAGAACGGGAAGGGGCTCTTAGTTTGGAAATTGACAGCAGGTGGTCCGAACGGTAATGGCCATTTAAAATAGAATGTAGGAATGACAGGTCAGTAACCTGTCTTGTCGTGTTGAGGAGAGGGATGTTTATGGCTGAAAGTACCTGCTGAGAGGTGAAGTGTCTAAACCTTGGCATTCTGTTCCTTACAATGGCAGCAAAGAACGATTCTGTTTAATTTAGCTATGTTTGACGGGCAAGAAGTTGTCCAAATAGGAGAGAGTAGTTTGCAATGAGCTGGAGTATCGAGAGGTAATAGAGGCGAAGGGCTGTAGGATTTGATATTTCTGAGAAGCGGTAGAGTATGCCAAGGAATTTCATGGCTTTGGATAAAGAATGTCGTATGTGTTCTTGAAAGCTTAGCTGGTTGTCGAATATGACCCCGAGATCTCGCTGATGGGCAACTGCGGTAATGGGCCTGTCAAGTAAGGAATATGTTGTGGGTACTGGCGAATTGCGTAAGGTAATAGTTAAAAGGCTGCATTTATGTGGGTTTGGTTTCAACTTCCAAGTGCGGCACCAGTCGGATAGAGCGTTAAGTGAGGACTGAAGAAGTGCGGCGTCGGCTGGTGTCTTAATTTCCTTGAAAATCTTGCAGTGATCTGCGAAGAGTAAGGTATCGGCTGTGTCAGAGAGTTTGGATGGTAGGTCGTCCAAAAATAATGAAAATAAAAGTGGCCCAAGGGCACTGCCTTGTGGGACGCCAGAGAGCACAAGTAGCCAAGGGGATGAAGTGCCTGATATTACGACTCTCTGTTGTCGGTTCTGTATAAAGTCGACAAGGAGTGTTAGGAGATTGCCATGTATATTGAACCGAACAGTGATTTTGTGGAGTAGAAGGGTATGGTGTATTGAGTCAAATGCTTTCGATATATCTACATAGCAGATATCTAGCTGGGACCTTTCTGCAATGGCATTTGTTGCACAGCTGTGGATAGTGGCCAAGTTAGTGAGGTACGAGCCCCCAGGAAGAAGCCATGCTGGCTGGTTGAAATATATGGTATGGTAAAAGACAGAAGACGTTGGTGGTATTTTTATTTTATTTTTTTTTTCAAATATAAAGGCTAGTGTGGGTAGTATAGAGACTGGTCGGTAGGATGATACGTTTGATTTGTCCCCAGATTTGAATATAGGGACGATGTTGGCCTGTTTACAGGCAGTGAGAAAATAGCCCTTGGCAAAGCACCTGTTGAATAGATTGGGAAGCAGTGTACAGAGAACAGTGGCCGTGGTTTTCAGGAAGATGGGACCAATATCATTGGGACCGGTAGCTTGGTTGGTGCGGAGAGATTGAAGTAGACTGAGGACTTCATTTGGTGTTGTTGGTATTTCCGAAAAAAGTGCTATTTGCTGCTGTTTCTACCGATGGAAGGGGTTGATTTTGGGTGGGAGTGGAAAAGTTTTCAAAGAAATACCTGTTGAATAGCTTATTGCGGTCTGGTCCCTCTGTTGAGGTTCCCTGGTGCCCTTTCGGTTCTCCTCCTCGACTTGATGACGGACCAGTAGCACTTGGGATTTTCCCGGACGTTCTTAGTGATGGCTTCTATATGACCCATGTAGTGTCTCCTGAGCAGACGTCTTGCGTGTCGGCGAATGTACTCGAAAGTATTACGAGTGTCGGGGTTGGGGAGTCCTTCCAAACCACCAGGCCTTCTTTTTGTTTCCCATGGCCAGCCAAGTTTCATAGGAAATCTGGAACGGGTACTTGCTGTTGGAAGGCTGCCGTGCCGGCACGAAGTCTTTGATTCTATAGCAAGTAGCCAGTCGTACACAGTCGTACAGCAGGGCGATATCCGACTCCACGTGAGGTGTTTCGAGGAGGGTCCACGTCAGGCATTCCAAGGCTCGGCATATGGCTGGCCAGTCACCTCGGCGCCAGTTGAAGGTCGGGCGCGAGGGTGGCTCCTTGACTACTTTTGAGTATGGGGTGGGGGGGAACAAAGAGGTGTCGAGGGACTTATGTTCAGAGACAAAGATGTTTCCACCAGCAGTGTTGGATTTCAGTTCAAGTGAGGATAATATGAAGTCCAGTACGTTGGGGCCCCAAGTTGGGTACATGTTATGCAGCTGTAATCTAAGGCCAGTAATAAAATTATCTATAAAGAAGGGGTCATCATCATTATCAGGTGTAGGCTATCTGTTGTTGGAGAGGTCCATTTTCATGTGGGAAGATTGAAGTCCCCCATTAACACCACTTCGCCTTGCGATACAGCTGCAAGCTCTGAGCCTAGACACTGCTCCAAGCTGCACAGGGGACTGACCGGTGGCCGGTAGTAGCTACCCACAAATATGTGGCGGCCTGGGAGGAGTAACTCCTCCCACACTAACTCACAGTTCCGTTCGAGGTCTGATCTCCTTTTGCACGGTAAAGCACTGTTCACTGCTATCAAAACCCCTCCCCCTCTTGTAGCACGATCACTGCAAATTTACTTAAGTTAGCATTGAGAAGCAGTTCATTATCGCTAACCATTTGGGTAAGCCATGTCTCAGACAGCCCCACAACGTCTACATGCAGTGGCGGATCCAGGCCTTGCGGGGCCCTGGGCGATATGATCAATGGTGGGGCCCACAACAATAGGAAATCAAATCAAATCAAATGGAAAGTAGTTTTGTAATAATAATAATAAAATAAAGAATAGATACAATATGTTGATTACACTACGCAGTCAGCTGGCATTTGAGGGTGCGAAAATGTGAGGGAGCCGTGTCAGTAGATTTACTGGCACGTTAAAGATCTCTTTCGGGGCAAAATTCCGGCACCCCGGCGTCTCTAAAAGCCAGTGTAGTTAAAAGGGTTGTAAAACCAATAACATTATTATTATGATTACACTACAGTACATATTTAATAATATGAAAGAAACATTTAGTCTAAGTCCCATTGAAGAAAATTATGTAAACTATGTAATATTAAAATATTACTTTGCCACTTTTTTCCGGCCCAAGTCTTCTATTATTTCACTGAAATCTAAACTTGCTAAACGGTCAAGGGAGGTCATAGTTGCACTGAATAAAAAATGAATTATAAATTACTTTGAAAAGTTTGAAAAGTATAATTAATTAATTAATTAATTAAATTTTAAAAAATCCATGGCGCGGGGCCCCCAGATCCGCGAGGCCCTGGGCGGTCGCCCTCCTCGCCCTCCACTAGATCCGCCCCTGTCTACATGACTTAATTCAGGCAGATGAATTTCACAGTCAGAGAGTTTATTATTGAGGCTACGCAGGTTTTGATAGTAGGCTATACTGATATCGCGTCAGGAGTTGGCAGTCGGGTTTGAACTGCAGGGGTCTTCCCGCTCACTGCGTAACGCGCATTCCAAAAACATTCAGTTGGTCACTAATTGCTTCACTCAGCACATTCCTTCTTTCAGTGGCTGAGTGTCGCCTGCTGCAATGACAACCATTGGCATGCGGCAAGCCGATATATTCAATTTAGGAATAGGCGGGCCGCGCATGCGTATTACAAGACCCCCCGCACCCCGTCTCAGCGTGATCAACTGCCATCTCCTGCCGCGATGACAGTATGTTTAGTTCTGATTTGGTGTTGTGTACAGAGAAAGTGGGCCCAGGATTCAGCTGTATGTCTCCAGCCAACAGCAAGAGACACAGCAACCTCATAGCGGCCGAGTAACCTGCCCGGTGCTTGGCTGGCCCAGGCCGAGTGGCCAGGTGCCTGCCTAACGGGAATATGGCGTACCCTGACAGAGAGAAAGCCGGGAAGTAGTAAGTTCTATCAGATAACAGCCACACGAGAGTGTCACAGACTTTTCCAATTGCACTTGCGGATTCACAATATTGATTATTGTCTCGTGGGCCACAATTTGTCACCATGACTTTTAAAAATACCGCGCAAAGGAAACCAACTGCTGCAGCACTGTACACACGCGCACTCACTCTTTCCGCCATCTTGCTTCTCACGACTTAACCATCTGAGCACAGTGAAACTTGGTACAGCAAATGTTTATACACATTGTAATGCAATGACATCTAATTTAGTTCAATTGTTTACACAACCTTAAGATGGAGGCTGTTCGAAATTTATAAATTGTTTTCATTTCCCGTGTCCTAATTACGTGATCGAAGTCAACGTTTGAATAATGAACCTACGCAATAATCGTCATTTAATAGTACATAACTCTATGGCCAACACACAGTAAATAAAAATCCAACATGGCGACCATCCGAAGTATTTAGACGGTTCTCAATATCTACTAATCTATGACAGCAATCAAGCTGAAATTTTGTATGTTGTTAAAGGCTATGAACATAAGTTCACCTATGGGACTTTCAATTACGCTACCTGGTGAGCACAAACCTAACATTGCGGCGACGTGAAATTTAAATATTGAAATGGATGTTTCTCGCGATTTAACCATCCGAGTGAAGTGAAACGTGGTACGGTAAATGCCTACACAAATTGTAATCCACTGACATGTAATTCATTTCAATTGTTTTCATATCCACAAGATGGCGGGTGTGCGAAATTTTAAAATCCCGTTTTTATTTTTATTTCTTGTGTCCCAATCATGAGATTAAAGATCGAATAATACACCTACGCAATATTCTTCTTGTAATAGCACATAGCTCTATGGCATATATATATAACAATCCAACATGGCGACCATCCAAATATTAGGAGGTTTCTCAATATATACGAATCTATTACAGCAATCAAACTAACATTTTGTATGTTGACAAAGGCAATTAACATAAGTAGGATGTATCAAAATAGGCTGTATAATTCGTCCCGGAACTACTTGTTTTTACTGGTGATAAAAAAGAATATTTCAAAAATTGATAAACATTCAAACTTCCAAACCTTGCAAAGAAGACACTATTATTCTTTTACGTGCAACAGAATTTGAATTAATGAATGGATCTCAGGGGAGCTTATGCTCACGATCATTTATTGGCTTGTAGTCGAGAGCACCAAATTCAATTTAAAGACCACCGTGGTACTCGCGAGCACCGGTTGAGAACGCCTGCTCTAGGATAGAGAGGTGTTACTATTTTCATTCTCCTGTGTTGTGTACAAGACCTATGGACCCAGGATATTGTTGATATGGCCTTGCTCAATCATGTACCTCAATATTTGTAATATATTAGTTTCATTATAAACTCATTTGCTCTAAAGTCGTTGCAGGTAAAAGAGATGTTATACTTCTGTGCACTTGGATATCAGTGAGTGATATTATACAGATGAGTGGGGTAGCCTATAACCAGGCTGCCGGTTACATATGATTCCCCAGGACAAGGAGGAGTTGTAAGGCCTGAAGCAAGTATAGTATAAGGACTGTTGTTTAGCAGACTAGGCCTAAGCGTACTGTGTGGTTTGCTTTATGTTCATGTCTAGCCTGATTGTATATTGAATGCACAAAACACACAAGACAGCATCGAGCTCTAAATTGTTAGTGTTGGTATTTTTATGTGTATCTGGAGGCCTTTATAGAAAGACGATAATTAAATGTCAGAAGAGCATATATAAATTGTGTCTTGCAGCTTTTTTCGCCATCTCAGTGTTTCATAATATTTGGACCCTTTTCATTTAATACACCATCTAGTTCTGAATTCAGAACTGGCTGGCCGGAGTTGTGGGTCGAATCCTGGCTCAGTTGGTGGACATTTGAGGGTGCATAAATGCGAGAGACTCGTATCAGTAAGTTTATTGCAATGTTAAGCATCACTCCGTTGCATAGCCTTGCGGATTAAATGGCGCACTACCAGTATGACCGCTATGGGGGAAATGTGGGTAGTCTGGAGCTTGGCACTGAAAGTGGTCATCTTCCAGGTAAATGCCAGAAGGGTACCTGGGCACCTAAATCAATTCCTGACCTTTCTAGAGACGGTGGATTGGCTGAGACGATAAAAAGTCATGAATTGATTCTCACCGTGCTTCTGTCGTTGCATTTCGACATGCTTGTGCTCTCTTTTGCAATCATCAGAACTCCATGCTTCGTACCGGTAAATATACTGCGCATGTTTCTGTTTGGATCTGTGTGACGAGTACCACATCCCACACTTAATGTTTCCATATTGTCACTTCCTTGCGATTGGATCCTCATCCGGAGCCTGCAGGCTAACAGGGCTACCATTACTTCATTAAGGGATGGGTCCTCAATCTGAGGGTCAATGTCTACCTGGTATTCCTCTTCTTACTTTCCATCTCAGCCCTCACTAGATTTAATCAAGAACCACTTTTCAACGTGTCTCCTCTCAGCAAAGTCGAGAAAATATGGAAGGAAATTATTATGGAAAAAATTCTGGTGGTGGAGTTGATTGCCGCAACGGTCGGAGCAGTGAGGTCATCTCCTCCTAAAAGAATGCTGAAAAGGAATACGCAATTACTAGTCCTAATTATAACAAATTATCTTTACAAATCATTGAACTGAAATACAAACACCACAATTCGAATAATTTATTGTTGCATTTCAACATCTATTAAACCTCATGGAAGGAAACAAGAACAGTTTTTATACACAGTGTAATTCCCAAAAAATAATAAATTTTGTGTTTTATATGTCTTCCGTGCACGCGCGTATGTTGACATACTCCATCCCGGATAGTATTTATCGAGCACTATATAACTTACTGTAACAGTCGGTCGGATTTCACCAGTAATATTTCGATTATCAGTGAAAAGTACTTCAACTTGGTGGAATGACGTCAACAAAGCTGATTTGTGATCGGTTTGCCGCTAATCACATTCCAACTGACCAACATGTAAATTAAATGTTAGGCACTTAGTAATGTGATTAGCGTCCTACCGCAGATCGTGCACTCGAGTACTCCTAATTCATTTCTTCACGTAAGGTGAGATATGTGGTATATGTGAAAGCCTTATTTCAATAATGGTACAACTCTTTTCAAATGAAGGGTGTTATCCTCTTTTTCATGTTCATACAAGTCAGTTTTCTCGTATTTTAAAAATGGTACACGTCTAGCTAATGCTCTTCTGCAAAGAGAGTGTACCACAATGCATAGTATTGCCTCTCATTTATATGAAAAGAGGATAACTCCCTTCATTTTAAAAGTGGAGTTGTACCACTATTGAAATAAGGCCTTCATGTATCGTCGACCATTGCATGCGTCTTAGTGTACCTGTAAGTGATATGGTGCATTCTGCTGCGGTGTTGCCTTCTACCACAAGACCGGCAACCGGGAAGTGTGCAATGTAGAAAAGCGCTCATCATGGTGTTACATCCATTTCAAAATAAAATTTTCAATGGATTTTTTCATTTTTCTTTTCAGTCTTTACTAGAGCCTATTCTTTGATTCACCACAGTTTCATTGCTCTAAATGAAAAAAAAAAGTTCAAGTAATGAGGTCATAAATTTACCAAAAAGTCATAAAATTTTGACATTTTTGGTACAATTTCTGAGAATTTTTTTCAAAATTTGGTGATGAGAGTTTCACATGTTAATTATCCACTGATACTTGACCTTGGTGACTAAATTAAACTTCTTAAATGAAATAGATTTCAGTAAAGAAAATAATTACCATACAAAAAAACTGCCAAATTCCTAACATTAAAAAAATGATATCATAGAACCAATCAAACCTAATTGCATAATTTTAGACGACAGCACTCAGTACCACATGTTAAATGTACGGTCCAAATTTCAGCTTTCTATGCATAACAGTTTCCTGAAAAAACTGTACCTATGTTTGCAAAATTTGTGGTATTGAGAAAATGTGATATAAAGATAAAATTAATATTACATCTTACTTCAGTGCATTCCAGAAGATTAGTCTTCATTATCTACTTCAGCTGATTCATCTACCTTCCTTCTTCTTCTTTTTTCAAATCAGTCTTCCTTTGATGAGGCCTTAGCAGCTCTTTCTGCATATTTTACTCGATCTTGGTCGATTCGAGAAAATGCTGTTGTGGTGTTATGACCTGGTTCAATGCCCATTGCCCTCAAAACATTTAGCACAATATTCTATGAAAAATTTTTTTGGTAAGAGTTCCCACACACAATTTTAAAACTTTCAGTTACATTTTTGAGTCTGCCCACGCATGCATTTTTTCAAGAGATTTTCTGCACTGAAAACTGTGAAAACATGTCTCATGGTTATTATCACAGCACTAGGAGGTGAGTGATTGTGTTTGTGATGATAAGTAGTACCACCAAGTAATGCTTTCTGAAACCCACACCATGACTCCTCACCTTTAGGGTACAAGGTATGTTGTGGGTATGAATCAAAAAAATGTAAAAATTTCGCCCACACAGCTGACCTCATATGCTTCAAACTGTGGGAATTTCTCGTATTAGCTAACCCATAATAAGTCTGAATCAGATCTATTTCTAAATCAGTTAACCTACCAGCACCGCCAATTTGTTTTTTATCTTCCAACACCTTACCTTCCAAGTCATTTTTTAGTTTCCTAAGTCTGGCGCCCATTTTTTTTTGCACATGTCCTACACATTCAAGTTTCTCTATTATTACATTAGGGCCATAAGGCTGTGCTTCACTGACTAATAATCCTTAGAATCCCGAACAAAATTTACTATAATAATTTATCTCCACAGGGGATAGAGATATTTAGATCAGAGTGCAAATTCACGTGGTATGACTCAACTTAATGAAGCGCGCAGTCCCTTAAAATATTTCTTTATGAACTAAATATTCATAAAACAATATTAAAATGCATATCATTTTGTTCAGAACACTCTGGAGAATTTAATGCAATAAAAACAAAACTTTTTTTTTATCCTTTCGCCCTTCCCGGTTCCCTTTGTGATGAAGTTGTGCTTTGTTATGTACTGTATTAATTAATGTATATTTTTTGCACATTAATGTTACCGTACTCGGGACTAGGCTACTCAAAAGCCGCAGCAGTTAGAAGGGATGGTGTACCTCTTTGAACTTGTCTGCCTGTGAAACAATATATTGAATGTTGTATGCTCATACGTGGTACTGGCAAAACGTGGCTGTCTCGCGTAAAATATTGTAATATTGTTAGTTTTCATTAAAGGTGCAAATGACCTCGCTGTTTTGCCCCTTAATATTTAATAACAATAGTTTACTAACTAGTTACTATCCTAAGGTTGATGCGGACCTAGTATACTTTGTTGGAAGACGATAATTCGATATCAATTTATTATTTGTAAAATGGGCCTTGTACCATACTTTTGTTTTTCATAATATCAAGACTTATTTATTCTGTGAAATTTACAAAGAAGTTATTTTCAAAAATCTTGTCACAACTCACACATTGTGAGCTAATGTCATCTCTGGAAATAAATGAACGTACAATTGTACAAAGGGCACTGGGACACACTTCTTTGTCCTACATCGGAGAAAGATAGCTCAATTAAATGCTATTCTGAAATTGTTCTGGTGCAGCCATACGAGTACATGGTTGTGATTATCATTGTAATAATAATATTATTATAACTATTACCATTATAATAATTATTATTATTATTATTATTAGTATTATTATTATTATTATTATTATTATTATTATTATTATTATTATTATTATTATCATCATCATTATCAACGCAACATTGGTGAAACGTTAATCCAGATAGGACTTGTTTGAATGAGCTATATGCACGTAAGTTCGTTGTTTAATGATTCATTCCGGGGCTAGCAAAATCAGGTTCATTCAGCCCAGTGTACTTGGGTGTGCATAGGATTCGTCTGATAACCTATGATATTGTACATCAGTAGGAGTACGTGAAATCCTAACTGGGACTAGGATTGGGAAGATGCCCAAGTCTTAGGCTTTGAACCATTCCAGTATTAACTTGGAATTGAAGTGGGAAACCACGGAAAGACACTGCCAGGATGGCTGCCGGCCGAACAAAACTCACCTCTTCTAAGTTTTGGCTCACGAGGCTGAGTCAACCCCGTTCCAGCCTTCACCAAAATTAGACTTCTAGGTTGTGCTGGGAATTGAACATAGGACCTTAGGACTGAATTCTCAATGTGTAGCACACCACCACATGAGGTGGTGGGTGATGACTATCTTTGTTTCAAACATTTATATTTTCGAAACCAGAAACCCTAAAGTTGAAATAAAATAATAATGAGCCTCTTTGAAGTCTTATACTAACAAGGGAAGTATCAGGTACGACAGGTCGAAACCTATCTTGAAACTTTGTGGACGCAATCGTTGTACTATAAAAGGACAACATACGGAAAATCAGCTGTCAGATTGAACTGCAAGGCTCCGAAATCATGTGGCGAATCCTTCCTATAAAGAATAGAAAGTAGCGAGTAACATACATGTAGGAATGGACAGCCCTGACAGCCCAAGTACTCAGGGCAGGTGGGAAAGAGCTGCATGCTCCAATCTGTATATACGCCCCGCCTCGCTACTACTCCGAGTGCTACAGAGATATCCAGCTCTTCCAGACGTCATGCCTGCGTACCAGGATATCAGGTACGATTTCGGAGCCCTGCAGTTCAATCTGGCAGCTGATTCTCCGAGCGTTGTCCTCCTATAGTACAATGATTACGTTCACAAAGTTTCACGATAGGTTTCGATCTCTCTTACTCGATACTTCCCTGGTAAGGAGAGTTTTCATACACATTTCATTTATATATTTTAGACTAATGTATTTTGATTGTTGTATATTTACCATATCTGCATATGGTGATGTATTAATTAGCACCATACCTACAACAGATATATGCTTTGGCCTCAAATATTCTGAACATCTCTGTAGTGTATTCTGGCCTAGCTGAAGACGTCAACCAAGTTATTGTGAGTTCTGTTGTTCACCTCTCCGTTTCACCAACATACCGGACATAAATAGAATGCTGTGTGTTTGTAGATGGAGCAAGTGACTTGCAAAAGAACTTCAGGTACAATTATGCTGTGTCCGCTTTTAAGACGAGGTGTGTTTCGACTCGAGCATGTGCCTGTTACGACAACCATATTCTCAACGTTGTCTTTTCGTGTAATCTCAGAATTTGCAACGGCTGCTGAGCCCTCCCCCACCCGAATACACACTAGCGCCGGGCAAAATTGCTTTAGTTCATACCGGTATCGTCAGTTGCCGCATGGCCTGTATCGTCCCACAGCAAGCGCACTCAAGGCCAGGTCTCTCCACTGAATGAGAATCTTAAGTCTCGATAATACCGGTACTGAGTGGGAAACTTAAGTCTCGATAATACCGGTACTCGTATTTTCTCGGCGTTATCTTCAGAATCAATTTAAAGGAAAAGTGACAGTCAGTCTGAAAGACTAGACTTTGTATCATTTTAAATGCTACAAATGCTGAAAAATGCTAGAAAGCCTGGAGGCTTCTCGATTCTCTCGAAGCCAAAGACTCTTGACATGTTAGAAAATTATCTGCATAATACTTATCTTGCTTATCTTGTTTCAAATTACTCGCGAACGGCAAGTGCAAACCAAGAACAAAGCAAGGTCAAGCGCGCGGGATGCCGTCACGCTCACCAAAGCGCGCGGGATGCCGTCACGCTCACCAAAGCGCGCGGGGACGTGCCCCATCCATCCAGTCTAAAAGCACTTATAGTGGGCGTTGTATTGAAGATAGAGGTATGCTCAATTCGTGCTGATCAATTCTTACGTTCATAGTAAATTGATGATTTTAACGGTTTGCCCAGCGAATGCTCAAGGAGCGCACGGACGCCAAGTTTGTTTTCGACTTTTTCACTGAAATCGTTACTGCTTGGCTTCCTTTGTTCATACATAACTTATTTTCTATAGAATCTTTCCACGAGATATCCTTTACAGAATGGTGAAAACCGCTTCAAAATCCATCCAGTGGTTCTCGAGATTACCCGTGACATCCAAGAATCGGGGTTTTTTGTCTTATACTAACGAAGTAGTGATTGTCGGGGAACACATGCACCAAGCAGTACTATGACGTCACACACCTCAGTGCATGTGGGTACATTTCGTCCCGTCACCGTAACGTAACGCCAGACCCCAGCGTAACGACGAAGTCGACAAGATCATTTAAAATGATAAAAATCAGACTCTCTCACGCCACTGCCCGTGTGAAATCAAAGCCATCTGTAACTGCGGAATGAAAATCATTCCTCAACAAATTTAAAACTGTATGAAGAGATCCACTTACGACTAGGAAGATCATATTGAATTGGTTTCGTTATATTTTACCATGACTTCTCTCACTATAGATATGATAGCAGATAGAAGTCTGAAGTTAATAGATAAAGCAAGCAAGCGTCTGCTTGACGAAATTTTAGGTAGGGTTATTATTACATAAACAAATTAAAGTGGAATTAATTTTCAAATCGTTATCATCTACTCCAGAAAAATATGAAAAAATTAGCCTAAGTTCTTGGCCATATACAGACGATGAAATAAGATGGTCCATTACATGAGGGAAGAGTTTTCACAAATTGGGGGTGTATTATTATTATTTATTTCCTATCGTGTCCACGATCAGTTAAATGCTTTGATTATAACATATAAATAACTTGTGTTGTCGCTGTGGTTGTTGGACCCAACCCCTTTAAACGACGAAATCAAATTTAATATAGGAATTCAGAAATGTTAGGCAAAATAAAGTATATCATTTTTCATCAGATAGTTTCATCTATTAAAAACCCTGATTTTGTGCTTGAAAGCAATATCAGTTTGTGGCATGCGGTATATTAATCACGCCAGTGCAAACACCTCGCTGAATCGTCTATGAAAGCCAAAAATATTACAGTTTGAGTGACAAGAGTAAGACGGAAGTTCACTGAGAACTGCTCATTACCGCGGGAATGTCACTTTGTCCGATACTCCACAGTCTCGTTCGACACAAGGTAATGTCGATATCACTACCCATGATGCAACGTGTGAGCACGTGCCTAGGAATGCGATTGAAATGGCGGTGGCTCAAGCAAATTTCAAAGCCATCATAACAAAATTAACAAGTAGTTCCGTGAAGAAATATACATCCTGTTTTCGTATATCCTACTTACTGTATGTTAATTGCCTCTATCTACATACAAAATTTCAGTTTGATTGCTGTAATAGATTCGTGGATATTGTGAACCGTCTAAATATTTCGGATGATCGCCATGTTGTTTTTTATGTATGTAGGTCTTAGAGTTATGTACTATTACCTGAAGATCATTGTGTAAGTGCAGTATTCCAACTTCAATTGCATGATTAGAACACAAGAAACAAAACCAATATTTTAAAATTTCTCACAGCTGCCATTTTGCGGTTATGAAGACAATTGAAATAAATTAGATGTCACTAGATTAAAATATGTATAAGCATTTACCGTGCCAATTTTCACTGCGTTTGGATGGTTAAATCGCGAGAAACGTCCATTTATATATTTATATTTCGCGTCGCCGCCATGTTTGATTAGTACTCACCAAGGTTATTGAAAGTCCCATAGGTGAACTTATGTTCATATCTTCTATCAACATACACAATTTCAGTTTGATAGATTAATAGATATTGAGAACCGTCTAAATATTTCGGATGGTCGCCATGTTGGATTTTCATAGAGTTATGTACTATGAGAAGACCATTATTGCGTAGGTTCATTAACAAACGTTCATTTCCGTCGCATGATTAATACACAGGAAATAAAAATTTAATTAAAAATTTCGCACATCCGCCATGTTAAGGTTATGTAAACAATTGAACTAAACTAGATGCCAGTGCATTACAATGTGTATAGACATTTACTGTACCAAGTTTCACTCCGTTTGGATGGTTAAATCGCGAAAACAGTCTTGTAGTTAACAGATTTTCAAAAGTCATCTATATGAATTTCTAGTAGCGCTCTTTATCACTGTACAAAATTCCAAGGTGATATCAGTAATAGTTTCGGAGATATAGAATGCCGGTGAATATTTTGCACAGCCGCCATGTTAGATTGGTGGGACGTAATGAAATTTGATAGGCACGGTTGGGGTCAGCCAAAATAGGTCTATGACCTTACCGAGTTTCATTGAAATCGCTCCAGCCGTTTAGAAGTTATCAAGGGAGGGACACACACACATACACACACATATTCACACACACGGACATAAGGTGATCTCATAAGCCTATTTTTTCATCAATGAAAATAGGCTAAAAAGATCAATCTTATTCTTCAATGTGAGCATTAGTGTTTCTTATGGCCGACGACTAGTGATTAGTATACTTGTATTTGAAAACAAATCATGTTAGCATATAATATGAATCTTCTTTAGTCGCTCGAATGGGGTACGAGAAATAAAAAAAGAAGTTTGAAAATTTCAAACTGATGTCTTCTTGAATTTGTGAAAACAATTGAAGACCATTAGAATTATCTGTAATATGCTCTGAATGAAGATTCGATGCGCTAAATCTCATTGCTCCCGGGTGATTATATAGCAAGAAAAGTAATTTGAAATATTTGAAAACCATATGGCCTCTATCTTGTTTCAGTGTTTCTAAAGGATTTTGAAAGGCACATATATGTGCTTACTTAAAAGGCCCCTATTACCATATGAAATTGCGATTCGATTACTTAAATAATTTCACAAGTATTGCGAAGCGGTGAAAAATGTCGCATGGACGCCCTGTTAAATTGTTATATATAGAGGCTATAGAATTACGAGTATATGGCAGCAGATAAATATTATAAGGGTGGTTCTTTACACCAACCTATATTTCGTACAGGATACGAGAAATGAAAACGTCAATTAAAATGTTTTGCACAGCCGCCAAGTCACGAATATCATGAAAATTGAAGTAACTTAAACACCCGTATGATAAGCCATGTATGAAGATGTACCGTGCCAAGTTCTCACGGCAGGGGAAAGATTGTCACGAGTATAATACATTAAATGTTTTAAATTCGCGGCCATGTTAGATTTGTGCTTATTGCTTTATTAAAAGTCCCATGGTTGAACTTATGAGGATGTCTCATAAATAATGTCGTTTTTTAAGTTCCGTGTTTCATACGATAGAATTGGTTTTCTTTGGTTCGCCAGTGCTATTTACAGGATGCCATGGCTAGAATTGCGTATATTGCGAGAATGTATACTCAAAAGATACCATACATCGCCAGATAAGGAAACCTGGAAAATCAAACACAAGCGCTAGATATGTACCTTCTGAATTGACCCCTGAACAGGCTCAACGTTGAGTGGATATCTGTTGTCAGATTATCGGTAACCCCATGGAAGTTTGATTTATCGGGATAAAATTGTCAATTGTGATGAAAAATGGGTCTATTACCGCAACGTCGACGCCTCGAAACAGTGGCTCAGTCCCCGTCAACCTGCCGAAGTCATCGTTAAAAAAGGATTGGTTCGGCCCCAATGTGATGTTGGGTGTCTGGTGGAATTTCAAGGAGTGATTCACAGGGTTTTTGTTCCAAATGGGCGTGTACTCAATGCGGAATTTGATTCTCAACAAAATATCAAGTTCATGAAATTATGAGACGGAGATACGCACCATTATTTAACCAAAATAGAGTTTCCTTGTAGCACGACAATGCGAGATCACATACTGCGCGAACAACCATGGCAAAAAATCAGGAATTTGGAGAAGTCAAACTGCTACCACATGCAGCATACAACCCTGATCTTGCGCCTTCAGATTACCATCCTTTTCAATCCATGGCCTATTTCTTGCGTAGTTGAAATTTTGAAATCTTTGAAGCTATGGAAGTGGTTCTTGCCAAATTCGTCTTATCAACACCCAGGAGCTGGTACCGTGGCGGGATAAGAAACCTCGCTGAAAGATGGCTCAAGACCATAGAATCCGATTGTCTATACTTTGAAGAATAGTTTAATTTCTTGTCAAAAATATTTCTCAATAAAATGTTCTTAATGAAACGATATTACTTATGAGACATCCCCTATATTTTAATGGTCTCTACCAAATCAACGTATACATTTCAGTTTGATTCCTGTGATCCTGGCGAATGTTGCCCCGAAGGGGATCTTTAACGTGCCAGTAAATCTATTGGTGCGGTTCCCTCGCATTTGCGCACCCTGCAAACTTTATAATAGCAGGCGAGAACGTTACCGCTGAGCCAAGCAGCATGTCTCGTAGATATTGAGAACTGGTGATTATTAACGTCATGTTGGATTACTCTATATTGTGACAGTAGTCACATTTTGAGAAAGTGAAATTTATTGGGAAGTGTTCGGAAATTTCATGATCGACTAAGAAAGTCCAAGAATGGAAAAGGAGACGACATGAAAGCACCCTGATGGCCAGGAAGCCGTAAAGATGTCAATTTGCAATAATTCCAGCATAAATTGTAGACTGCAATTAAATAATATTAAGAATAGGTGATTCATGTAATGTATTAAGGAGAAAACATTTAAATTCAGCTCCTCAAGGGAGCACTTGATATTAATTTAAATTTTGTCATGACTAATTTGTAGTCAGGTTGACGGATGCAATCTTTTCTTCTGTTCACGGCATTGCTACAAGATAGACGTGTAAGCGTGTTCGATGTGAAAATCACGAGGTCGAAGGTATTGACGTTTGAGATTAATAAGATCACTCATCGGGTATGAATGTAGTGAAGTACTGTATAAATACCGTAACAATATTGATTTAATAACGCGTAGTAGGCGAAATATTGGGATTTTTGTGATATTCCAAGTTACTTGTATCTGAAGTGACTCTGTATATTTATCGCACATTTGGCATTAAACATCTAAAGTAACATGTAAAATAGAATGTAGATAGAGGCAAATGACCTCGCTCTTCCGCCTCTTATAACATCAATATTCATCATAATCATAATCTCCATTTTCACAACATAGGAAACCGGGTGAGTTAGCCGTGGTCGTTACGGCGTGGCTGCAGGCAGTCGCTCACATCCGGGAGGCGAGGAGGTTCGAATGCCCCCATCGACTACCTTGAAGATGGTTTTTTGTGTTTTCCCATCTTCCTTACAGGCAAATGCCGGGGTTGGTTCCTAACTATAGGCCCCAGCCGCTACCTTTCAATTCCTTGTCCTTACATTAACACTTTCCTCCCCAGACAACACTGCACACGCGACGGTACTTGTACCTCACCCAATGGGTGTCCGTATAGAAGCAGCTACAAAACACTGGCGAGGAGAATATGTCCTTGGACACTCCCGGCACTAAAAGCCATACGGTAAAAAAACGTAAGAAGCCTTGTATCATCATTCTTCGTTATTAAAAATACTGTTGTTTTACTGTTCTTGTTGTCGTATTTGAGAGACTTATATATCGAGGTTATTTAGTACCGTGCTCAACGTTAACTATTATTGACGAGGTTTAGGTGACACGAGGATCCTGAGAATACGCTGAACACAAAGGTTATCGCGCGAGGGAGGTTCTTAAACTATGTGTTGAAATAATTGAATAGGTACTATCCCAAAGATTCTAACTCAAATCAACAATCTTTCACCCAAATAAGGAAGACAGGTAATACTTCACATAGATTTGGTTAGCTTTTCTGCTCTATTTACTGTATATTTCGTAATCTTTATTTCACTATTCATCAAGTGAGAATGTTTATTGTATTTCAGATTACATTTGTAAAGATGGGCCTTTAGAAAAGGAACTCATCGAAATACTGAATGAATGTATTTTAGGTTAAGTGTTATTGTTGTGTTGTCCTATGGAAATTGATGCAGTTACTTGTACAGCTAATACATCCACATTCGTCTGTCCTTTATGTATACTTAACATGTCATTATTTAGGTAATCGGTCAACGTGATGATCTAAAACACAGGACAATTCCCGTTATTCCCAGCCTTCTTGCTGCAACGAACCGAATACTCCGACAAAACGAGTACCTCGATGCTAGTGTATTGGACTCAATGAGACGAGGCTACTGACCTTGGCGGAGATGAACAGAAACAGCATCAGTCTTCCTTGAGAGTATAAGACGTTAAGCTCAATAGAAAGAAGGAATGAATTCTTGTTCGGCCCAAGGTAACATATCCACATGTCAAAGAAGTGAGCTTAGGACATTTCAGGGAGTGCGGACGGACGAACAAAAATAGCGTAATAATAACTGTTATAGACAGTAAGAAAATTCTAGATAAAAGGAAACTGACGGTAGGCATAGTGAATACAGAACATTAGAAAAAGGAGCTACTATACGCCCGATGAAAGGTATTCTCAGAAATATTAAAAATTACGGCAAACAAAGAATAATTATATGACAAGCAACGGGAAGATGAAACACACACCGTAATTATGTCAAAATACTATGCCGGACCACAGAGAGAAGGTTCACATAAATGTAGTTAGGAAGAACCGGAAACATACCACACGAACAGAATACGGATGTATGGTGAGTGCAACAAAATGCGGTAATTGGGAAGTGTTTCCGACTTGCACAATAAAATAACGCATTGTCACACGTAAAATACAAAGATAGTCTTGAAGGTACGGAATAGTGGTACAAGACAAAGTTCGCCTTGCTCGGAGAAGAAAAAAGTGACAGAGAACCATACTTTTGACCTTCGACTTGGATGCAAGTAGGCTACCAGCCGTAGCAATGCGGTACAGACCACGAGCTATAATACGGGGACGAGGAAGATTTAGTAACTCTAAGTTATGCGGAAATTGTGTAATGAAAGAACGTGCGAAAGCACTGATCCATAGGCACCCAAGGTGTCAGGACAATTAAATTAAGATCCAACGTAAAGCGAGATGGCCACATAGTTCCCACACACATAAGTACGCTCTAGAACAGGGGGATGGGCGGAAGGAGTTAAGATAAAATGGCCTCAGAAAACAATATAAAGGTAAATATTTCGCTAACTCACCATTATGTAATGTGATTCCGTAAGATAACATAGCAGATAATAAACACGCACGGAGATAACTAAAACATATTTATAAACGAAAATTCGCAACGAAAGACAGCACATACTCGTACAGAGAAGCGAAGTGTCCCTCTGAGTAAGGGAGTACCTTATTTGGTAAATGTAGGGCCTACATGACTGCTGAGAAAGAATTGGGGGTGAGGTACGCTAATTTAGCCGCCATGTAGCGTGAGCGGCAAAGAGCAACAATGGAATACAACACACATTTCGACCATAAGCAGTACCTCGGTATCTACCAATAGAATAAGCAAGCAGGAAATTCAAAATATGAATCGTCTGATCGTAAAAATGATAATACATTGTAAATATATCAGATGTAATAATTAGGTTTCAGGAATTAACCTGAGAGGAGTCCGTGTGGCTTTTGCTATCGTATGGCCCTGGACAAATGGGGGTGAAATTCGTCGTTGCTTGTCATCTGCAACCATAACACATTGGGTTCCATAAGGGAAACCAGAATAGCCTCTTTCACTTCAACTCCAGCATGTAACCTACAAGAGGTGCCCCTGTGAAACCGAGTAACCCAGTGGATGTTTGGGTAACCCATCCAAGTGGGAAACTGGACTGAAGCTTGGTTACAGGAGAGACAACCTCTTCGTCCCTTGCCTAGCCTTCGCTGATGACCTCATTCTACTGGCAAATAATATAGAGGAGGCTACATACAACTTACAGAGTCTTTATAGTGTAGCGGTTAAGACAGGTTTGAGATCAACAACCAGAAGACTGAATTTATGACCAATATCAAAGACACCCCTTCTAATATTCCTCTCACAGACACTACCATACGAATATTAACTGCTGTTAAGTACTTAGGAGAAAGGATTTCTGCGAATCAGAGCCAGATGCCAGATGTACCATGTTTGAAATGACTTACCATTCCTGACGTAGTATCCATTCATCTAAGTGCCTCTACAAAAACCTCAAACTCAGACACTATGATCCGGTCGTCAAGCCATCTGTTCTTTATGCTACTGAGGGTCTTGTAATGACCAGAGAGGGCCCACTCTGAAAACTGGAGTTAAAAGCAAGGAAGTTCCTGAGGAGGATATTAGTTCCAATTAGAGAGTAAGGAGGCATATATGGAATCCGTCGTAATGATGAATTGTATGAACACCAGGAGGACATCATCACGTCTATAAGGAAAATACACCTGAACGTTTATGGACACTTGGCACGTCTGGATTCTGAAAGACTCACCAACAGGGTATTCACAGTAACAGGAAGAGCCAAGGCTTCTAAGAACCAATAGATTGCGTCAGTTAAGTCAGATATGGAACAACTAGATATCCCACTGAGACAAATTCGTGACCGTCTGATGTTCCGTCAGGTCATCCGACAGGGCATTTTCCCAACGTCCCTTTTAATTAAGAAGACTACAGGAGCTAAGTGGACAGAAGAAAGAAGACTGACTCATAGTTAGAAGGACTATTGGAAGAAGAAGAAGAAGAAGAAGAAGAAGAAAGAAACAACGTTACCAAAGAGCAGACACGAGTCCCATGCTCCTAAGTAGTCCTAAACGATAAAGAAAGAAAGAAGTAATATTTAATTTAACTCATATAAACTGAGTCAGAAGAATAGTCCCGTATTTTGACCCAGCTAAATAAGAAAAGCTACTTTTCAATCGTCCAGTGTTGATATTGGCTGTATAAGTTACTCAAATTACCCTGAATGTATGTGCATCTACATGAAAAGGGCCCATTCGTCGGGTTTCGGTTTAGCATTATTATACAACTGTATCAATGTACTGTAGTTATGCGCTTTTGATTTTAATAATAATATAATATAAAATCATCATAGACATTATGAACTAACATCCAGAAATTAGATACGCTGCAAAATTCCTTATTTTCTTAATTTCGTATGTTTGAGGCTTTATATTATTCTTCTGATTCATAGGATCTCATTTAAATTGGAATTCTTCGTGAACCAGGAGAAGGGGACTTGTAACTTTTCATGTACACGCACATACGTACATTATTATAGGTGTACTCCAGAACGACTTGATTGAAGGACGTTGCTGGCTCCTCGTCCAAGCTCGTATGGGCCATTATAGTTCCGTGCTGGTTTGGAAGGGCGGTTAGCGGCTTGCCTAGTGCTACCATTTTATTTTCACTTCACCTTGTCTGTGTTATCTATGTTTATATTCATGTGGGGATAACATTGAAAGGTTCAAAGCCAACGCCACTTCGCTTTCCTTTCAGTATCTGGAATTGTGACTGGGATTCCAATTTAACCTATGACACGAATGTGTGTTTTGACTGGTAGACCACGTTTAAGTGGTTGTGGTGGCACAAAGATACAAAGTGCCTAAGAATTGCATATGCATCATTATGAATCATTCATTACCCATGTTGACATTACGTACTACCTCCATCCTTTAACAGCAGTAGATGGCGATTAGGCTTCAACCCAGACCTGATATTGCAAGTGAGCACGTGGCAGAGCAATGTATGAAATCAATTAGTTATCCCATTCCAAATACCCAACACCGGCCTATGATGTGTCAAATCATCTCAGCAATTTGACCAATAAAGTTTCCTTTTCGAAGGAGGTATAATTTCAAAAAAGCAGACAAGCAAAAGCTCAGCTCGACTATTTTTTACAATCATATCAGATATCCTTCCAACATCAGAGGAGTATGATCCGTTTGTGAAGTTGTGAACGAAGCTTCCCACGGGGATGTAGAACTATTTATATACAAGTCCTAACTTCGGATACAACTGCTCAAATGAACACATATATTTCATTATTTCAGGAAAATCCACTAAGTAAAAATACTGTCTCAGCTGGAAGGGAATTGTATTCCTTAATTGCAGAGGTAAAGAAAGATGCTTGGATCAAACTCATGGAGGAAACAGACATATCAAGGGACAGTAGAAAGGCTTGGAAGCTATCCCGGCCATTTGAAATAAAGGTTTCACAGAAAGCAATTCAATGTGGCAAAAATGGGAAAGTGGCAGGATTAGATGACATCACAATAGAGCAAATAAAACACTTTAGCTCAACCACATAGGTATGGCTTCTGAACTTCTTCAATAATTGTTCTTCTTCTCTGAAAATTCCTAAAATATGGAGAAAATCCAGGGTGATCGCATTTCTGAAACCTGAAAATTTCAGACCAAACTCCTTACTCTGCCACCTATACAAAATAATGGAATGGATGATACTCAACCACTTAATGGGAGTAGTAGACCAATTACTAATCCCTCACCAGTGTGGCTTCCACCCAGGTAAGAGCTGCACGCCACAGGTTCTACATCTGACTCAGCACATTGAGGACGGTTTTGAGATGAAGAAGATCTGGTGTGGTATTTGTGGATTTATCCGCCGCTTACGATACGGTTATCATAGAATATTATTGCTCAAGTTCTGTAGAATGATTAAAGACTTCAAGGTAACCAAGAAGATAGCTACTCTCCTGAAAAATAGTCGCTTCTTTGTTGAATTTCAAGGATGCCGAAGTAAATGGAGAAATCAAAGGAATTGTCTCCCTAATGGCAGTGTACTGGCTCCTATTCCTTTCAACATGTACTCACATGACCAGCCAATGCCAGAAGGCACTAAAAGCTTTATCGATGTCGATTACCTTGCACATACTACTCAGACCGATACATTTGATGAAGGTGAGATTTCTATAACTGTAGCATTAGAAGAGCTAGGTATTTATTATGAGAAAAATCACCAGAAACCAAATCCAGCTGAGACACAAATATGCGCCTTCCATCTAAGGCATGTACAGGCCTCTCAGAAGTTCAATGTATTCTGGAAAGGAAGTTTACTGGCACAGTGCTTTACAGCAAAGTACTTGGGAGTTATGCTGGATCGCACATTAACATGCAAGAAACATTGCCAAAAATTAAAAATAGTATTTTCTAGAAACAACATCCTACGCAAATTTTCAGGAACCAGCGGGGGAACACAACCGCAATCAATCAGAACATCAGCTCTAGCTCTGTACTACTCTGCAGGCCTATATGCCTTCCCGGTTTGGTACAGGTCAGCTCATACAAAGCAGATCGACATCGCTCTCAATGAACGTTGCAGGATCATTACAGGATGTTTAAAACCAACACTTATTGAGAAGAGACAACTTCTAGCTGGTATTGCTCCTGGTGAGATTCGTAGGGAGGTAGCAGCTAACAAAGAAAGTCTCCAAACATCTAATTCAGAAGCACATCCCCTCTATGGATACCATCCTGCCACACGGAGGCTAAAATTTAGGAAGAATTTTCTCCACACATCAGTAAAGCTTCAAGGAAAAGGAGAGAATGCTAGGATCAAGATGTGGAAAGAAAGAACTAACCACGTTTCCAACTGGATGGCTCCGAAGGAAAGTCTCCCATGTGATCAGGAAGGAAACGAAGGATCGCTAGCCAATCAATACTGAGAGCTTGAGAGTGAGTTTCCGA